>JAHSUH010003438.1:2165000-2542500 GCA_025388415.1 Cynanchum wilfordii
ATGTTATGTGAGTTTATATTAAACACAAGATTCAAACTCGAGATTTTGTTTTAGATACCAATCTTCTTTCACTTGAACAGTGTTGATAAAGAATAGATACATATATATATATATATATATATAAACAATATAGGTATATATAAACAATATAAAATGTATGAGAAAATTTACAAATGTTCGTCAATATTGAACTTTCCTTAAAGCCGCCCTCATCCATCTATATCTCTGTCTCTCTTTTCTAAGTAGCAATTAGAGGAGAGAAGTTTTTGTTTTGATTTGACAATTCAAAAACTTGGAAGTGTGAGCTGATAGAATGGGAAAAAAAAAACATAATTTGTACAGCCAGAAGGATGCATTAGAAAATTTGCAATCCATGGGAAACTTACATCGGAAAAATAAGTGAATAATGATATATAAGAATGAACCTAGATACTCATAGTCAATTCGGGATATCCTTTTTAGTGTATTGAAGACAATACCAAGTAGTTGACGGTGAGTGCTTTGTCAGGCCCATAGTCGCGGTAATGGAGATTAAAAAATAATAAAATAAAAAATTGAGGATCAATTTCACTCCAACACGCGAGTAATTCTTTTTCTTCCACTTGAATGAAAAACAAACTTTAGGTACGTACGTAACTAATTTTATGCACTTAATAATTAAAAGGTAGAAAAAAAAATTAAATATTTTTTTTATGAGCCATAGATTGCCAAGTTGTTTCTCTGTGTCAATTCGTTAAGATTTAAGCTTTGAGTGATGTTTTGTATAATGATAAAAGTTAAGGGACCTTTTGATAATTGGATAAAATATGACGTAAAGTTAAAAGACATGTTTTGATCGGAAGGATTTTTACGGTTTTCTTCCTTTTCTTTCTGTAAAACTAAAAGACTATTTTTTAAGAATCATATATGAGTAGAGGTTTAAACCATCAATCTCACTTAAATCGGAAGAAGTCCTTACCAACTCCTTACCAAATTTGGTTGATTTAATTATACTATTAATATTATTATATGTTAATCACTTGCGCATTTAAAGTTTAATTGAATTATTAACAAGCCCTCCAATGATTAAGTTAATAGTGAATAAAATAACATCAAATTAAGGAGAAAGATAGGGAATATGATGTAGAAATCAAGAATCTTGATAGTAATAAGAGTGAATATGTTTGATATGAATGGATTTGAATTCTTGATGCTTATATTTATCATGCAGCCTGTGACTGTGTGTACTGACTGAATTCTTCACTGTAATGGTATTTATAGTTTTATGTCCTAGTCCTTTGATGGTAGTTGGAAAAATTGTTCTAGAGAGGTAGGTTAATTGGGTGTTATAAGATTGAATCTAGAATTTGAACTTATCAACTATATATAAAAATTCTGATTAGAAAGTCTAATTGAGTTGATAGTAGTATTATTTATGATTTTAATGATTAATAAATTTTAAAAATACATAAATGATAAGATAAAATTTAGATATTTATCTATTTTTAATATATATATTGATCGGGAAATAGCTCTACAATCTTGCCACGTAAGGTGGGAGGGCTCCACTTCCTTTAGTGTGTCCTACAAAGAAGGTCAAGTGTCAAATGTGTGTTTCCGACGTTGGCTCTCCAACGATTAAGTTAGTGATTGAGTATAATAATGAGTACCCGGGGAATCAAGGGAAGAGGGATCTTGAAGATAACAAAACACTTAAAATAATTTGGTTATCCGGCTTTCACCCCGTGGTCTGTGGGGTGTTAGTTACCTTTATATTGGGAGTCTCGACCAACAGGGGGATTACACTTTGATGGGGTACCTTGCTTGACATCGAAGTGATAGCTCAAAATAGTATTTGTCGGATCGGATCCATTAAATACGTTTTACCAAAGGTATCTTTCTGTGTCAAAGATTATATCATTTGCGTGGTATTTATAGTCACCAGTCAAAGTTAGGTGTAGCCTATCCCGAACCTAATCAGTCCATAACCTCGACCCTTTCAGCCTACGTGCACTTTTCTCTTTTTATGGATTCTTCATGAGCTTAAAATTTCAAACTACCAAGAATCAAGTAGCATATAAATAATGATGTCTTTGTGTAAAATGGTATATTACCATTATTTATATCTAGGTTCATCATTTAAAAGATAAAGTAAGTACTAGTATGAATAGTAATTTATCCAACCGTATTTTATAAACATTTAATGAATCGTAGGAGAAGATATAATTGAAACATTGTCATCATGTGAACACTTTGCATCTAATCTAAAAAGTTTAAATTAATAGAGAGAATTTAAATTTATTCTCTTAACACTCACCTTCATACGTGCGTTTGGTATATTTTACTTTCCCCTTTCTTGGAGTGTAAGGGGTCAATTTTACTGTAAAGCAGTATGCATATACAATGTGTATCAAACATGCTCGTACGGTTGTTCAGTTCAATTCTATCATTTTTCCTATTATATTAGTCTTTATCTTTCTTTTCTCTTTAACTTTATCATGTGAGATAGAAGAACTTTTTATTATGTATTTTTTTTTTTTTGGGTTGCCCACCCGATTCACCCAAGCTTTGCCCCGACTACATCCTTATTCGACCCGGGTCACGCACTTGGTTATGGTAGGGGAGTCTCCCAGCAGAGATTTTCTGCATTCACAGGGTCTCGAACCCGAGACCTGCTTAAGTGGAATCAAACCGCTTATCACTTGAACCAACCCCGTTGGTAACTTTTTATTATGTTATATCATCAAGATAATAGTTTTTTTGTGATATGATACATAAGTGGGAGAAGTTACGCTGGAAGTGCAACAATTGATCATAAAATAACACAACAAGAAAATTAAGTTAAATTATTTAAACTTAATATCATGATAATATTTATTTTTTTCTTAAAGAATATGATCCACTCAATATAATGTAGAAGTCATGATGTCCATTTATTTTACTTTTCTTTTTTTAAGGTTGAAATGTATATGTATTATGATGTATATGTATATATATATATATATATATATATATTATTTTCTTCTTTTTCTTGTTGAACTAATTCCATAAGGTTTATCTATCTATCTTTCAAAAAAAGTGTTCCCAAATTTAATAACTTTTCAAAAGGAGAATTCTTAATGGTTATCTTTCTATAAATCAAAATTTTATAGAATCAAAAAGTGTCAATTTTTTATTAATATAGGTTGCATTTACAATTAACTTTTATAACTTCAACTCCTAACTTTCCATTTTAGGTAATGACTTATTTGTTTCATAATCCTTTAAGAGAAAGAATATATGTATATATATATATATATGTATGTATACAAATACCTATGTATAACATAAATATACACACTCAAACTTCTGTCGTAGCACAAAATTATACCACTCTTCTTAAATACATCCACCTAATTATGAATTTACAGCTTTCACTAAACTTACATATGTTTCTTTCAAATAATAACTTTCAAGAAACTTGAGGTAGATATATATATACATATATATATATATATATATATATATATATAATATATATATACATACATATATTAGTGTATCATAGCTTAAAATCTTCTCATGCCCACAAGAGAATAAAAATCTCTCTCACACCTACATCTTGTATTTTGTATAACAGCTACACTTATAACCTAAGATATTATAACTTTGAGTCGCGTTTTTTTTCCAAAAAAAAAAAAAAAAAAAAAATCTAAGAATACTCTTTTGAAGAGGCATGCGAACTTTAGTTCTAAATAAAATTTTCAAAAAAAGAAAGCCTCCAAATTGGATATTTAAAAATTCTATCGTTGAAATAAAAATGTTTTACTTGTTTTAAAAAAGATATCTTGAGCTGACAATGGATACTTAAACTTATTTTTATATATCATTACATATTTTTATATACTTACGCTATGAGACGAGACATCCCAAAAACTAAAACCTTACCCAAGTAAAATGCATGCCAAGAGTCTAATAGGATCAAACAACTAGTCTATTCTAAAAGGTGCAAAAACTCAAATTTTTTTCCTTAAACGTTTTTTTCACTTTGCAAGAACTTTCAACCAGTCGAAGAAGGATGGCGACATCGTGTATGTGTACATATATATAAATATATACATACATAACATATATATATAACGTAAGAAAGGTCTAATTAGAATATGCATCAGCGAATTTTCTTCCCTCTCCCCCCCCCCCCCCTCTTTTTTAACGTGTAAAAACCTTAACATATTTTTGTCTATAAATTGTGGCAGTGTTTGGCCAAATATAATCTCATCAAAAAAAAGCAAAAGAAAAAAAATGTCTTCCCTGAAAACCATCATAATGGCTCCTTTCCACAGCTTCATTCACAAAGACTTCCATGAAGTTTTCTCGAGGATGAAACTTATTGATAAGTTTCTTTTTCTGGTAATTAATTAACTCTCATTAATTTATTAATTTCCCTTGATACATACAACATATATGTATATATAATATATTTATTTTTTTTGTATGCAGATTATTCATTCTTTGGATAAACTGGGAATTTATTGGCATCGTTTGCCTGTGTTCTTGGGTTTGTCTTACCTCGGCATTCGTCGACACTTGCATCAAGAATACAACTTGATTAACGTCGGAAAATCACCGGCCGACGCCTATTCATTTAATCCGGCGGATTATCCTTATAGAACAGATGATGGGAAGTTTAATGATCCATCTAATGAAATTGCTGGAAGTGAAAATTCTTTCTTTGGTAGAAATGCTCCTCCCGTCGACCAGAATAATACGGTAATTAATTTTATATATATATATATATATATATATATATATATATATATATTACTTTTCTTTAAAAATGTAACTCAAATTTTACCTATAACTCTAAAAGTTATGAAAAATTGATATCTTGTTGGTTTGATTGAGTGTATCACTAGAGACTTCTGTCAAGTAAAGAACTTTAGTTCAACACATGTCAAAGACGACTTTATACTATAATTTCAACGTTGTAATCGCAAGAATCCTCCTAATATATGTATATATAAAATTATAATACATATATATATATATATATATATATATAAAATCTCATGGAAAATGGTAATTAATCATGCATGCATGTCAAGCTAAGCCCCTTGGAGAAGCATAAACACGAGATAGTGTTTCATATATATATATAGATTTGCTGAAAGAATTATGTAGTGTAACGTTTTTTATTTAATCTTTTTTTTGATAGGTTAAAATAGAAAAAAAAAAAATATATATATATATATATGTATATATGTATGTGGTAAGAAAACGTAATTTAGTTATTAGTCGTCTTATTTATGTGTCAGAATTCTAATATTTGTATGTATATGGATGGATGGATACAGTTACAGAAGCCAGATCCAATGGTGGTGGCAACAAAGCTTTTGGGACGGAGAAAGTTGATAGACACAGGAAAACAATTCAATATGATTGCAGCATCTTGGATACAATTTATGGTTCATGATTGGATTGATCATTTGGAGGATACTCAACAGGTCTTATTATTTTCTTTTTCTTTTTTTCTTTAATTTTTATTATATAAATACAAATATATATATATATGTATTTCTTTTTGTGTAAAAAAACACTGATCTTCTCTCTCTATATGTATATGTGTATATATATATATATATATATAGATTGAACTGACGGCTCCTGAGGAAGTTGCAAGTCAATGTCCTCTCAAGACTTTCAAGTTTTATAAGACAAAGGAAGTTCCCACAGGGTCTAGTGATATTAAGACCGGACACTTGAATCGTAGAACTTCATGGTGGTAAGTTTTACCAACTCACTTTTTGTTTTTTTTTTTTTGTCCTCAATCTTTTGGTGAATCAATATTTTTATTGACTAATTTGGAAGGGATATGTGGGAGGAGACTCCAAAACTATAACATATAACTGAAATTGCAGTATAAAACCTGTCTTTTGTATGTGTGAAACTCGGATCCCTCACTTGGGAAGTCGTGAGACACTTAAGTAATAGAAATCAAACTAACTAAACTATCACATTTTCATGATCATTGCATCTTTTGCCGGTGAACAGATTATATATATATATATATATATGTGGATGCGAGCTACATCATAAAACAACTTTTTTTGAGGTGGCAGACATCATAAAACAACTTGAAATTTGATTGTTTATCATTTCTTTCAAAATTGATTAATATCTTTTTTATTGTAATTAGTACACTCATTAAACTTAAATTTGGAATTGAATTGAAGGGATGGAAGTGAAATATACGGAAGCAATACAAAGACTTTGAAGAAAGTAAGAACATTCAAAGATGGAAAGCTAAAGATATCCAAAAACGGCCTTCTTCTCCACGACGAAGACGGAACCGCCATCTCCGGCGATGTTCGTAATAGCTGGGCCGGAGTTTCTGTGCTCCAAGCCCTCTTTGTAATGGAGCATAATGCTGTCTGCGACGCCCTGAAGAAAGAATATCCGGAGAAGATGATGAGCGATGAAGAACTTTATCGGTATGCAAGATTGGTAACTTCAGCTGTAATGGCGAAAATCCATACTATTGATTGGACTGTTGAACTCCTCAAAACCGATACTTTACTCGCAGGAATGCGTGCAAACTGGTAAGAACTACTTCCTCAGTTGTTTTTTTACTTGTCATATTCGTTATATCTCGTGTTAGAGAAAGTGATTTAAATTTTGTTATTGATTGACCTAAAAATTTTACCATGCGACTTACTTGTGAAATGAAAATTATTTTTTTTTTTCCGAAAAAAATAAGGGTCTTAATAGAGCGAGAGTGGACCTCCACCGATATGGATTAAGTCACTATACATATACATATATATATATAGGGTTTATATTTTTTGTCTTGATAAAAGTTTTGTAAGGCCTTTGTAAATTTCGACAAAAGTTAATTTTTTTCTCCTTTATCATAATATTTTCAATTTAAGGTTTTTCACGTAAAATTTGTATAGAGATCGTGATTTGAATTTTGCTATTAACTAATCCAAAAAGTTTGCAGTGCGACTTACTTGTAAAAATTTTTCTTTTGACAAAAAAAAAAATGAGATTCTATGATAGAGCGAGGGCGCAACTCCAACGGTATGAATTAAGTCACTCTATATATATACACACATAGATGTATATATATTTTTGAGTTTATAAGTTTTGTCTTGATAAAAGTTTTGTAAGACCTTTGTAAATTTCTGATTATAGTGAATTATTCTCTATTTTACCTTTATTTGTTCCATTTAAAGTTTTTCACGTAAAATCTGTCTCTATCACGTTAAAACTATATTGACATAATTTCTTTTAGACATAATGAATATACTTACATAAGTTGTATATATATGTATGCAGGTATGGATTATTAGGGAAAAAAATTAAGGACACATTTGGAAAAGTGGGAGGAGCCATCCTAAGTGGTTTGGTTGGGACAAAGGAACCTAATAATCGTGGGGTACCCTATTCTTTGACAGAGGAATTTACAAGTGTTTACAGGATGCATTCTCTTATGCCTGATAATCTTCTTCTTAGAGATATTCATACTGCTCCTGGACCTAATAAATCTCCTCCTTTGGCTAAAGAGTATGCATTATTATTTAATTCTTTCTTTATTTTCATACGATATATAGTTATTGATATTTATTTCTTCTGTGTTAATCTAGTTATAAAGGTAGTCGATTTTGTTTCTCTTTAAATATTTTTTTACCGATAAGGTTCATTTGACGTTAGATTCAGTTGTTTTATTATCTTTAACATTATGCACATTGAAATGACCTTCTTAATAATATTTTTTTTTTCAAAGATGGACTTTATGTGATACGTGTCTAACATTGAAAGTACATAAGAATGTGTAATAGTATAAAAAAATGAGTTTGTGTACTCATAGTCAATTCAGAATATCATTTTTGGTACAGTGAGGACAATACCAAGTAGTTGACTGTAAGTGTCGGTAAACCCATAGTCGTGACATAGATTACAAATATATCAAATAGTTGATCGTGGGTGCTGCTAAACTCATAGTCGAAGTATTTTTCTTTCTATTATTTTCTTGTGGTTGTTGATTTTACATATATATATGTTTTGCAGAATTTCTATGGTAAATCTTGTTGGAACAAAGGGGGAAAAGACATTGTCTGAAATTGGATTCACAAGGCAAATGGTATCAATGGGTCACCAAGCATGTGGTGCCCTTGAGCTTTGGAACTATCCTCTTTGGTTTAGAGACCTCATTGCTCAAGATATTGATGGAAAAGACAAACCTGATCATGTTGATCTTCCTTCTCTTGAAAGTAAGTACTAATTAATTAGTTTGGTAATTATGTTATTTTAGCTCCAAATACTACTTTATAGTTGGTTTATATATATATATATATATATATATTTGAATTGTTCGATATTTTATATGTTCAACAACGTAAATTTTGTATGATTTGTCTAATTATAACTTGACTTATTTGAAAATAGAAAAAGGAAATAAAAATGTATGACTAAGGGAGAATATTGTTTTAAAGATAAAAAATTTGAGTTGATCATCATTTGTCTTTAAATAGAGATAAACGGGAATTAAAAATTTATAAAATTTTGAATAATATTAGAGTTTATTTAGAGTCGAAATTCCTTATCTTTAAATTTTGAAAGAGGAAGGCTTGAGCCGACTAAAAATTACAACTTTTAATTTTTCTCGGAGTATAAGAATAAGAATATCAATCTTTTTACTGATAGAGTAGGATATATTAACAAAACACCTAAATTCTTATATATTTTTCTAATGATTATTTTCTCCATCAATATCCAATATTTGCAACACTATGTATATATACACGTTAAGTATATAAATTTAAACTCATTTTATCAACTTAAACTTTTAGAGTATGTGACAATTTATCTATCTTTAACATGGTATCGGAGCGGGAAGAAGGTCAAAAGTTCGAATGGTAATTTGCATGAGTTTGATTTGTGTGCACATGTTGGGATTCGTTATAAAAATTTATCATCAGCCCGCATGTAAGGGGAAAAGTTAAGAGAATAAGTTTATTCCCATTCTATCGGTTGCAACAATATTTATATATGATTTATTCTCGTGTTTGTTTTATACAGTTTACAGGGATAGAGAGAGAAGCGTCTCAAGGTACAACGATTTAAGAAGGGCCCTCCTCTTAATTCCCATCTCCAAATGGGAAGATTTAACAGACAACGAAGAAGCTATCCAAACACTTATCGAAGTTTATGGTCACAATGTTGAGGAGCTAGACTTGTTAGTAGGTCTCATGGCAGAAAAAAAGATCAAAGGTTTTGCTATTAGTGAAACAGCATTCATCATTTTCTTACTCATGGCCACAAGGTAATTAGTCAAAATTTCATATACAAAATAATTTCTCATAAACAATTTAAACATGTATACTAATATATATATATATGTATGTATATGTATGTATATTGTGTGTGTTTTGTAGGAGATTGGAAGCAGATAGATTTTTAACGAGTTATTTCAACGAGGAAACCTACACAAAGAAAGGTCTAGAATGGGTTAACAAAACTGAAAGTTTGAAAGATGTTTTGGATCGTCATGACCCTGAGATGACAAATAAATGGATGAATTCTACTAGTGCTTTTTCGGTGTGGGATTCTCCTCCCAACTCTGATAATCCTATTCCATTGTATTTGCGAATTCCGAAGTAATAATCTTCTGTAATATTTTTTTGTTACGTTTCAATATTTTATTTATTGATATATTTGTATTTAGACAGTAGAAAAGAGTAATAATAAATGTAATAGAAAATCTCGGACCAAATGATATTATGTTATCTTTATGTCGATGCACAATTTTTATTAATTTTTTTATTAATAAAATATATTTGTGCTTTTAATATATTTTAAACTCGTGAAATTCTTACCATTTGTGTTAAGTATTCATGACAATTAAATATATTTTTTTAAGAGTGAGGATAAGTCATTATCGGAATTTAAGTTAAACTTTATACGCACAATTCAAGTCGAATTCAAATTAATTAAAACGGTATGTTTGATAATCTAACTAAAATTTAATATTTATATATATTTAAGGAGAAAGCTCCAATCTCCAACATTTTTATATATAGTATATATATAATTTTTCAAAAAAAAATATTAATTGTTAATAAAAAAATTTCTATTTTTAAATTAAATATTTTTTAAAAAATTTATTATTAATTTTTTTTAAAATAAAATGTTCTTTACCTATATATTATCTATTGTTATCATTACTATCTATCGAAAATATGACTTATTTAAATAATATCTATTTTTTAATAAAGGAAGATAAATTTTTTTTTTTTTTGATAAAAATTTATAGACTTGTATAATAATAAAAAAAATTATATTTTTAAAATTTCAAATTATTTATAAAAAAAATTATTATTAAGAAATAATTTGAATAATTATGTTTCCATTACTATTATTATTATTTTAAAATATCATATTAAATTTTTTTTTTAAAAAAAAATCTTAACTTCTATCATGTCTCGAACTTGTGTCTTACCAATTGAGTTATGTCTTATTGACCATCTTAAAATATAAAATTATAATTTTCTTTATTATATTAATATTTAATAAATAAATAAACATAATTATTACTATCATAAAATATATCAATATATCCTTTATTTTTAAAATTTAAAATTTTCAAATCAATCAATAATTTTCATCATCTATATAATAAGGTATTCTTAGTCATCAGATTATCTCCCTTTCAATCCTTGATTTACTTCTGTAATTTAGGGATTCAAAAAAAGAAAAAAAAAATGGCAGGTGGAAGATTCATGGAGCTATTCAAACATTACGGAAAGGTAGCTCTAGGAGTTCATTTATCTGTTTCCGTGGCGACGACCGCCGGTCTCTACGTCGCCGCTAAAAATAACGTGGACCTCGACTGTCTACTTGAAAAGTTCGGCATTACTCCGTTATATAGAGTAAGAGAGTCCGATGACACCACCACCACCGATGCTTCAGATTTGTCCATAATGGAAGAGACGGAATTCCGAACGCCGGCGGTGGCGGAGTTTAAGTGGAAGAGTCGGACTGCCGAATTTGCGGCACACAGCGGTGGAGCCCTTATTCTTGCTGTCGGACTCAACAAGTTTTTATTTCCGGTAAGAGCTCCTGTCACCGTCGCTCTTACGCCTCTGGTTGTTAGGTTTCTCTCAAGGCGGCGACGTTTCGTTTGATGGATGGATCAGTTTTTCTGCGTCCCATCTGCTCGACATTTTTTTTGCTAATTAGGCTTTAAAGTTTTTTAATTTTTTGGTTTCTGGTTTGATATCTGTAGTTATATACTAAAGTTTTAGGTTTTTTTATAATTTTTACATATTAAATTTATTTCATTAATTTTTATTTGACTAATTGTTAAATTTAGTTTAAACAAATTTGTGTTTCTCATGTTTAGTTTTAAATATTTGTTTTGTCAACAATTTTTAAAATTTAATATTTTGTGTATTTTTTCTTTTTCTAAGAATACAATATGTCTTAGATGAGTTTCAAACTATGTCAATATGTCATATTTTGTGTATTTTTTCTTTTGCTAAGAATACAATATGTCTTAGATGAGTTTCAAACTATGTCAATATGTCCTAAATTCTGGTCCTAACCATGAGAGGACACATTTAAGTTAATCGATATGTCATAAATGGATTTCAAACTATGATAGAAGCACTTTTAAGTCAATCCACATTTTGACTAACTATTAAAAAAAACTTTTTTTTTTTTTATGAATGAACTATTAAAAGAAACTTTTAAGTCAATTTTCATCCCAACTAATTTCATTCGAACCAAGTTAGTCTCTTACGGGAGGAACAATGACAAAACATCTATCGGCTAAAATGCGATTTTAGTCAATTAAATAAAAGATAATTAAGTTATTTTATATGAAATATTTACAAATTATCAACTAAAATGCGATTTTAATCAATTAAATAAAAGATAATTAAGTTATTTTATATGAAATATTTGCAAATTAGACTAAAAAGGAATATTTACAATAATCATGAAATCACAAATAAAATATACATGTCATGGACAAAAACAAAATATGCAAGCAAGAATATCCACTTTCAAGCAATCACTTTTTAAAGAATGCAATCTTTCATAGCAAATTAGTCTTCTCAAGATATATATATATATATATATGTAAATCTTCTTATTGTAATATAAAGATAATAAATATGTTTAACTTAAACAATCAACTGATTACCCTTTTAGCCTTTGCAAAACATATGGGAACCCAAAGAAGAAAAGTCTACAATCTTCTCTCTCTATATATATATATTTAACTCTCATATCTAATCTTGAGATTCAGCTTCCTTTCTCTCAATGATCTTGATAAAATTACGAACTATGGTTCTTCCTTCATCTGTTATGATACTTTCAGGATGAAATTGTACACCCTGCAGCAATTAGGCAGTAAAAATATGTAAAACTAATGCATCAATAAACAGCATTACAAGGAATATTTAACATGATTTTTGGATGGATTGAGGTAAAAAAAGGCTATCCAAATGAATTTTCTGGAGAATTTCAACATAAAACAACTCCCTTTCCTCAAAACAGACACATCACAGAAGAAAACAGGCAAAAAAATCCTTCACCTGAAGGTGTTTATACACTCTGTGGCGAGCAGCCATTACCAGCCCATCCTCTGTCCATGCAGTGATTTCCAGGTTGTCGTTGGGAAAGCTTTCCTTTTCAATAACAAGACTGTGATATCTACCTGCAGTAAATGGGCTGTAAACAGATAAACAACACTTCAGCATCAGCTTATAGAAGAGGATAAATCGCTCCTGAAAAGGAATCTATTGATTCTCTCCCAATTGGTTGGACCATAGGTACCGATGATTTACTTCACGGCTGTCTTTGCACCCTTACATCCTTTATCACTAAGCGGTCATTTAGGGACTTTTTCTCCCTTTTCCGGATCTTAGACCGAAGGTTTTTTCCTATATTACTCTTTCCATTATAGTAGTTTCTTTTTGAGTAGTTTGTGTCACAGCGGCAGAACAACGCAAAAGATAAAAAAATATCATTAATTTCTTCACGCTCATTCCTATTCAGCAAATTTCTTCCTATACTACTTTTTAAGTTTCATATGTAGCAATTACAGTAATCAAAAAGGAGAATTTGCAGTAGCTGATTTTCAATCATTGCACAAAAGAAGGCTAAATTGGAAAAGAATTAAAAAACTAACCAAGAACACAGAATCAACAGTGAAAAAGAATTAATCAGAAAAGTTTCACAATCTACAGGTGGAATGGTTTTCCCATATTTTGCCAATAAACCACCTAGGTGAAATTAAAAGAATTAAAATTAATCTCAAATTCTCAAACAGTTTCATTCTTTGATCAAACTACAAGATTTAATCCAAATAAATCATTAAAGTTTCATTACAACATAAAGAAAGTACAATCCATGTACAGGCTTCTCTTCACTCAGCGTAGCTCTGTTTAATCAACAATTTGAGTTACTTAAATGCTACAGATAGGAAAGAATTGAAAATCAACCTCTTATCAGATATAAAAAGACCAGCAGTTAAACACCTATAAAAGAAACATCATGGATTTTAAATCCAAAAGTTTCATATTTAAAAGACTACTGTGTTACTAGCTGCTACTGGATATTTGAAGTATATAAGCAACATACTCATATAATATTAGCCAAAGCCTCATGTGATAAAAATCAGAACAAACTAGATGCAACAACTCATATTATAAGGAAGGAGGAATAAATAAATAAAGAAAGAAAGAAAAACGAAGAGAGTAACCTACTTTGATAAGCCTGCTAACAATCCATCTTCTCCACCTTCATTGTAATAAACAGGAGAACTTTTTCCATGCATTACACCAAAAGGAGAGCGAACAATTTTACCTTCTCAAAGACACATTATGGAAGAACAAATCAATAGAGTTATCAATATAACAAGTGAAAAAATAAACCTCTTTACCTTAAAGTCTAGCTGAAATTGGAATAAATTTAAGTTTAAAAGCCTCATGAGTGAGGTGTTTATGTCATGCAATGCAATAATCATCATAGAGACATCCAATGATCTCTGAATTAGAGCTGTTCTGCCTGTGTCATACTTCAGTTTTGGGGGATTTTATTCATGGTTCCTTTATTTCCATTTTCACCAGTTTCCTGTTCTCAATCTTAATAGGAGCACAGACAGTACGGCAAAGATTACAGGTTCACACTCATCATAAACATTACTCAACAATTCAGAAACTTCTATCTCAAGCTCCACCAGAATAGCAATTTAACAATTGAAACAACAGATAGAATAATGCATAATCTTTATCAATGTTAAGTCTAAAGAAATTCCAAATTAAGCTTTTCGTCAGAAAATATACCTCCAAAAGCCTCTCCAATACACTGCAGGCCCATACAGACTCCAAATAGTGGTACACTTGGTCCCAACTCCAACACAGTTTGCAATGATATTCCTGAATCTTGAGGTGTCCCTGGAGTTGAGGTATTCACATAAGAAAAGGAAAGGTAAATGTTTACTACAAGCTCAGGAAGCTAAATAGTTACTGTACCAGGTCCCGGAGAAATCAGAAGTCCTCTAGGTTTTTTCCTGTAAAAAAATGAAAAACATATGCTCTCTGTCAGATGAGCGGTTATAATTAACAATTAATAATTCACAACCTTTAATACATTTATATTTTCATGATAAGCATAGCCACAGCAATACTGTCAAAGAATGAACCATGATTTTGGAGAGTGATCTAACAAAAAATTTCCCCATCATACATCCAGTAAATAAGATGCACATTTATAATTCAACAACTTATCATTTCCCGAATGTAATATTCAGCTGAAAATACTCGGAAACTGACCAAAATCACCAACAGTTCTTGGAGAATTATACTCATCAAGATAATCCTGTTGCGAATAATAGGCCTTAAAAATGAAGGATTACATACAAATGAATAGTATAGTCTGCTCATTTAAGAATGTACATATTATAAGCTTTAGAAACTTGATTGCAAACAGGGCTGCATAAATAAATAAATATATTTATATATAGATAAATAAGTCCTTACTTTTTCAATTCATCCACCGTGAGCTCATCATTCCTATACACCTCAAATTTAGACCCCAGCTCTCCCAAATACTTGAAATCACAAGAAGAAAAAAAAACAACAAAAGAAACGATGAAACAATCAGCCAATCAAACACAAAAATCTAAATTTCTCTATTGAAAAAAAAAAAAAAAAAAACAAAACAAAACAATGTGAGTCAAGACACTAACCTGGCACAGATTATATGTGAAGCTATCATAGTTATCAATAACAACAATAGGATTATCCAAAGCCTTAGAACGCGAGCTGTTAACAACAACGGGGGAAACTCTGTTGTTCATCGAAGAACGAGCAATAACTATTACATCGCGAGAAGAACAATTACCACCAACAGCAGAGTTGTAGCACATGGCCAGAGACCGAGACCGAGTTCTCATTAGGGTTTTGGGATTGAGAAACGAATTGGCTAAAACAGAAGATTGTTTAGCTGAACAAGGAGAAGAAGAAGAAGAAAACACAATGGAACTCATGACTGATTAAATGCTGCACAAAAAAAAAAAAAAAAAAGTATAGCTCAATTAGATTGAGATTCCACCAACTTTGTTCTTCCCTTTTTCTTTTTCCGGCAGAGATAACGGCGGCGACAGAAACGGAGATCAGAGATTCAATTCAGAACGAAGATGAAGAAGAAGAAAATGGCCAGCGCGACCATTAAATTTACAGTGGGGGCGGCGGTTTGGAGTTGGGTAAGCAACGGTTCATTTTCTGGGATTTGGATTCAGTGGGAAATTATTATCATTTTTTTTAAAAAAAAAAAAATTCAAAGTCACGTGTTTTCCATGTTGGAAAATGGAAAATGCAATGAATTTATACATACGATTCATTATTATTTTTTAATATTTTATTAGGTATTAAAATCTTGAATTAGGTGGCAGGAGCGACATTTATGATAGTATTTATGGAGGTTTGGTCAACATTATTATCAACTAATATAAAAAATAAAATACTGTTATAAATAATTTAATAATATTGTTTAAAACGCGTCGTTGAGTAAATGACTTTAGTCTTTTGTTTGGAGAGATCATTTAGGCGAGCAATGTGGACTTGAGTCCACAATAGGCCCACATCAAGTGAACTTCACACGTTTAAAACTCGTCAATAAGTAAAGTGTTTTAGACATTACTTAATAATCGCTCAGTAGATTTGATAGACAAACATATGAGATTTCAAGTCACACAATAATTTTTTTTTTTTATTTGTTGCCAACAAAAGAACACACATTTTTAATCAAATATTATAAGAGTTTGAAATGATATTAATAAATGCATATTAATTTTCTAACATAAAATACGAATAAATTATTTTATTTATTTAGTCAATTTTGTGTGCTATTAATTATCAATAAATGCATATTAATTTTCTAACATAAAATACGAATAAATTATTTAATTTATTTAGTTAATTTTGTGTGCTATTAATCATAAAAAATAGTTCTGGGCCATTTTAACGTCATGTTAAAAAGCTCTGGGTCAGATCCTCACCTTGGAATAAGAGTTGAACTTTGCAAGCACTCCGCATGCCGAGTCCGGATTAGTCTCACCAAATAAGATGGGGACACTGGGCGTCCCAAGTGGATATAAAAAAAAAAATATGAGTGGTACATGTTCATATTGAACCAAAAAATTAACATATCTAAAATGGGCACATGAATGCTACAAAATATATTAATTGATCTCTTATTTACACGATTACATTAGAGCGCATTGAAATAAAGAGCGTTAGATTTTACTTAATAATCACTCAAAAATCTTCTAAGTAAGTGATGTGAGAATTTTATTTTTTTACTATATATTTACTTATATTCATGCATTTAAAAAGTTAATAGATTCAATGAATTGAATATTTAGATATACTTAATATCATTAATATTCTTACATGTTCATTTTGTTATATTAATTTTTTTTTTCTATGTAAAATATAATCTATTATATATATATATATACATATGCAATGCATGTAGTTAATGTTATAATGTTTTACAATAATTTTATAATCTAATAATCTTTAAATGGTTATTAAACAATAATTTAAAATTTACCTAATAACGCGTTTTAAAATCGTAAACTGAGCAGTCTAAAATTATGAAAAAATTATTATCTTGAATTTAATCTCAAATAAATAATATTTTGATAATTTAAATATTTTTTATATAAAATAAAATTTTTTAAAAAAATAATAAATGGGTATAAGATTTTTTGACAAGCATCATTTTAAAACTAAAATTGTTATTTTGTGTTACTCAAATTTAAAATTTTTCTAAAAATTAAAAATTATAATTGAAAGATTTATAAAAACATCCAAAATATATTTCTTATCACTTTAAATAATTTAAAGTATTTTAGAATTTTAAATATAAATTTTTGATGCAATTATAATTTTTATTTTAAAAAAAATTAAAAATTGAGGAACCAAAATAAGAGTGTTAATTTTTTTTTAAAAAAAAAATTAATTATATTAACACATGTCTTATCTTTATTAATTCTTTAAAATGTTATACAAAATTTCTTTACTTAATTTTTTTTTTCTAAAACAACCAAAACCAACAAAATTTAACTATTTAAAATCTTAAATATAAAAATTAAAATATTTAATACTAAACATATTATATATATATATATATATATATATATATATATATCTAAAGAGAAAATAAAATAAAATTTGAATTTTATTTTTGAGTAACTTTTCTAACTAAAAGTTACATCTGCTCCTATAATTATGCATGTTTATGAGGAGAAAGTTGTCATAGTCAAACATATATTATTTATTAAAATATTGAGTTAGTGTTTTACTTCCATTTTATATATATATATATATATATTACATATTTAAATTAATAATTAATACATTATTTATAAAAAAATTAAAAATTAACAAATATTTTAGTTAGTATAATTAAAAGATAGTGTTATAATAACAAGAAGATACTGTTTTTCATGTCTAATAATCTTACTTATGTAAAAAAAAAATATAAATCTTAGAATAATATCGAAAATAAAAAATTTTGAAATTAAAAAAAAAAAAAAACTAATTTTGTCATTTTCACAAATTGCCATTCATTTTAAATTACAAAAATACCCCTACTACCACCTCTAAGGTAAGGATACTCCCTAATGGTTCTCTTCTTCATACTCCATAATTCTTCAAAATCACAGTATATACTCTTGTCCTTTACAATCTCCACAAGAAGGCAAAAGAAACAAAAAAACAAAATATATATATATATATTATATGTATACATACATAATATATCTATATATTCTAGAAAATGGAAAATAGGAACACACAAAAATATTTATAAATTTAGTATCAAATAAATTTATATTTGATAAATTTTTAGTTCTAAAATAAACTTTTTTACCAAATTCCTTTATTCACAAATTTCGTCAAATATTTTAAAATTTAACTTTTATGTGATTTTACTCGATTAAAAAAAAAATGAAATTACTTTAAATGATATCCGTAAATTTAGAGTAAAAAATAGTTAGGACGCTCATCCACGAAATATTATTGAAAAAATTAAAAGATTTATATAAAAATATATTTCATGTAAAATAATGACTCGATTACCTTTCATTTCATTCGGTAAACACACAAACTTTTAAATTTTAAAAAATTTTGACGAAATTCGAACTTAATTTTCTTAAATAAATTTGAGATTTTAAAAGTGAAAATAAATATTTTAAAACTAAACTTGTCGAAGATAAATTTATTTGAGATCAAATTCACCGATAATTCAAATATACATATTTTTAAAATTATGAGAGAGAAAAAGGAAAAGAAAGAAAATATTGGATTTAGGAAGCAAAGCAAAGTCCCAAAGTAGAGCAAAAAACCAGCCTCCATTTAAGACTAGGACTGTATTTTTATTTTTTCTTGCTTCTCTAAACCATCATCACCACCATTGCTGCTTCTTCTTCAACATCTTCCACTTTCAGTTGATCTTCTTCTTCATTTTCAGCATTTTCAGCGTGTTATTTAAGCCATTCCTCCCACTTTCCCCCCCTCAGATCTTCAGATATTGAGGGAGATTTTCACATCAAGACGTCACTCTCATTCCCACTGTCCAGATCTAAACCCAATTTTTGATTAGTTTCCACACACACAAACACACACACATATATATACACGGAGTCACATACTGGGATGTGCATTTTTCCAAATTCAGTTGTAGCTATTAGAGTCTGAATTTTGGTTTTTTGTTTTTTTGGGATTGATCTGTCATAATCTCACTCTGGAATTTAGTTTCTGATTAAAAGCCCATTTGGTTGAACCTCAGATCTGATCTAACTGACAATGAGCTTAAAGGGTTTCAAGATTTTAGTATAGAATTGGTATAGAATTGTAGGTGTAAGGTTTATAAAGCATAATTTAGATATATATAGTTAAATATCTGAACTTTATATATTCATGGCAATGCCATCTGGGAATGCGGTGGTACCGGAGAAATTGCACGGAGGAGGAGGTGGTGGTGGTGGTAATGAGGTGATGCAGCAGCAGGGGAGGGGGCAGCAATGGTGGCATCACTATCAGCCGCAGCAGCAGCAGCCACATTTGCATCAAATGGATGAAAGGGATGGGTTCATATCTTGGTTAAGAGGGGAATTCGCTGCCGCCAATGCAATTATTGATGCATTGTGTCATCATCTAAGGATGGTGGGGGAACCTGGGGATTATGACACGGTTATTGGGTGTATACAGCAAAGGAGATCCAATTGGAACCCGGTTTTGCATATGCAGCATTATTTTTCTGTGAATGAGGTTCTTTATGCATTGCAACAGGCGGGTTGGAGGAAGCAGCAACAGCAGCAGAGAGGTTTTGAAGGGAGTGGAAAAATGGGGAAGGAGTATAGGAGAGGTGGTAGTGGTAGATGGGGACAAAGAGGGGATGGTCTCAAGGATGGGAAAGAGGGTGGCCAACAAATGGCAAATTTCAAGAGCTCAAATGTAAATGGCAATGAGAATTTGGATAGTGCAGAGGTTATAGTAGGAAAAATGGAGGTAAAAGAGCAGATTGGAGAGGAGGAAAAAGGTGATGACTTGTTTATTCTTTTACAGAGTTCTTTCTTTCACGAGTTTGCCAAAGTTCTTTCATTGAATGATTAATCTATATTCCATCAGGATGGAAATGTCAGGATGTTAACTGTAAAGATGATATCAATATCCCCCTATTGGTAATCATCATGATTAATGATATATATATATATATATATATACTGCGAGTAGTGTATAAGTGATTTATATTCATGAGGAAATAATTGAATTTGTGGTAAGCAGATTTATTTTGATCTATCTGCACTGATAAACAAATGAGTTACATTGCTTGCTCTTTGGGTAGTAGAATTACACTAAATTATCCTGTTCTTGCACCATCCCAACCTTATATATTGGGGAAGCTTTTACTATAGAATGACCCAGAGAATAATTATCTTGTTTCCCATATTTTATATATAAGATGATTGTAACTAAGAAATAACACATTAATAGTATTGCAAAAAAAGAAGTTGCTGGCTTTGGAAACAACTATATGTAGACATAACTGATACTGTTTAAAGTTATTCATGTTTAAACCCCTTCTTATTTCAGTGAAGATGATGTTAGACTATACAATTTTTATGTTCACTAGTAGTCTTCTTATATATGAAAATTATATACGTGTACTGATATACTCCCATAGAGCAAGTGAATGGTTTAGGTAGATCTGGTTATGTTTTAGATAGTTCCTATGTGATTTTCTCACAATGCTTCAAAAGTTTCATTAGGCATTAGCTCCTTGTTTGAACAATATATTTTAGTATTTTACTATGGAAGGAAATTATTGTTCCTACATAAAACTAAGAACTAGTCTCTTGTAAGTGGTCCAGCACTAAGAATTCTTTTGTTCCTTAGTTCATATGGGAATAATTTAGAATGTTGCAACTTTATGAAGTCGTCTAGCATAATGTCCAGTCATCTGATACCTTTGCTTCTTTATCAAAGAGCAGCAGCTAATCTTTACAGTTAACATCCTGACATGTTATAATAGAATTGATCTCCAAGATTCACCTATTGTTTTCCAATTTTATTTCTTGTGAGTTTGAGTGAAGGGCTCTCTGCATTTTTTTTTTCATTTTAAACCTTTTTCCTATTTTCCTTCAATTTTTCCCTGGAAGAGCAACAAAAATTATTGGCACAAACATTTCTTGAAGACTTAGATTGCTTTCTGTAGGACTATGTATAAAAGTATCATTTGACTGGTGGGTATATACATTGTAGGGAAAATTAATAAAGTTGCTAAAGAATGTGTTTGGAAATCAAGTTGCTGTGTATTACCAATCGTGCATTCTCATCTGATATGCAGATAAAATTTTACTTAAAAATTTCAGATAATATTCGGCATTTCGTAGTAGTTGCACTGTGCCTTGTACAGGATGGAATGTAGTTATCTAACTCTTGCCCATGTTTAATAGTAATGACTGGGAAAGCTGGAGGAGATAGCACAGTTCAAGGGCTAGGAGGCAAAGAAGCAGTCTTGACAAATAAGTCTGAAAGCATATCTGAAAATGTAGATGAGGAACGTGTGTCCAATTCAAGAGGTAGTTGGTTGACATTTGTATTATTTTCATCATTTCATCTAGGGAATTGACCTGACTTGATCTTTGAAATCCAATATCCTTGTGAATGTGAAGTCAAGTGCTCAAATATTCCGTGGCTGCCATCCCACCACAATTTTATTCATTATATGTATGACTCTCATGTGCATTATGTGGTATATTGACAACATTACAATTTTATAAACACTGATGTGTACCAGAAGCAATTTTTACAGTCAGCCTTTCAGTTGTTGCAGCCACAAATATATAGAAATGCATACCTAAATTACCTAATTCCATTTGGCCACAAAACTGGAAATTCTCCTCTTTTCTATTGAAGATGTATGCAACTGATAATTGTCATAACTAAATATTTTTCTTGATTTTCTCTGTTATGAGTCTAATTATTAGAAAACTCAGGGCACTTAAGTGGCTATTCTTGTGCATTACAACTCTTCTGTTTCTTGCTTCTGTTTGTAGCTTTAGTTATCATACAATATTAATTTTTATTGATGTTATTTTTTATTCCTTTTCTTTTCACAGAGAATAATTCACATTCTGGAGGTATAGTGAGTGAGAAGCAGAATCTTACTCTTACTCCAAAAACTTTTATAGGTTCAGAGATATTTGATGGAAAAACAGTAAGTTTATGCATTAAAAAGTTATTTTTGATATATCATTTAAATAAGGCGTAGACCTCAATTTCTTGAGCTAATGTATTCCGCTAAATTGTGTCAGTTCAATGCCGTTGATGGAATGAAATTGTATGAAGAACTGTTTGACAACTCAGAAGTGTCAAAACTTACTGCATTGGTAAATGACTTGAGAGCTGCTGGGAGAAGAGGCGAATTTCAAGGCAAGTTCCTTGAACAAATATTGAGGAATTATGAAGTATGTTTATATGCTGTTTCTTTTCTTTCTCCCCTGATATGACATTAACAGAAGAGTAAGACATGAATTCATTTCACGCCTTGTGTTGTTTTATATTTGTTAGCCCTGCATGTTATTTGTTTTATCCACGTCGAAAATAATTTTGGTATCTGGTCTTGGAACAGAAAGTTATTTTTTTCTCTCCTTGTGTTGTGTGTACGATAGAATGCCACACTAGTTCCTCATCAAATTTATGCTGCCAGGGGATTTACAATTGCACTTCTCACCTGTTCAAATTAGAGATCCCGGTATAGGGAAGTTTCTATATGGTCTTGTAGAGCTAATTTTGTGTGAAATGGATGTGAAAAGAGCATGAAACGTATCATATTGCAGGCTAAGGTTGCATGATCTTTTGAGAAAGCTCTACAAGGTTGCATGAAAACGTACCATATCTAAAGCTCTATAAGCTCTGTACTAAGTTCTATGCATTTAATATATTCATGCCATTCTGGATTTTGATTGTGGTCTTGATTTGGTATATATATTTTTCCAAATATGAGGGGGTGTCCACATTTCTGGGTGCCTTTTGCTGGGATTTTCTTCTTCCTTTCCCTAAACACTCCCAATGTAGAACCAACCAGTCAAAACTTGTTCCGATTTCCACTACATAGATTATTTTTCCTTACCCTAGTCATGGAAACTATAGTCTTAAGCTCTAAGAAATTCTCTGACTGTACACACTAACTAGAGCTTTTAAGTAACTTGGTATAAAATTTTTTTCCTTTTCCTTTTCTTTCTCAGTTGGTGATGCCAGTAGTAGATTTTGGAGCAATGTTCTTGTAAACCCTAACTTTGGAATCCAGCTTATAAAATGTCTATGATATCTGATTTCTCATTTACAAGAAGCAGGGCAAACATTTGTAGTCTCTAAGAGACCTATGAAGGGGCATGGAAGAGAGATGATTCAATTTGGTCTCCCCATTGCTGATGCACCTCCTGAAGATGAGGCTGCAGCTGGGACCTCCAAAGGCACGTTACCTTTGTTAACTCCTGAAAGCTATTTCGTAATTTGTTTCCTTTGGCTATTGCTTTGAAATTCAATGTATGCTTTGTTCTGCCTGTCTGCTGATTGGAACTTTGATGAGAATTTCAGATCGAAAAATAGATCCCATTCCTAGCTTGTTTCAAGATGTTATTGAACGTTTAATGGCTATGCAAATTGTTACCACGAAGCCAGACTCCTGTATTATTGACATCTTCAATGAGGTTTCAAGTGATATTATTTTGTTCTACACTTTTAAATACTGTTCATCTGCCATACATATTTGAAATGTTTCTTCTACTGGCAGGGTGATCACTCACATCCTCATATGTGGCCTCATTGGTTTGGAAGGCCAATATCTGTGCTTTCCTTGACTGAATGTGACATGACTTTCGGAAAAGTCATTGGTCTGGAACATCCGGGTGACTACAGAGGATCCTTCAAACTTTCTCTTACACCAGGGTACATTCTTTTTGTTCGTTTCTTTCTTTCTTTTTATTTTAAATTTTTATTTTACTTTGTTTTGTTTTTCTCATTGTCTTTTCTTTTTGTGTGTCTTACGAGTTCTAACTTTTATTTAGGTTTTCTTTCTTTTACTTTCCATGTTTTTTCTCCCTTCTAAATTTGGAAGCATTAATTGTTTTTTGGGAGGGGTTGGGGGGTGGGGGGGTGTTCTCTTTGAGAGATTCTGATTCATAGTCTTGTGTCTATTATCCCATTCTGTTTTTTGTGTTATCTAATGGTGTATTCGATGAAAATCCACAGATCCATGCTTGTACTGCAAGGAAGGTCCACAGATTTTGCTAAACATGCAATTCCTTCCATCCGGAAACAACGAATTCTAGTTACCTTAACAAAATCACAGCCAAAGAGAATGGCTACTGCAGATGTTCAACGATTCACTCCATCTGTGGGAGGAGCTCCCTCTCACTGGGTTCCACCGCCTAGCAGATCACCAAATCATATTCGCCATCCAGCTGGTCCAAAGCATTATGGTCCTGTGCCAACAACTGGGGTATTGCCAGCGCCAAATGTTAGGCCACAGTTACCACCACCACCTCCAAATGGCATCCAGCCAATTTTCGTTGCTGCTCCAGTACCTGCAGTAGCCCCAGCCATACCTTTCCCCACCCAAGTTGCTCTGCCTCCTGCTTCTTCCGGGTGGCCTGCAGGTCCTCCGAGGCACCCTCCTCCTCGCTTACCAGCTCCTGGCACTGGAGTATTCCTCCCTCCACCTGGCTCAGGCTCAGGTTCAGGTTCAGGTTCAGGTTCGACAAATCAACCCTTGACAGCAGCAGCAACCCAAGATACTGAAGGTAGTATCTCAGAGACCACCTCTCCTCTAGAAAAGGACACTGCAGGGAACATAAATGGCGACAACGCATCGCCCAAAAGCAAAGTTGATGAAAACTTGAATCACCAAGAATGCAATGGGAATGTTGATGGAAATGAAAATGGTCATGCAAAAGTCTCACCAACGGAAGAAGAAGAAGAGAAACATTAACATAGTTATATTCAAAGGGAAACAGAAAACCAGTCAGCCAGCCAGCCAGCAAGCCAGCAGGAGTAAGAAAGGAGTATAGAGAATAGAGTTTAGGCTGGAAAGTAGAGCTGAGTACGAAGCAAATGTAAAGAGCGGCCAAAAAAAAATTGGAGAATTACACCTTGGAAAGGAAAAAGCACACAATAGCAGGCAAGGGTGTGTGTTATCATTACCAACTCTTTGGTATGCATGCTATTGCCTTTTATTTTTTTTTGTTGTGTCTACATACATATATACATACATACTTACATTAAATCTTATATTATATATTTATTATTAGTCTGAGGAACTCAAAAAGTACAAGGTTTTCGTATGCATGCTGTAGCTCTCCTTTTGTTTTGGTTCAAAGTTGCTGCCCTTTCTCCATTTTTTACCTCTTCCATGCTCAAGCTGCATGACTGGAGTTCTAGTTGTTGATTATTCAGGTTTTTAAGTTTCTTGATCATTACAGCAGTTCATGGAGGGTGGTGACCTTTCACTTTTTTTCTTTTTCTTTTTCCTTTTCTTGATAGAGAAAATTTCTTCTTAGCCACATGAGAAGAAGTGTTCTGACTAATTCAAATTTGATTCCGGGTTATGACTGCAGAGTTTTAACCTCTTACCCGGGTAAGGCATGACGCAAAGTGTGTTGAATTCTTAACCTTGCGTAACATTTATAATGTGATTTTTCATTGTGTCAAACCAAAACTTCAATAGATAAATTTATTAACTAAACAAATTTAAACCAAATTTCAAGTTTAGCATTCCAATCCTTTGGAGAATGAATTCAAGAATGTATCTTTTTATGAGTGAAATGCAAAACTTTTTTTTTAAAAAAAATAAAAATTTCTATGTATATACACAATAGACAAATTAGCAAAAATACCCTCAAATATATATGTATTTCTAATGTGATTAAAACTACTGAAAAATTTCATAATTTAAGAAAGTTCGAGAAATTAAAATAGTTACGAGAATAAAAATAAAAAATATTTTAAAATAAAAATTAAAATTAAAAATTTCAAACATATGAGGGGCATATTTGCAAAATGTGCAAACTCTAAAACCCCTTCTAACAGTCGTCGCCTTCTTCTTCTACTCTCGTTTCCTCCACTCCGTTTCTCTTTCTGATTCTTTACTGAAATAACTCAAATCTTTAAGCAGAAACGCCATTGGAGATCGAAGAAGAAATGCGAGCTCTTCAACGATTAATCTCCAATTTCTCTGTTTACCATTCCAAAAATCCTTCTCAAATAAAAAACCCCCTTTTTCTTTCCCTCTCGAATCCCTTCTCTTCAACCTCCTCGGGCAGTGATGGTACCGATAATTGGGCAGCAAGTTTTGGTTCTAAACCCTCAGCCGGTAGCGGCGATAGTGACAACCTGGGTTGGGACGATGCCGTTTCATCCTGGTCTACTGGTCTGACTAAGGAGCATTTTGATGGAGAGGTGATTGGTAAACAGGTCAGCTCGGGTCAGGGTGAAGATCCGAGTCGTCCCGTTTACGGTGTTGGTGGCGGCGAAGTAGGACAGGGTTTTGGGCATACTAGTTGGACTAAGGAGGAGATGGATAAGATACTTCAATTGGAGAACAATAAAGGTAAAGCATATGTAGATAGTTGGTCTGATAGGATGAAGGAAACGAGTGTTCTGTTAAAGCAAGTGAGGGAGCCGGGAGCTCGAGGATCTTATTTGAAGGATTCTGAAAAGGCTGAGATGTATAAGAAGCACAAGGAGAATCCGGAGGAGTACACTGTGGAGCGTCTTGCAAAAGAATATAGAATTATGAGGCAAAGAGTGCATGCCATTCTTTGGTTAAAAGAGTTGGAGGAAGAAGAAGAGAAGAAATTGGGTTGTGAATTGGATGATTCTGTTGAGCTCTTGCTTGATACTTGCCCTGAGTTAGTACTACCTTCTTTCTTAATTTTATAGTTTCTTTGTCCATAAAGAATTCATATTCTGTTTTTTTTTTTTTTATCATGGATTGATGCTATTATACTATCTGGCTGTTGAATCTTTGCCATTGATCTTTCTCTGCATCAAAAATGGAGAAGCTTTTTTTCCTTTGTTTTGCATTGCATTGTACTGTTTTTTTAGTTAAGTTCTACCGAGTATTTCAAAGGTTTGAGATGACTTTGCCTTTAGAATTATGGTGTTATTTATTTCCTTATTTACTACTAATAATATTTACCATCATAGATGAAAAATAATTTGAGTATAGTCATCTATGTATGTATATATGTTCTGTTTTGTAATATTTCTTGTAAAGATCTTAAATTGTAAACTGTAATTCGTTCAAAGTTCCAGTTGATATTCCTTTGGGGTGGGTTTGAGCGGACAAAAGACATTATTTCTTGATTATATTTCTTCTGATGCTATTTTCCTCAATGAGGTTACCTGTTTAATAATTTGCTGAAATTGAATTTGGGTATTAGGCATCTTACTACGTAGTATAATTAAGAAGTAAGAAGTATTGCATTCTGGATAATTTGATGGTTTCTTATATAGGATGAGTTGAGTTATTACTCTCAAAAACTGGGCAGGAAAAGATAGACTAACCTTTTATTTACCCTAACGTCATTTGGTAATTCTGGGTTTTTGTCTCTTGCAGATTTTTCAATTCTCATGACAGAGAATTTCATGTTGCATCTCTTCCTTACAAGCCAGACTTCAAGGTCATGCCTGAGGGATGGGATGGCACTACTCGAGACCCTGATGAGGTGCATTATGAGATATCAATGAAGGAAGATGAGATGCTATATCAAGAATTTGTTCAGAGGATGAACTTCAACAAAATGAAGGTAACCACCATGACCCTTGCCTTCATAATGAAAATTCTGATACCATTCTTGAATTATAAACAGTACTGAAGAACAATAAATTGATTATATTTTGCTTATTTCTCAAAAACTAAATAGGCAATATCTGAAAAGTCAGAGTTCATGTACAAAATCATAAAACTAAGCCTTGATGGGGTTGATTTATTGGTTCACTTTTCTTTCTGTGTCCATTATGTCCTACTAGGAACTACTTCTATTAGTCTAAGATCCTAGTTCCTGCAGAAAATTCTTCATCTTAATTTTGAAATGTTTTCAGCAATTCAATATCTATTCAGATATGAAAATTGCATTTTGGTTTTGGTTCAGCAAATATTACTGCATTGTCAACTCCACAAGAGTGTATTATAGTTTCTGTAGCTTACACTTTTCTTCTCTTGATAAGCCTTATGTATTTTACTTCAACTAATAGTTAAGTAGTTTGTCAGATCAAGTGGGTCTGGCAAAGGGTTGGCTGTGAAGTGTATTATAGTTTTTATGAGACTCATATTTTATAATCTTAAAAAGCTTTTGAAGCCAACTGATAACTACGTCTTCCTTGTCTTTATGTGGGTCGGTCAAAGGAGGTTGGGTTTTCCAAGTAGTCTCTTATGTTTATTGGAAGACTGGGTAATCTTTGACAACTTAGGTCCTCAATTATTTATTTATTTTGCTATTTTGGGTAAAAACATGCAACAAACAAGAAAATTGGGGCCAAAAAAATTAGAAAAGAATGATTAAGGACCTAAGTTACATAACATAAAAAGATTGAAGACTAAAAACAATATAAGCTTCCTATGTTTATTTGAAGAACATTCATCTTTTTGGTCAAAGTTTGGCCCCAAAAATATAGGTAAGTCAAAAATAAAATGTTCCATGTAATTATAAATGCCTGTTAAACAATGGTTCATTTTGAATGATCATTTTAAATAAGCAAGTAAAACATTTTTGATTATTGCTTAGAATTGGACACAAATATTGTCCAGCTTCCAAGGAGAAAGAAGAGAGAAAGCTTTCTTGAAACCCCATTTTACTTATTTATTTTTTCTGTCAAGTACATAATTGATTTATCATTGACAATCATTTTTGCTTATTCATTGTAAGATTCTTTTTGAAGATTCTTTTCTGTTGCCATGTATATATGCAAGCCATAGTGATGCCTAGATCTTGAACCATAATTTCACTTGGTATTTTATCATTGAAATGCTTTGCCACTTGTTTTGCCACTTTTTTTCAATAAATTTGTTATTCTTTTGTATATGTAATAGTAGTTTAATGTCTGGACTTTCACATGCTCTTGATGACAGCTATTTTCTCATCGGTATACATGATTTATTCTTGTTTGATTTTCTTAGTTGGCTAAGCAAGTGAAACATCACAAGTATAGCCGGAGGCGCCCATCTGATGGATGGAACTTCACGGTGGAGAAACTAGGATCACGAGGGAAACGTGGAAACGGCGGTGGCTGGAAATTCGTCAGCCAAGCAGATGGTTCAACCAGACCCCTTAATGAATATGAAAAGATGTTTGTGAAGAGAGAGACTCCTCGCCGACGGCGAAAGATTCTCCCTTGATTCTGGTTAGAGCTATAAATTAGAAGAGCTTGTCTAATCTTTTTCAGTGTTGGAAACACCAAAAAAAAAAAAAAAAAAGGAAAAAAAGGGCACTTTCTCATGGCTTACATTTTGTTTTGTTTTCTGTTTTGTGTAACATTTTGAGAAAACTAGTGAATCAATAAGACTGCAGATTCAGAGATTTTATGAATTTAAAATTTTAAAGACTTGATCTTTTCTAATTATTTTTATTTTTCTTAACTTGTCTTAACATCTAAATTTATCTACAAAATTCATTTTTTTAGTGATTTTACCATTATTTTTTTGTAAATATAAATTCAAAGTTTTACTCAATATATAAAAATTCCCCCACTTTAATTTTGATTTTTTTTAGAAATAAAATAAAAAAAAACTAAAAAAATTGTTTGGAGCAATTTTTTTTTTTTTTTTTTTATTTTTTAGTGATGATGGATTTTTACCCCACTAATATAAAAAAGGGGAAACCGACAACACCCAAAAAGACAAAAATGCAATGATTGTAAAAAGAGAAATAAAAAAAAAAAAAAAATAAAATTTTGTGTTTAGGTAAGGAGAGTGTGAGCGCGCTAAAATTCCTGACCACAAATAAAAAAACCCCCCCCCCCCCCCCCCCCCCCCCCCCCCCCCCCCCCCCCCCCCCCCCCCCCCCCCCCCCCCCCCCCCCCCCCCCCCCCCTTCTTTCCCTCCCCCCCCCCCCCCCCCCCCCACACCATTGTGGTGGGGTGTGTTTGGTGTTGTTTAATCTTGACAAAGCTTTTAGAAAAGAGTAACATCACCTAAACCTTTCCCAAATCGCCGAAACTTTGGGTTTATTCCCAAAATGGTGCAAATTCCCAAAAGTTCATTTTTAATAAAATATTTAAATATAATTTCTTTTTTTTTAAAGTTATTTATAAATTTTAATTTTATCATTTTCTAATAATATTAATTTATAAACATTTTTTGAATATAATTTTCATAATATATAATATATTTATTATTAATTATTATTATTATACTTATATTATATTTAACAAAGTGATATAAAAATTAATTGAAATTATAATATATTATAATATTAAAATAATATTTTATGTAATTATGTGAAGTAATTTTTTTTATTTGTGTTTATATAATCAATTAATTTTAATTTAAGATTTATTTTTATATTTTTTGAATTAAGTAATTTAATAAATTTATATTATATATTGACATAAAAAATATTTTATTCAAATAAAAAATCTTTTGTATATTTGATGATTTTTTTTTAAAAAAAAAGTCTAATATGACATGAAATAATAAATCATTAATAATATTTTTAAAAAATTGTTCCACACTTGAATAACAAAAAATTCTTATATTTTTACTTTTTTAACACTTTCAACTAATTATTATTATTTATTTGAAAACTTGTATTTATATTCTTTAAGTAAATAATTTAATAAATTTAAGTAAATTTATTATTTATATTCTTTAAGTAAATAATTTAATAATTTAATAATTATATTCTTTGTTAAATATAATATAAGTATAATGATAATAATTAATAATAAATATATTATATATTATGAAAATTATATTCAAAAAATGTTTATAAATTAATATTATTAGAAAATGATAAAATTAAAATTTATAAATAACTTAAAAAAAATAAGAAATTATATTTAAATATTTTATTAAAAAAAAAAAAGCCTCTACTTTTACAAAGTAAAAAAATATTTTATTAAAAAAGAAATAAGCCTCTACTTTGGCAAAGTAAGCCTTTTTTATAAAATGTGATGCTCACATTGTTATTAAAGAGCTTTTATTGAAAGAAAGTTGGCCTCTACTTTGGAGGAGGGGGAGGTCGCCCAAAAAGCAACCCCATTTTAAGAATAATATCAAAATTTGCACCATTTTGAGAATAAACCCCCGAAAATTCCCTTAATAAGTTTGGCATGTGATTCTCATTTCAAAAATTTGGCGGGAAACAAAAATAGTTGGAGGACCAGGTTCCGAAAAGTTAAAGAAAACAAAATTAGATAGAGGACCAAGTTTTACAAAATTTAAGATGTGAGACATTATTTAGGGAAAATGAAAATAATAAGAGGATTAAGTTCTATAAATTTTTTTTTTTTTTAAAAGGCATCCGTATCGATCAACCACAGGTTTGACTAATCCGATTCGGGGCGGGTCAGGAGATAGAGGCCTAAGACCCCCCCCCTCCCGTGGGGGGATCAACACCATGCTTCCCCCCCCCCGTCCAGCCCTTGCCCCCCCCCCAACACCCAAAGAAGGAGTAGTTTAAAAAAAAATTAAAAAAGTAAAATAGCTGAGGAATTAAAATAATTTTTTTTCCTAGTATATATTACTAGAACATAAAATTACAATAAGAGAGCTGAATTTTTTAGTATATCAATTTAAGTTCATAAAAATTAAAGACCACAAAGTTAAATCAAGATCTAAAGGTCCTGTAGTTTGAGAAAATGTGATAGTTTAGTTGATTTTATTTTCTTTATTTAGATATCAATACGTGACTTGTTAAGTGAGAGATCCTGAGTTCGATTAACGCCAAAGACGACTTTATGCACAATTTCAATTATATGTAATAGTCTTGGGAGTTTCCTCTCACAAATCCTAAGGTTTTGCATAAAAGATCTACTGAATTTTGCATAAAAGATGGTAAGAGTTCCTAAGGTTTAAGATTGAGTTAAGGTCTAAGTAGTGAAAAGGAAAGAGGAGAATAGCTTAAATGTTGAAATTAAGTCATTTGAAATATTTTAATTACTAAAATACCCATTGAAAAGTCATGTGCAAGTCACATGACTAACAAAAATCATTATTTAACAGAATATTTTGATGGGTTGATAAAATTAGAATGTTTAAATAGTTCGTGTGCGAAGTTCCTTTCTAGAGCTAATGATCTAGGAGTCTCTCACTCAACCAAAAGGTTGAGAGTTCGAATTTCTCCTCGCCATTGGTCTAAGAGTTTCTCCCTTACCTCCCGACTTGTCAAGAGGTTAAGAGTTTAAACTTCACCCGGGTTCTACAGTTCGAGATATATTCGTAAGTGCGGGTATACTCGGACTGTTGGGCCTTCCTGGGTGGATTATGTCACCTAAATAATTTATCCAAATTATAATTTCACTACAAAATTTTTTGAAACATCAAAAAAATATTTTTTGTCACTTGAAATAATTAAAATAAATTTTTTAATGTAATTAAAATTTATATATATTTTTAAAACAATTATAAATATTGACTTAATGAAACATAAAAATATTAGTCATTTTTACGTTAATTTAATTGACATGCATCTTATTTTTATTAGTGTCTTAAATAAGTTCTCAAAGAATGTTTTAAGAGATCCCACACTATATATTTTAAGAGATCTCGCCTTGAATATTTTAAGAGATCTTGTACATTCTTTTTGTAAAATTTGATTAATGTGGACCTAATTATGTGACCAATTCTAGTTTAGGATGAAATTATCGTCCATCTCAAGAGGACTACAAGATCGACAAGAAGAAATTTTAATTTTAGACCACGCGGTTTATATAGTAAATATCTTTTTAAATTTTGAGTTACAAGGTCCACTTAAATTTGTTTTAGTGTTAGATCAACAGGTCAACACTATTAGTATCCTTTCTAAATTTTGAGTCACAAGGTCCACTTAAATTTATTTTAATGTAAGATCACCAGGTCCACGCGGTTTATATAGTATCTTTCTAAATTTTGAGTCACAAGGTAAACTTAAATTTGTTTTAATTTTACATCACTAGGTCCACGAGGTTTATATAGTATCTTTCTAAATTTTGAGTCACAAGGTCCACTTAAATTTGTTTTAATGTAGGATCACCAGGTCCACGCGGTTTATATAGTATCTTTCTAAATTTTGAGTCACAAGGTAAACTTAAATTTGTTTTAATTTTACATCACTAAGTCCACGCGGTTTATATAGTATCTTTCTAAATTTTGAGTGACAAGGTCCACTTAAATTTGTTTTACTTTTAGATCACCAGCTCTACGCGGTTTATATAGTATCTTTCTAAATTTTGAGTGACAAGGTCCACTTAAATTTGTTTTAATTTTAGATCGCCAAGTCGACGTGGTTTATATAGTATCTTTCTAAATTTTGAGTGACAAAGTCCACTTAAATTTGTTTTAATTTTAGATCACCATGTCGACGCGGTTTATATAGTATCTTTCTAAATTTTGAGTCACAAGGTCCACTTAATTTTTTTTTAATTTTAGATCACCATGTCGACGCGGTTTATATAGTATCTTTCTAAATTTTGAGTCACAAGGTCCACTTAAATTTGTTATAAATGTTAGATCACCGGGTCCACACGATTTATATAGTATCTTTCTAAATTTTGAGTCACAAGGTCCACTTAAATTTGTTTTAATTTTACATCACCGGGTTCACGCGGTTTATATAATATCTTTCTAAATTTTGAGTCACAAGGTCCACTTAAATTTGTTTTAATTTTACATCACCATATCCACACGGTTTATATAGTATATTTCTAAATTTTGATTCACAAGGTTCAATTAAATTTGTTTTAATTATAGATCACTAAGTCCACAAGAAAATTCACTAATGAGTAAAAATCTACAATTTTTCTACCTATAGATATATATATATATACCTCCATTGTCACTTACCTTTCATAAGCAATATTTTATATAGATTTTCTACAAACAAAAACAAAATATAAAACATGGCAAAGGCTCAATCAAGCTTCTTCCTCATTATCTCCATCATGCTTCTTTTTTCAAGTTAGTGCTATTCTTTTTTATTCATTTGATTTTAACCATTCGATATTTATTTATCTTCTAATTAATCTGAAATCAAGTGGAATTTAATCCCTTTTTCGGAAAATAAACTCTTCCCTTTATTCATTTATTAGAGCTTCGACTATCTTTCTACAAATGAAATAAAGAAAACAATTCATTTTACTCTTCAAATTAGTTTTCTAATATTTCAAAACATATAATATATTTATCATCGATTTATTTTTTTTTTTTTTTTATAACAGGTGGTGAGCTATTTCAGACTACTTTAGCTCAGATAGATCATCCGTGTGTAACTTCTTTAGATTGTGGAAACGTTCTCTGTCCTCCCAAACACGAAATACAATGTCAAAATTCTAAATGTGTTTGTCTTCGCATTACTTCAAATCGGTCTCTTTTGATAGGAAACACCTTAAATTAATTTTGACAAATTTATAATGATAGAAAGTTCTTCTTCTTTAATATTGTAATGATGAGAATGTATTTCTTGGTTGGACAATTTAAAATCCTATATTACCAATAATAAATTGAATAAAATTCTATTACATGGAATAAAATAATTTTCTTATAATATTTTATTTATGTTTTCTTTTTATATATATATATATATATAAATAAACTCTTTCGTCAAGTGTTTGTGGCCAAGTTGGCAGCAAAGCTACCCCCAAACACTCTCTTTGTCCAAAGACATATATATGTTTAATATAACCCCAATAATTAACACCTTTAAATTAATGTTTATAATTTTTTTTAAAAAAAATCAAAATTATAATGGTATTTAAAAATTATAAAGATATTCAAAACGTCTATTTCATTACTTCAAATGATTAAGAGAAATTTGTTAAAATGATTAAAGATTATTTATTTTTTTTTAAAAAATTAGAATATTGACTTAATGGAAGAAAAGAATGTTAATTTATTGAGTTGATTAAAAATAATACGTGTCTTATTTTTTTATTTGTATCTTTAACGATATTTTACCATAAAATCTTCTAATTACATATCTTTTAAGACATTGTCAAAGACACCAATAAAAATAAGACGAATGTCAACTATATTAACCTTAAAGTCAATGCTTATAATTTTTCTAAAAAATAAAAAAAATTTTAATTTCATTACTTCAAAAATAAAAAACTCGATTAACGAAGACTTAATTGAGTGATCAATGCTAGTTTAGGATAAAATTATAATATATAAAAAGCATATTTTTCATTACTTCAAAAATGATTAAAATTTTTTTGTTAATGCAATAATAATCCTTTTTTTTATATATAAGAAAAAATTACAATATTGATTAAACAGAAGATATTGATGTTAGTTTTTGGGATTAATCGAACAAACACAAATTTTATTATCTTTAAGGACGTTTAACTATGAAAGCTCCTAAAAATTTTCTAAAATATTGTCTAAGATACCGATAAAAGTTTCACGTGTCATTATATTAACCCAAAAAATAATGTCATTATCTTCTATAAGTCAATGTTTATAATTTTTAAATTGTTTCAAAAAAATAAAATTATAATTTCATTATAATTTTTTAAAAAGCATTAAAATAAAATTTTTTATCGTAGAAACAATTATAATTTTTTAATTAATTTTTTATTTTAAAAAATTACAAATATTGATTTAATGATAGATAATCAGTATATATTGTATTTTAACTTTACTTTAACAAATCCACTGAATATTTTAGGAGATATCACACTTTCTTTTTGTAAAACTTGATTATGGTAGACATTATTAAGTGACCAATGCTATTTTAAGACAAAATCACTATTCGCCTGTTAGTACTCTTGATTTTGGACCACAAGGTCCACAAGAATAATTTTAATTTAGGATGATATGATTTATATGGTATCTTTTCGAATTTTGAGTCACGAGATCCACATAATTTTGTGTTAATTTTGCATCACTAGGTCCACGAAAAAATTCACTAATGAAAATTTTGAATATCCCATTAAAAAATGAGTTTAATTTTCTATTATTTATCATTAAAAAATATCCGACAACAAAACATATAGTTTTATCGATGTCTTAGATAATGTCTCAAAGGATGTTTTAGAAGATTTTGCACTATATCTTTTAAGAGTTTCTGTGACGAATGTTTTAGAAAATCTAGCATTGTTGCTTTTGTTGTTATTTTAATATATTTTTTAAATAAAACTTGATTAACGAAGACCTAATTAAGTGATCAATGCTAGTTTAGGATAAAAATGACCATCCGTCTGGTGGTCATCTAAATTTTGGAAAGGTCCACAAGAAACAATTTTAATTTAAGACGGCGTGGTTTATATAGTATCTTTTTTAATTTTGAGGGAAAAGATCCGCATAAATTTGTGCTAATTTTAGATTACGAGGTCCACGATAAAATTTACTAATGAAGATATTTGGTTGCCCACAATAAAACGAGTTTATTTTTTTTTATTTTTTATTGTTTCGAGTTCAACAAAAAGAATAAACGCAACATGTGTCACTTCTTCATCATTCAAAATTTTTGTAAAATCCACAACTTTTCCACCTAATAAATATACCTTAACTTTCACTTACATTTTGCAAGAAATATTTTATAGATCTACTACAAACAAAAACAAAATATAAGATATGGCAAAGGCTCAATCAAGCTTCCTTCTCATTATCTCCATCATGCTTCTCGTTTCAAGTTAGTACTATTCATTCTCATTCATTTGATTTTAACTCTCGATGTTTGATAGAAACTTTGAATTTCAATTAATTTAAAATTGAATAAAATTTGACCCTTTTTGGAGGACAAACTCATTTATCATTATTTTATCTTTATTTTTTAACAGGTGGAAGACTATTCTTAACTACTATGCAGCTCAAACAGGTCAAAACATGTAAAACTGTTGCAGATTGTGCAAACATTCATTGTCCTCCTGAACGTACCCTAGTATGTCAAAATTCGCATTGTGCTTGTGTTCCCCTTATTGCAAAACAACCATTGTTGCTAGAAAAGACCTCAAATTAAGATTTACAAATTTAATGTACTTCTTGGTGGGATCCTATCTTATAAATAATAAATTGAGTCGGCTAAGGTGGGCGGAGTGGTGGGCCCCCCCCCCCACCCCCTGGCCCTGGGGGGTTCGCACCCCCCCCCTCCCCTAATAAAAAAAAAAAAAAAATAATAAATTGAAGAATATTCCATTACATGGATAATGTAATTTTCTTACAATATTCAATCCATGTGCTTTTTACATATTTTTTCAAAATGAATCCTAATTTTTTTTTAATTAGTTAAATAAATTAACATTAGTCAAATTTTGACTTAGACAAAGATTTATATGTATGTATATTAATATAAAAAAAGAAGTTAAAATATAATTTTCCGATTTGACTTTAAATATTGAGTCAAGAAGGAGTAACTCGGTAGCAACCTCACTTATGATCCGAAGGCCATGAGTTCGAGACATAATAGAAGTTTGGATTTCTCAAAAAAAAAAAAAAAACTTTAAATGTTGAAGTGATCAATTATAATTTTAATGTTTTCATACCTAAAGCTAAAAGACCAAAATTAATGAATTGATTAAAAAATACTCAATAGTGTTTACGAATTTGTTTATAAATAGATAGCCACCATTGGTTTTTATTAAGTCAATGTTTATAATATTTTTAAAATAAAAATTATAACAATATTAAAAATTATTTTGATTATTTAAAGTGTTGAAATATAGATTATGTAATTATAATTTTTATTTAAAAATTAATTATAAATATTGACTTAAATAACCATCATAATTTTTTTTTGTTAATTAAACTAACACTTATTTTAAATTTTATTGATATATTCGACAAGGATTGTGCTCTGGTGCAATCCATCAAAGGATTGAATCCAATGCAACCATGGACCAAACAAATAAATGAATGACAAATGAATTTTGGTAACCTGCAATAGTAGGTTAACAAGTTAAGGGGGATGTTACATGATCTATGTTTGACATATCATAAAAAATGACCTATTCAATAGCTTACCAACAAGTTTTGACAAAATAAAATAATAATATTATATTATAATAGTAATTTTTAACCATTTTAAGGTAAGTTTGATACAAAAAATGGTAAGTTATCAATTTTGATAAGCATCTTACCATTTTTTGAACAAAATTTACCATTTTTGCCATGAACCTTACTATTGATAAGAATCTTACCATTTTTTTGAACAAACCTTACCATTTTTGCCAGAACCTTACTATTGATAACATCTTACATTTATGAACCTTACCAAAAATGGTAAGATGTTTATTAATAGTAAGGTTCATGAAAAAAAATGGTAAGATGCTTATCAATAGTAAATGGTAAGTTTTGTTCGAAAAATGGTAAGATGCTTATCAATAGTAAGGTTAATGACAAAAAAAGTTTTGTTCAAAAAATAGTAATATGCTTATTAATAGTAAGGTTCCATATAAATCAAAAATGGTAAGTTTTGTTCAAAAAAAAGATGCTTATCAATAGGAAGGTTCATGGCAAAAATGGTAAGTTTGTTCAAAAAAATAGTAAGATGCTTATCAATAGTAAGGTTCATGGAAAAAATTGTATGTTTTGTTCAAAAAATGGTAAGGTTCATGGAAAAAATGGTAAGTTTTGTTCAAAAAATGGTAAGATGTTTATCAATAGTATGGTTTATGGCAAAAATGGTAAGTTTTGTTCAAAAAATGGTAAGATGCTTATCAATAGTAAGGTTCATGGCAAAAATGACGTTTTGTTGAAAAAATGGTAAGATGCTTATCAATAGTAAGGTTCATGGAAAAAATAGTAAGTTTTGTTGAAAAAATGGTAAGATGTTTATCAATAGTAAGGTTCATGGCAAAAATGGTAAGTTGTGTTCAAAAATTGGTAAGATGCTTATCAATAGTAAGGTTCATAGTAAGGTCAATGAGAAAAATGGTAAGTTTTGTTCAAAAAATGGTAAGATGCTTATCAATAGTAAGGTAGAATCAATAGGAAGGTTCATGGCAAAAATGGTAAGTTTTGTTCAAAAAATTGTAAGATGTTTATCAATAGTAAGGTTCATGGCAAAAATGGTAAGTTTTGTTCAAAAAATGGTAAGATGCTTAAGGAGGTCTTGTGCCTTCTTTTTGTAACACTTGATTAAGGAAGACCTTATTAATTGATTTCGGACTACAAGGACCACACAAATAATTTTAATTTAGGATACCATAGTTTATATGGTATTTTTTCAAATTTTGAGTCACGAGGTCCACATAATTTTGTGTTAATTTTGCATCACGAGGGCCACAAGAAGATTTACAAATGAAGATACTCAATAACCCACTCAAAAAATGAGTATAGTTTTCTACCTATATATACCTCCACTTTCATTTATATTTTATAAGCAAAATTTTATAAATCTTCTACAAACAAAAACAAAATATAAGATATGACAAAACTTCAATCAAGCTTTCTTCTCATTCTCTCCATCATGCTTCTCGTTTCAAGTTAGTACTATTTCTTTTTATTCATTTGGTTTTAAGTCTCGATGTTTGATAGTAACTTTAAATTTCAACTAATTTAAAATTGAGTAGAATTTGACCCTTTTTAGAGGACAAACTCTCATTTATTTATTTATTTATTAATACTTCTACTATCTTTCTACAAATAAAATAAAAGAAACAATCTCGAAAATCTTTTTCAAACTATTTTGCTTTTCAAATTAGTCTCGTAATTTTTCAAAACACATTGTATATTTATCATTGATTTATCTTTTTGTTTTAACATGTGGTGGACTATTCCTAACTACAGTAGCGCAAACAGGTAAAGCGTGTAAAACTGTTGCAGATTGTTCGGACATTCGGTGTCCTCCTGAACTTACCTTATTATGTCAAAATTCACACTGTGCTTGTGTTCCCATTATTACAAAACAACCAAATTTGCTAGAAAATACCTCAAATTAAGGTTTACCAATCTTTATCATGAAGAAAGTTCCCTTTTTTTTTATTATTGTAATAATTACAATGTATTTCTTGGTGGCACAATTTGAGATCCTATCTCATAAATAATAAATTTAAGAATATTCCATTACAATGTTTATTTTAATTGACAATAAGATGTTAACACAAAGTACTTGATTTATTAAGTCAAATAAATTAATATTGGTCGAGCTTTGACTTTGTAGATTTCTTTTAAAAAAGTAAAAACTAATCAACACTAACACATATATATATAAAACTAAAATTTATAAAAAAAATATATATATATATATATATATAATTGATAAAATTTATAAAGACATTCAAAATATAATTTATCGATGTGTTAACTTTAAATTTTAAAATGAGCAATTATAATTCTATTGTTCTAATACCTATAGTACTATTCCTTTTTATCCATAGTTTTAACCTCTCGATATTTAATAATAATTTTAAATTTTGATTAATCAAAAATTAAGTAAATCGTGGTCCTATTTTAGAGGACGAACTCTTTTATTTATTTATTTATTAGTGCTTCTACTGTCTTTTTACAAAAATAAAAAAAAAAATAATTCATAAAATAATTTTCAAGCTATTTTGTTCTTCAAATTATTTTCCTAGTATTTCAAAACATAATAAATAATAAATTGATGAGGAAATTTTATTTTATTTATTATTGTGATGATTAGAAAATATTTTTATTTTTCCTAGCACAATTTGAGATCTAATCTTATAAATAATAAATAAAAAATATTCTATTAAAATGAGTAAGATAATTTTCTACAATATTTTATCCATGATCTTTTTTCTTATTTTTTAAAAATGAATTCTAATATATATTATAAGAAAAATATATATTTTAATTGACTATAAAATTTCAAGTAAAACTATTTGATTTATTAAGTCACATAAACAAAACAAAATATATATATTAATCTTAAAGGTCATTTACCTTACAAAACAAAATTTCACAAAAATTTTAGGAGGATTTGGAGATGGCTTAAAAAATTTAGGTGCTTAAAAATCCACGGCTTTTTTAATACTTATTGTGATACCCCGTTCCACATTGAAAAGATAAGTGAATGAGTAATGATATATAAAAATGAGTCTAGGTACTCATAGTCAACTGAACAACACCAAGTAGTTGATCGTGAGTGATGTCGGACCCATAGTCGCAGCACATGCTAGCGAGTTTGAGTCGTACCAGTTGGTATTCGAGCTAGTAACAAGCATGTCCGGGTCATGACACTTATGTGCTTGGTAAATGTGAAAATTTTAAAAAAAAAATGTTTATTACTAGATTGAAGGATGAATTTGGTAAAATAAAATTAGATAAAGGATCAAATAATCATCATATGTGGTCCTCTTTTGATTTTGGACCACAAAGGTCCACAAGAAAAAATTTTAATTTAGGTTGACATCGTCTATATGGTATTTTTTTTTTTTTTTTTTTTTTTTCTAATTTTGAGTTAAAATGTCCACATAACTTTTGCTAATTTTGGGTTATTAGGTCCACTAAATAATCCCTCTAATACAATGGTAAAAAAAAAAAAAAAAAAAAAAAAAAAAAAAAAATATTTATTTTTTTTTTTTTTTTTTTTTAAAAAAAAAAAAAAAAAAAAAAAAAAAAAAAAAAAAAAAAAAAAAAAAAAAAAAGGTGTTTATTTTTATTGTTCCTATTAATTCTATAATATTTTTATTTTTTTTTTCAAGTTAACAAAAAGAATAAACGCAACATACGAACTTGTTCATCATTCACATTATTGTAAAATCCACAACTTTTTTACCTAAATATACCTTCACTTTCGCTTACATATTATAAGATACATTTTACACATATCTACAAACAAAAACAACATATAAGATATGACAAAGGCTCAATCAAGCATCCTTATTATCTCCACTACACGCTTCTCTAATCAAAATGGTACTATTCCTTTTAATTGTTCACATTCTAGCCAATCAATAGTCAAAAAATACTTAAATTCTGAATTAATCCAACAAGTCAAGAGATTTACATGACCCCTATTGTGGGGAGACAAACTGCTTTATTTATGTATTAGGCTTCTTCTACCTTTCTAAAAATAAAATAAAGACAATAATTTATGAAAATATTTTTTAATCTATTTTGTTGTTCAAATTAGTGTCTTTAATATTTGAAAGTATATTATACATTATCATTGATTATCTTTTTTTTCTTTTCTTGCATGGGTGATGGACTATTTCCAACTACTTTAGCTCAAACAATGTCAAGGTTTAAACCGAGCATTGTGTTTGTGTTCATAGTACTTTTGCTCAAACCAAACTAGGTTGTAATAACCATAGCAGATTGTGGACAACTTCGTTGTCTTCCTGAAGAAACCCTACAATGTCAAGGTTCACACTGTGTTTGTGTTCATAGTACTTTTGCTCAAACCAATCTAGGTTGTAAAACCGTAGCAGATTGTGGACAACTTCGTTGTCTTCCTGAAGAAACCCTACAATGTCAAGGTTCACATTGTGTTTGTGTTCATTGTACTTTTGCTCAAACCAGTCTAGGTTGTAAAACTGTAGCAGATTGTGGACAAGTTCGTTGTCTTCCTGAAGAAACCCTACAATGTCAAGGTTCGCACTGTGTTTGTATTCATAGTACTTTAGCTCAAACAAATAAAAGTTGTAAAACCGTAGGAGATTGTGAGGCACGTCCGTCTTCTGAAGAAACCCTAGAATGTGAAAATTCTCAGTGTGTTTGTATTCATAGTACTTAAAAATAGTCTCTTTTGTTACAGAAAATCTCAAATTAAATTTTATGAATCTTTATGATGATGAAAGTTTCTTTTCTTTATTATTGTGATGATTAAAATGTATTTCTTGGTGGCATAATTTGAAATTCTATCTTATAAATAATAAATTAAAAAATATTCCATTAAATGGATTAACATAATTTTCTTATTATTTTAATTTTCTTGGTAACAAGCATATATTATTTTAATCTCTCGATATTTGATAATAACTTTGAATTATGATTAATTGGAAATTAAGTAGAATATTTTTCTATTTTAGAGGATGAATTGTATTATTTATTTATTAATATTATATATATAGCTTTAGAAATATGTCAAGAAAGGGTAGCACATTTGGTAACCGTATCACTTATGATTTGGAGGTCATGAGTTCGAAATACAATAGAAGTTAAATTTCTCAAAAAATAAAGAATAATAAAAACCTTTAGAAATATAATTTATCAATTTTAATTTTGAATTGCAATGTCCAAGTAAATTAGAATAATTCAAAATTAAGTTACTTTTGCTATAGCAGCTTTCCCAACACTTTTACATTCATATAATTTAAACTCGAGAACTTATTTAAGAAAACTAATTCATAATAATTGGTTTTTGTATATATATATATATATATATATATAGTCACTACAATGCTTGTGACTTCAAGTTAATAATCCTCCTTTTTATTTTTTATTCTTTTACCAAGGGGCTTTTTTTTCCCCCCTTCCCCTTCCTTTTATTTAGTGTAAAAAAAAAAATATAATATATATTTATAAATATTTTTCAAATTAAATTTTTTCATAAAATTAGAATCCTAATTAACTTATTAATATATATATATATATATATATATATATATATATGTGTCTGTGTGGATATATTAAAATAGGTTCATAAAATAATAAACTGAAAAAAAAATAATAATAATATGTGAGTCATTCAATAAAATTTTTAATATAATGAAATTGAACCAAATATATAAAAACATTAAGTAATATATATTTAAAACATTAAGAAAAAATTTTAATTTAGGACGCATCGTTTATATGGTATTTTTTTTAATTTTGATTTTCGATGTCCACATAAATTTGTGTTAATTTTGGGTCACCGGGTCCACTAAACAATTCACTAATAAAAAGGTAAAATTTTTTTATTTTTTAATTGTTTTAAGTTCAACAAAAAGAATAAACTTAACATGCCTAACTTGTTCATCATTCAAATTATTGTAAAATTTTAAACATTGGCTAAAAATAACGATATTAAATTTTGGAAGTTAATTTGACGAACATATATTTTTATTTTTATTCGTGTCTTAGAATGTCTCAAAGGATATTTTAAAAGATTTAATACTAGATGTTTTAGGAGATCCATTCATAAAAAAAAAAAAAAAAAAAAAAAAAAAACAATGTTTTAGGAGATCGAATGTATTTTTGTAAAAAAACTGTTTCATGTGAACCTAATTAAGTGATCAATATTAGTTTAGGACAAAATCATCATCAGTCTAGTGGTCCTCTTGATTTTGGACCACAAAGGTCCACAAGAAACAATTTTAATTTAGGATTGCATCGTTTATATGGTATTTTTTTTTCTAATTTTGATTTACGATGTCCACATAAATTTGTGTTAATTTTGGATAACTAGGTCCACTAAATAATTCACTAATAAAATGGTAAAATGTGTTAATTTTTTATTGTTTCAAGTTCAACAAAAAGAATAAACGCAACACGCATAACTTGTTCATCATTCAAATTATTGTAAAATCCATAACTTTTTTACCTATATATACCTTCACTTTCACTTACATATCATAAGAAACATTTTATATATCTACTACAAATAAAAACTAGAATATAAGATATGGCAAAGGCTCAATCAAGCTTCCTTCTTATTATCTCCATCATGCTTCTCATTTCAAGTTAGTACTATTCCTTTTAATTATTCGATTTTAACCACTCGCTATTCAAAAGTCTTTTTAAATTCTAAATAATCTAAAACCAAGTACAATTTGACCCCTTTGTGGAGGACAAACTCTATGCTTTACTTATTCATTAGGGCTTCTTCTATCTTCCTAAAAATAAAATAAATACAATAATTTTATGAAAATATATTTTAATCTATTTTGTTGTTCAAATTAGTGTTTCTAATATTTCATTGTATATTATACATTTATCATTGATTATCTTCTTTTTTTTTCTCTTGAATAGGTGATGGACTATTTCTAACTACTTTAGCTCAAATAAATCCAAGTTGTAAAACCGTAAAAGATTGTGAAAAACTTCGTTGTCTTCCGGAAGAAACCCTACAATGTCAAGGTTCGCACTGTGTTTGTGTTCATAGTACTTTTGCTCAAACCAAACTAGGTTGTAAAACCATAGCAGATTGTGGACAACTTCATTGTCTTCCTGAGGAAACCCTACAATGTCAAGGTTCACACTGTGTTTGTGTTAATAGTACTTTTGCTCAAACCAAACTAGGTTGTAAAACCGTAGCAGATTGTGGACAACTTCATTGTCTTCCTGAGGAAACCCTACAATGTCAAGGTTCGCATTGTGTTTGTGTTAATAGTACTTTTGCTCAAACCAAACTAGGTTGTAAAACCATAGCAGATTGTGGACAACTTCATTGTCTTCCTGAGGAAACCCTACAATGTCAAGGTTCACACTTGTGTTTGTGTTCATAGTACTTTTGCTCAGACCAATCTAAGTTGTAAAACTGTAGCAGATTGTGGACAACTTCGTTGTCTTCCTGAAGAAACCCTACAATGTCAAGGTTCGCACTGTGTTTGTGTTCATAGTACTTTTGCTCAAACAAATAAAAGTTGTAAAACCGTAGCAGATTGTGGACACGCTCGTTGTCTTCCTGAAGAAACCCTAGAATGTGAAAATTCTCAGTGTGTTTGTATTCATAGTACTTAAAATAGTCTCTTTTGTTAGGAAAAACCTCAAATAAAATTTATCAGTATTTTTGATGATGAATGTTCTTTTTCTTTATTATTTTGATGGTTAGAATATATTTCTTGGTGGCACAATTTAAAATTCTATATTATAAATAATAAATTTAAAAAAATTCCAGTAAATGGATTAACATAATTTTCTTTTTCTTTTATTTATTATTATTTTCACACGATGCCATAATTGATTCACTTAAATGCATAAAAAGAAATGTATATTTTAATTGACTATAGAATTTCAAGAAAAAGCTTGGTTTATCAAGTCAAATAAAGGTAAATTGGTTAATTTCATCCTTTTATAAACGTGGATTGTTAGTTGAGAGTCAATTTAATTATAAAAGGAGAAAACTTACCAAAATTATTAAAATAAGAGATGAAATAATATAAAAAATTTAATTAGAGATGAAATCACAAATTTAGCAAACACATGAGAGTAAAAAACAAAAAATTAAATGAACAAACAATAATATCGAATGAACAAACAATAATATATTAATAAAGGAGAGAAAGGTGACAAAGCCTATACTTTTCATTACAAAACCAATAAACCGGAAAAGGATGGATTATTTTGTGAAGATTTTGGACCTATAAAAAGTGGAATTTGCGCTTGTGGAAAACATCGACTAATAGGACATAAGGAAGGCCCAAAGTTCGTGAACAATGGGAGCGCATTTGTGATTTATATTAAGGTAAAAAAAATAAAGTGAGAGAATTTTTGATGTTTTATCCTTTATTGAAAAATGGGTATTCTTTAAATAATCAATATTTTCAATAGTGCCTTTTTCCACTGACACGTCTAAGACGACTGCCTAAGTTACGTTAGACTCTATATGGCTTTGGCGACTGCCCTTCTTCAAGCAAAGAGTAACCTCATTTTGTTTTTTAAAAGAAAAATTACATATCTAAAAATATTCAAATAATATTTTTTATCACTTGAAATAATTAAAATACTTTTTTTAATGCAATAATAATTTTTATTTTTATAAAAAAAAACTATAAACATTCATATAATAGAAGATAACAATATTAATTTTAGACGTTAATTTAACTAACATGTATCTTATTTTTATTAGCATCCTAGACAAATGTCTCAGATGATGTCATAGGGGATTTTGCAATAGTTATATTAGAAGATCTTGCAAGGAGTATTTAAAGAAAACTTGCTCTTTCTTTTTCTTAAAATTTGATTAACATCGTGGACCTAATTAAGTTATTAATGCTAGTTAATGACAAAACCCTCATCCGTCCGGTGGTCCTCTTGATTTCGGACCTCAAGGTCCACAAGGAACAATTGAATTAAGGACCACATGGTTTATATAGTATATTTTTTTTTCCTTCTAATTTTGAGTTATAAGGCACATAAATTTGTGTTAATCTCGGATCACTAGGTCCACAAGAAAATTACTAACGAAAATACTCATTTGCCCATAATAAAATAAATTTAATTTTCTATTGTAAAATTTGGTTAACATAGACCTAATTAAGTTATCAATGCTAGTTTGACATGAAATAATCATCCGTTTAGTGGTTCTCTTGATTTCGAACCATAAGGTCCACAAGGAACAATTTGAATTTAGGAACGTACACAGTTTATATGGCGTTTTTTTTCTAATTTTCAAATTTAGGAATAATTTTTTTTTATAAAATAAAAATCTCCTTAAAGTTAATAAATAAAACTCTTGTAAAAAATAATACAGTCTAGAACATTGGTACAGTGGGAAAGCTTATAAAAAATATCTTTTTAAAGATAATAAATAAAACTCATTTACAAAATAATATAATTTAAAACATTTGTGCAGTGGCAAAGAACGTTTATTTTTAGCGCACTGTTGGAGTTCAAATCTTGCCAACAATGCATTGGCAAAGCGCCCTCATTTTTGGCGCAATAAATTAAATTTTTTTATAAATAAAAATCATCCAAAAAAAGATTAAAAAACTTTTGAAATATAAAAAGACATAAATACCCCTGGAAAAAGACGAATTCCGAGTTTCGAAGGAATTTTTGGATGGAGGTGCAATATAAGCAATTTTGGGGGGTTTATTATTATGTAAATAATATTTTGTTGTGAGGTCTCTTAAAAAATTCTCTAAATATTGTTTAAAAAAAATAAAAATAATTAAGACATTTATGAAAAATATTCAAATTATACTTTTTATCACTTGAAATAATTAAAACAATTTTTAATGTAATTATAAGTTTTATTTCTTAAAATAAAATGATAAGCATTAACATAATAGAAAATATAAAAAAAAAAATATATTGGACAGTAATTTAATTAACATGTGTGTTATTTTTATTAAAGTTTTAGACAATGTCTCAAATGAAGTCATAAAATATATTAGAAGATCTTGCAGCAATGTTTTTAAAAAATCTTGTGCTTCTTTTTATTAACGTGGACCTAATTAAGTTATCAATGCTACTTTGAGACAAAATCATCATCTGTTTAGTGGCTCTTTTGATTTCGGACCACAAGGTCCACAATGAACAATTTGAATTTAGGAACACAACTTATATAGTGTTTTTCTAACTTTGAGTTACAAGGTCCACATAAATTTGTGTTAATCTCGAATCATTGGGTTCACAAGGAACAATTTGAATTTAGGAGCACGTGGTTATATGGTGTTTTTTTCTAATTTTGAGAGATAAGGTCCACATAAATTTGTGTTAATCTCGGATCACTAGGTCCACAAGAAAATTACTAACGGAAATACTAATTTGCCCAAAATAAAATAAATTTAATATTATGTTGTAAAATTTGATTAATGTAGATCTAATTAAGTTATCAATGCTAGTTTGACACAAAATCATCATCCGTTTAGTGGTTCTCTTAATTTCGAACCACAAGGTCCACAAGGAACATTTTGAATTTAGGAACACAGTTTATAGGGTGTTTTTTCTAATTTTGAGTTACAAGGTCAACATAAATTTGTGTTAATTCGGATCACTAGGTCCACAAGAAAATTACTAACCAAAATACTCATTTGCCCAAAATAAAATAAAGGGTAAACCAATGCCAACTAAACTTTTTTTTCTCAACTTTTAAAAACGCTTATATTACACCTCGTCCAAAAGAATTTCATTTTCGGGGGTTTTGTCGTCTTTTTATATTTCATAATTTTTTATTTATTTTTGGATATTTTTATTTATAAAAAAAATTTAATTTATTGTTGACACTAAACACGCTTTGTCACTGCACTAATGTGTTAAATTATATTATTTTTTACATGAGTTTTATTTATTATCTTTAAAAAGATTTTTTTTATAAGCTTTCCCCCTATACCAATGTTCTAGACTGTATTTTTTTATAAGGAGTTTTATTTATTAAATTTAAGAAGATTTTTATTTTATAAAATAATTTAAAATAGCCATTGTTTAAAATTTTAAAATAAAAATTTCATTAAATTTAATAAATAAAACTCCTGTAAAAAATAATACAATCTAAAACATTGATGCAGTGACAAAGCTTATAAAAAAATCTTTTTAAATATAATAAATAAAACTCTTATAAAAAATAATATAATTTGAAACATTAGTGTAGTAGAAAAGCGCGTTTAGTTTCAACATGCGTTGGGTTTGAATCCCGCCAACAACAAAAACTAAATTTTTTTTATAAAATAAAAATTTGCTTAAAGTTAATGAATAAAACTCCGGTAAAAAATAATATAGTCTAGAACATTGGTACAATATGAAAGCTTATAAAAAAAAATATTTTTAAAGTAAAACATTAGTGCATTGACAAAGCACGTTTAGCTTCAGCGTGCTGTTGGAGTTCGAAACTTGCCAACAACAAAAATTATTATTTTTTTATAAAACAAAAATGTCCTTAAAGATAATAAATAAAACTTTTGTAAAAAAAATACAATTTAGGTCATTGGCGCAGTGGCAAAGCGCCCTCAATTTTGGCGCGTGGTTGGGGATTGAATCTCTTTAACAACAATGAATTAAATTTTTTTTATTAAAAAAAAAATATAAAAAAAAGATTAAAAAATTCAGAAATATAAAAAGACATAAATACCCTCTGAAAAATAGACGGATTCTGAATTTGGAAGGAGGTGCAATATAAGCGATTATTGAAAGTTGGAGTGCAAAAGCTGGAAAATAAAGTTTCGGTGCTAAATTCAGATTTCTGACTACTTGAAGTGCAACTGCGATAGTTTACCCTAAAATAAATTTAATTTTCTGTCGTAAAATTTGATTAATGTAGATCTAATTAAGTTATTAATGTAGATCACATATATATAAATCTTCATTTTCACTTACATTTTATGAGAAACATTTATTGATATTCTACAAACAAATAAAAAATGTAAGATATGACAAAGTCTCAATCAAGCTTCCTTCTCGTAGTCTCAATCATGTTTCTCGTTTTAAGTTAATACTATTTCTTTAAATACATTTGGTTTTAACCATTTGATATTTGATAGTCACTTTGAATTCCGATTAATCTGAAATCAAGTTGAATCTTACCATTTATTAGAGCTTCTACTATCTTTCAGCAAATAAAATAAAGAAAACAATTCATGAAAATATATTTTTTATCTATTTTGTTCTTCAAATTAGTGTCATAATATTTCAAAACATATTATACATTTATCATTGATTTATCTTTCTTTTCTTTTAATACACAGGTGGTGGGCTATTTCTAACTACTTCAACTCAAGGTCTAGCTTGTAAAACCGTAAAAGATTGTGTAGAAACTGTATGTCTTCCCGGAAAGGCCCTAAAATGTGAAAATTCACATTGTGTTTGTGTTGACCGTACTAAAAAACGGTCTCTTTTGTTGTGAAAGATCTCAAATTAACTTTTATCAATCTTTATGATGATGAAAGTTTATTTTCTTTATTATTGTGATAATCAGAATGTATTTCTCGGTGGCACAATTTGAAACCCTATCTTATAAATGATAAATTGAAGAATATTCCATTAAATGGAAAGATAATTTTCTTATAATATTTTATCCATATATTTTTGTTTCCATATTATTTAAAAAGTGAATCCTAATATTATAAAGATAACCTCTTCCACACTAAGCCATTAATAATTCACTTAATGCATAACAAAAATGTATATTTTAAGTTGGTCTAAACTTTGATTTTATAGATTTCTTTTAATAAAAAAAATTAAAAAAAATAATCAACAACTCATGGAAAAATTTGATTAGTATTATATATATATATATATATATATACATATATATTTATATGAAAAAAAAATTTAAAAATATAATTTACCAAAGTAGCTTTATATATTGAAAAGATCAATTGTATTTTTAATTATCAATTTTGTTAATTTTTTCAGATAATCAATAGCTTTATTAACCTATTATTCTCCTCCAAAAAGTAGAAACCTATCTAAATTATTTTCTTTATATATATGGATATAAATAGTAAGGTACATGGAAAAAATGGTAAGTTTTGTTAAAAAAATGGTAAGATGTATATCAATAGTAAGGCTCTTGAAAAAAATGGTAAGTTTTGTTCAAGAAATGGTAAGATGCTTAATAGTAAGGTTCATGGAAAAAATGGTAAGTTTTGTTAAAAAAATGGTAAGATGCTTATCAATGGTAAGGTTCATGGCAAAAATGGTAAGTTTTGTTCAAAAAATGGTAAGATGCTTATCAATGGTAAGGTTCATGGCAAAAATGGTAAGTTTTGTTCAAAAAATGGTAAGATGTTTATCAATAGTAAGGTTCATGGAAAAAATGGTAAGTTTTGTTCAAAAAATGGTAAGATGTTTATCAATAGTAAAATTCATGACAAAATGATAAGTTTTGTTCAAAAAATGGTAAGATGCTTATCAATAGTAAGGTTCATGGAAAAAATGGTAATTTGTTCAACAAATGGTAAGATGCTTACCAATAGTAAGGTTCATGGCAAAAATGGTATGTTTTGTTCAAAAAATGGTAAGATGCTTATCAATAATAAGGTTAATGGAAAAAATGGTAATTTGTTCAAGAAATGGTAAGATGCTTACCAATAGTAAGGTTCATGGCAAAAATGGTAAGTTTTGTTCAAAAAATGGTAAGATGCTTATCAATAGTAAGGGTCATGGACAAAATGGTAATTTGTTCAAAAAATGGTAAGATGATTACCAATAGTAAGGTTCATGGCAAAAATGGTAAGTTTTGTTCAAAAATTGGTAAGATGCTTATCAATAGTAAGGTTCATGGAAAAAATGGTAAGGTTTGTTCAACAAAAGGTAAGATTCTTATCAATGTTAAGGTTCATGGCAAAAATGGTAAGATATTTATCAATAGTAAGGTTCATGGAAAAAATGGTAAGATACTTATCAATAGTAAAGTTCATGGAAAAAATGGTAAGTTTTGTTCAACAAAAGGTAAGATTCTTATCAATGTTAAGGTTCATGGCAAAAATGGTAAGATATTTATCAATAGTAAGGTTCCTGGAAAAAATGGTAAGTTTTGTTCAAAAAATGGTAAGATACTTATCAATAGTAAGGTTCATGGAAAAAATGGTAGGTTTTGTTCAACAAAAGGTAAGATTCTTATCAATGTTAAGGTTCATGGCAAAAATGGTAAGATATTTATCAATAGTAAGGTTCATGGAAAAAATGGTAAGGTTTGTTCAAAAAATGGTAAGATACTTATCAATAGTAAGGTTCATGGAAAAAATGGTAGGTTTTGTTCAACAAAAGGTAAGATTCTTATCAATGTTAAGGTTCATGGCAAAAATGGTAAGATATTTATCAATAGTAAGGTTCATGGAAAAAATGGTAAGGTTTGTTCAAAAAATGGTAAGATACTTATCAATAGAAAAGTTCATGGAAAAATTGGTAAGTTTTGTTCAACAAAAGGTAAGATTCTTATCAATGTTAAGGTTCATGGCAAAAATGGTAAGATATTTATCAATAGTAAGGTTCATGGAAAAAATGGTAAGTTTTGTTCAGAAAATGGTAAGATACTTATCAATAGTAAGGTTCATGGCAAAAATGGTAGGTTTTGTTCAACAAAAGGTAAGATTCTTATCAATGTTAAGGTTCATGGCAAAAATGGTAAGATATTTATCAATAGTAAGGTTCATGGAAAAAATGGTAAGTTTTGTTCAACAAAAGGTAAGATTCTTATCAATGTTAAGGTTCATGGCAAAAATGGTAAGATCTTTATCAATAGTAAGGTTCATGGAAAAAATGGTAAGTTTTGTTCAACAAAAGGTAAGATTCTTATCAATGTTAAGGTTCATGGCAAAAATGGTAAGATCTTTATCAATAGTAAGGTTCATGGAAAAAATGGTAAGTTTTGTTCAAAAAATGGTAAGATACTTATCAATAGTAAAGTTCATGGAAAAAATGGTAAGTTTTGTTCAACAAAAGGTAAGATTCTTATCAATGTTAAGGTTCATGGCAAAAATGGTAAGATATTTATCAATAGTAAGGTTCATGGAAAAAATGCTAAGTTTTGTTCAAAAAATGGTAAGATACTTATCAATAGTAAAGTTCATGGAAAAAATGGTAAGTTTTGTTCAACAAAAGGTAAGATATTTATCAATAGTAAGGTTCATGGAAAAAATGGTAAGTTTTGTTCAAAAAATGGTAAGATACTTATCAATAGTAAGGTTCATGGAAAAAATGGTAGGTTTTGTTCAACAAAAGGTAAGATTCTTATCAATGTTAAGGTTCATGGCAAAAATGGTAAGATATTTATCAATAGTAAGGTTCATGGAAAAAATGGTAAGTTTTGTTCAAAAAATGGTAAGATACTTATCAATAGTAAAGTTCATGGAAAAAATGGTAAGTTTTGTTCATCAAAAGGTAAGATTCTTATCAATGTTAAGGTTCATGGCAAAAATGGTAAGATATTTATCAATAGTAAGGTTCATGGAAAAAATGGTAAGTTTTGTTCATAAAATGGTAAGATAGTTATCAATAGTAAGGTTCATGGCAAAAATGGTAGGTTTTGTTCAACAAAAGGTAAGATTCTTATCAATGTTAAGGTTCATGGCAAAAATGGTAAGATATTTATCAATAGTAAGGTTCATGGAAAAAATGGTAAGGTTTGTTCAAAAAATGGTAAGATACTTATCAATAGTAAAGTTCATGGAAAAATTGGTAAGTTTTGTTCAACAAAGGGTAAGATTCTTATCAATGTTAAGGTTCATGGCAAAAATGGTAAGATATTTATCAATAGTAAGGTTCATGGAAAAAATGGTAAGTTTTGTTCTAGAAAATGGTAAGATACTTATCAATAGTAAGGTTCATGGCAAAAATGGTAGGTTTTGTTCAACAAAAGGTAAGATTCTTATCAATGTTAAGGTTCATGGCAAAAATGGTAAGATATTTATCAATAGTAAGGTTCATGGAAAAAATGGTAAGTTTTGTTCAACAAAAGGTAAGATTCTTATCAATGTTAAGGTTCATGGCAAAAATGGTAAGATCTTTATCAATAGTAAGGTTCATGGAAAAAATGGTAAGTTTTGTTCAAAAAATGGTAAGATACTTATCAATAGTAAAGTTCATGGAAAAAATGGTAAGTTTTGTTCATCAAAAGGTAAGATTCTTATCAATGTTAAGGTTCATGGCAAAAATGGTAAGATATTTATCAATAGTAAGGTTCATGGAAAAAATGCTAAGTTTTGTTAAAAAAATGGTAAGATACTTATCAATAGTAAAGTTCATGGAAAAAATGGTAAGTTTTGTTCAACAAAAGGTAAGTTTTGTTCAACAAAAGGTAAGATTCTTATCAATGTTAAGGTTCATGGCAAAAATGGTAAGATATTTATCAATAGTAAGGTTCATGGAAAAAATGGTAAGTTTTGTTCAAAAAATGGTAAGATAGTTATCAATAGTAAGGTTCATGGAAAAAATGGTAGGTTTTGTTCAACAAAAGGTAAGATTCTTATCAATGTTAAGGTTCATGGCAAAAATGGTAAGATATTTATCAATAGTAAGGTTCATGGAAAAAATGGTAAGTTTTGTTCAAAAAATGGTAAGATACTTATCAATAGTAAAGTTCATGGAAAAAATGGTAAGTTTTGTTCAACAAAAGGTAAGATTCTTATCAATGTTAAGGTTCATGGCAAAAATGGTAAGATATTTATCAATAGTAAGGTTCATGGAAAAAATGGTAAGTTTTGTTCAGAAAATGGTAAGATAGTGATCAATAGTAAGGTTCATGGCAAAAATGGTAGGTTTTGTTCAACAAAAGGTAAGATTCTTATCAATGTTAAGGTTCATGGCAAAAATGGTAAGATATTTATCAATAGTAAGGTTCATGGAAAAAATGGTAAGTTTTGTTCAACAAAAGGTAAGATTCTTATCAATGTTAAGGTTCATGGCAAAAATGGTAAGATCTTTATCAATAATAAGGTTCATGGAAACAATGGTAAGATACTTATCAATAGTAAAGTTCATGGAAAAAATGGTAAGTTTTGTTCAACAAAAGGTAAGATTCTTATCAATGTTAAGGTTCATGGCAAAAATGGTAAGATATTTATCAATAGTAAGGTTCATGGAAAAAATGGTAAGTTTTGTTCAAAAAATGGTAAGATACTTATCAATAGTAAGGTTCATGGAAAAAATGGTAGGTTTTGTTCAACAAAAGGTAAGATTCTTATCAATGTTAAGGTTCATGGAAAAAATGGTAAGATATTTATCAATAGTAAGGTTCATGGAAAAAATGGTAAGTTTTGTTCAAAAAATGGTAAGATGCTTACCAATAGTAAGGTTCATGGCAAAAATGGTAAGATATTTATCAATAGTAAGGTTTATGGAAAAAATGGTAAGTTTTGTTCAAAAAATGGTAAGATGCTTACCAATAGTAAGGTTCATGGAAAAAATGGTAAGTTTTGTTCAAAAAATGGTAAGATGCTTACCAATAGTAAGGTTCATGACAAAAATTGTAAGTTTTGTTCTAAAAATGGTAAGATGTTTATGAAAATTGGTAACTTACCATATTTTGTATCAAACTTACCATTTTATGTATCAAACTTACCATAAAATGGTTAAAAATTACTACTACAATATAATTTTATTATTTTATTTTGTCAAAACTTGTTGGTAACCTATTGAATAGGTCATTTTTTATGACATGTCAAGCATAGAGAATGTCACATCCCCCTTAACTTGTTAACCTACTATTGCAGGTTACCAAAATCCATTTGTCATTCATTTATTGGTTTGATCCATGGTAGCATTGGATACAATCTTTCCGTGGATTGCACCACAACACAATCCATATTTTGTTGTAAGATCTCTTAAAAATTCTCTAAAATATTGTTTAAAAAGAATAAAAATAAGACAGTTGTTAAATATATTAACCTCAAAATTTAATGTTATCATCTTTCATAAGTCAATGTTTTTACTTTATTTTTTATTTTTAAAAAAAATCATTAAGATATTTATGAAAATACTCAAATTATATTTTTTAAAACTTAAAATAATATTTAAATTGAATTATAATATTTAATTTAAGAATTATAAACAAAGGTCATGAGGACCAATATTTTAAGAAAAATATTTTAATAGATGTTCTAGGAGATGAGATATTTTCGCGATAGAAAAAAAAAAGATATTTTAGGAGATTCAACTGCAAATATTTTAAGAAAAATCATGTGGACCTAATTAAGTGATCAATATTAGTTTAGGACAAAATCATCATTTGTCTAGTGGTCCTCATTATTTTGGACCACAAAGGTCCACAAAAAATAATTTTAATTTAGGATCGCATCGTTTATATGGTATTTAATTTTGATTTTCGATGTCCACATTAATTTGTGTTAATTTTGGGTCATTGGGTCCACTAAACAATTCACTAATAAAACGGTAAAAAAAATTTATTTTTAAATTGTTTTAAGTTCAACAAAAAGAAAAAACTTAACATGCGTAACTTGTTCATCATTCGAGTTATTGTAAAATTATAAACATTGGCATAATAAAAAATAACGATATTAATTTTTGGAAGTTAATTTGACTAACATGTATTTTTATTTTTATTTGTGTCTTAGAATGTCTCAAAGGATATTTTAAAATATTTAATACTAGATGTTTTAGGAGATCCATTCATAAAACATAAAAAAAAAATAAAAAACAATAACAATGTTTTAGGAGATCCAATGTATTTTTTGTAAAAATACTGTTCCATGTGAACCTAATTAAGTGATCAATATTGTTTAGGACAAAATCATCATTAGTCTAGTGGTCCTCTTGATTTTGGACCACAAAGGTCCACAAGAAACAATTTTAATTTAGGATTGCATCGTTTATATGATATTTTTTTTCTAATTTTGATTTACGATGTCCACATAAATTTGTGTTAATTTTGGATAACTAGGTCCACTAAATAATTCACTAATAAAATGGTAAAATGTGTTAATTTTTTATTGTTTCAAGTTAAACAAAAAGAATAAACGCAACACGCATAACTTGTTCATAGAAAAAATGGTAAGTTTTGTTCAAAAAATGGTAAGATGCTTATCAATAGTAAGGTTCATGGAAAAAATGGTAATTTGTTCAAGAAATGGTAAGATGCATACCAATAGTAAGGTTCATGGCAAAAATGGTAAGTTTTGTTCAAAAAATGGTAAGATGCTTATCAATAGTAAGGTTCATGGAAAAAATGGTAAGTTTTGTTCAAAAAATGGTAAGATACTTATCTATTGTAAGGTTCATGGAAAAAATGGTAGGTTTTGTTCAACAAAAGGTAAGATTCTTATCAATGTTAAGGTTCATGGCAAAAATGGTAAGATATTTATCAATAGTAAGGTTCATGGAAAAAATGGTAATTTGTTCAAGAAATGGTAAGATGCATACCAATAGTAAGGTTCATGGCAAAAATGGTAAGTTTTGTTCAAAAAATGGTAAGATGCTTATCAATAGTAAGGTTCATGGAAAAAATGGTAAGTTTTGTTCAAAAAATGGTAAGATACTTATCTATTGTAAGGTTCATGGAAAAAATGGTAGGTTTTGTTCAACAAAAGGTAAGATTCTTATCAATGTTAAGGTTCATGGCAAAAATGGTAAGATATTTATCAATAGTAAGGTTCATGGAAAAAATGGTAAGTTTTGTTCAAAAAATGGTAAGATGCTTACCAATAGTAAGGTTCATGGCAAAAATGGTAAGTTTTGTTCAAAAAATGGTAAGATGTTTATGAAAATTGGTAACTTACCATATTTTGTATCAAACTTACCATTTTCTAGTATCAAACTTACCATAAAATGGTTAAAAATTACTACTACAATATAATATTATTATTTTATTTTGTCAAAACTTGTTAGTAACCTATTGAATATGTCATTTTTTATGACATGTCAAGCATAAAGAATGTCACATCCCCCTTAACTTGTTAACCTACTATTGCAGGTTACCAAAATCCATTTGTCATTCATTTATTGGTTTGGTCCATGGTAGCATTGGATACAATCCTTTGGAGGATTGCACCACAACACAATCCATATTTTGTTGTGAGATCTCTTAAAAATTCTCTAAAATATTGTTTGAAAAGAATAAAAATAAGACAGTTGTTAAATATATTAACCTTAAAATTTAATGTTATCCTCTTTCATAAGTTAATGTTTATAACTTTATTTTTTTTTAAAAAAATCATTAAGACATTTATGAAAATATTCAAATTATATTTTTTAACACTTAAAATAATTAAAATAGTATTTGAATGTAATTATAACCTTTAATTTAAGAATTATAAACAAAGGTCATGCAGACCAATATTTTAAGAAAAATATTTTAAGAGATGTTTTAGGAGATGAGATATTTTCCCGATAAAAAAAAGAAAGATATTTTAGGAGATGCAACTGCAAATATTTTAAGAAATCATGTGGACCTAATTAAGCGATCAATATTTGTTTAGCATAAAATCATCATTAGTCTAATGGTCCTCTTGATTTTGGACCACAATGGTCCACAAGAAACAATTTTAATTTAGGATTGCATCGTTTATATGATATTTTTTCTAATTTTGATTTACGATGTCCACATAAATTTGTGTTAATTTTGGATAACTAGGTCCACTAAATAATTCACTAATAAAATGGTAAAATGTGTTAATTTTTTATTGTTTCAAGTTCAACAAAAAGAATAAACACAACACGCTTAACTTGTTCATCATTCAAATTATTGTAAAATCAATAACTTTTTTACCTATATATACCTTCACTTTCACATACATATCATACGAAACATTTTATATATCTACTACAAATAAAAACTAGAATATAAGATATGGCAAAGGCTCAATCAAACTTCCTTCTTATTATCTCCATCATGCTTCTCATTTCATGTTAGTACTATTCCTTTTAATTATTCAATTCTAACCACTCGGTATTCAAAAGTCACTTTAAATTCTAATTAATCTAAAATCAAGAAGAATTTGACCCCTATTGTGGAGGACAAACTCTATGCTTTATTTATTCATTAGAGCTTCTTCTATCCTCCTAAAAATAAAATAAAGATAATAATTTTATGAAAGTATATTTTAATCTATTTTGTTGTTCAAATTACTGTTTCTAATATTTCATTGTATATTATACATTTATCATTGATTATCTCTCTTTTTTTTTCTCTTGAATAGGTGATGGACTATTTCTAACTACTTTAGCACAAATAAATCCAAGTTGTAAAACCGTAAAAGATTGTGAAAAAAACCTTGCCTTCCGGAAGAAACCCTACAATGTCAAGGTTCGCACTGTGTTTGTGTTCATAGTACTTTTGCTCAAGCCAAACTAGGTTGTAAAACCATAGCAGATTGTGGACAACTTCATTGTTTTCCTGAGGAAACCCTACAATGTCAAGGTTCGCACTGTGTTTGTGTTAATAGTACTTTTGCTCAAACCAAACTAGGTTGTAAAACCGTAGCAGACTGTGGACAACTTCATTGTCTTCCTGAGGAAACCCTACAATGTCAAGGTTCGCACCGTGTTTGTGTTAATAGTACTTTTGCTCAAACCAAACTAGGTTGTAAAACCATAGCAGATTGTGGACAACTTCATTGTCTTCCTGAGGAAACCCTACAATGTCAAGGTTCGCATTGTGTTTGTGTTAATAGTACTTTTGCTCAAACCAAACTAGGTTGTAAAACCGTAGCAGATTGTGGACAACTTCATTGTCTTCCCGAGGAAACCCTACAATGTCAAGGTTCGCACCGTGTTTGTGTTATAGTACTTTTGCTCAACACAATCTAAGGTTGCCGTGTGGGTCAAGTACTTTTCTCCCACCCATCTAAGGTTAAACCCCGGTGGACAACTTCGTTGTCTTCCCTGAAGAAACCCTACAATGTCAAGGTTCGCACTGTGTTTGTGTTCATAGTACTTAAAACAGTCTCTTTTGTTAGGAAAAACCTCAAATAAAATTTATCAGTATTTTTGATGATGAATGTTCTTTTTCTTTATTATTTTGATGGTTAGAATATATTTCTTGGTGGCACAATTTAAAATTCTATATTATAAATAATAAATTAAAAAAAATTCCAGTAAATGGATGAACATAATTTTCTTTTCTTTTATTTATTATTATTTTCACACGATGCCATAACCGATTCACTTAAATGCATAAAAAGAAATGTATATTTTAATTGACTATAGAATTTCAAGAAAAAGCTTGGTTTATCAAGTCAAATAAAGGTAAATTGGTTAATTTCATCCTTTTATAAACGTGGATTGTTAGTTGACAGTCAATTTAATTATAAAAGGAAAAAACTTACCAAAATTATTAAAATAAGAGATGAAATAATATAAAAATTTTAATTAGAGATGAAATCACAAATTTAGCAAACACATGAGAGTAAAAAACAAAAAATTAAATGAACAAACAATAATATATTAATAAAGTGAGAGAAAGTCAAGAAGGCGTAGCTCAGTTGGTAGCACCCTCACTTATGACATGAGAGGTCATGAGTTCGAGACATCCTAGAAATTAAGATTTTTCAAAAAAAATAAAGTGAGAGAGAATTTTTGATGTTTTATCCTTTATTGAAAAATGGGTATTCTTTAAATAATCAATATTTTCAATGGCGCCTTTTTCCACTGACTCCCTTCTTCAAGCAAAGAGTAACCTCATTTTGTTTTTAAAAGAAAAATTACATATCTAAAAATATTCAAATAATATTTTTTATCACTTGAAATAATTAAAATACTTTTTTTAATGCAATAATAATTTTTATTTTGATAAAATAAAACTATAAACATTCATATAATAGAAGATAACAATATTAGTTTTAGACGTTAATTTAACTAACATGTATCTTATTTTTATTAGCATCCTAGACAAATGTCTCAGATGATGTCATAGGGGATTTTGCAGTAGATATATTAGAAGATCTTGCAACGAGTATTTAAAGAAAACTTGCTCTTTCTTTTTCTAAAAATTTGATTAATGTGGACCTAATTAAGTTATTAATGCTAGTTATTGACAAAATCATCATCTGTCCGGTGGTCCTCTTGATTTCGGACCTCAAGGTCCACAAGGAACAATTGAATTAAGGACCACATGGTTTATATAGTTTTTTTTTTTTTTTTTTTTTGAGTTATAAGGTCCACATAAATTTGTGTTAATCTCGGATCACTAGGTCCACAAGAAAATTACTAACGAAAATACTCATTTGTCCATAATAAAATAAGTTTAATTTTCTATTGTAAAATTTGGTTAACATAGACCTAATTAAGTTATCAATGCTAGTTTGACACGAAATCATCATCCGTTTAGTGGTTCTCTTGATTTCAATCCACAAGGTCCACAAGAAACAATTTGAATTTAGGAACACAGATATATGGTATTTTTTTTTCTAAATTTGAGTTACAATGTCAACATAAATTTGTGTTAATTCGAATCACTAGGACCACAAGAAACAATTTCAATTTAGGAACACAGTATATATGATATTTTTTTTCTAATTTTGAGTTACAAGGTCCACATAAATTTGTGTTAATTCGAATCACTAGGTCCACAAGAAACAATTTGAATTTAGGAACAGAGTATATATGGTATTTTTTTTTCTAATTTTGAATTACAATGTCCACATAAATTTGTGTTAATTCGAATCACTAGGTCCACAAGAAACAATTTGAATTTAGGAACACAGTATATATGATATTTTTTTTCTAATTTTGAGTTACAAGGTCCACATAAATTTGTGTTAATTCGAATCACTAGGTCCACAAGAAACAATTTGAATTTAGGAACACAAGTATATATGATATTTTTTTCTAATTTTGAGTTACAAGGTCCACATAAATTTGTGTTAATTCGAATCACTAGGTCCACAAGAAACAATTTGAATTTAGGAACACAGTATATATGATATTTTTTTCTAATTTTGAGTTAGAAGGTCCACATAAATTTGTGTTAATTCGAATCACTAGGTCCACAAGAAACAATTTGAATTTAGGAACACAGTATATATGATATTTTTATTCTAATTTTGAGTTACAATGTCCACATAAATTTGTGTTAATTCGAATCACTAGGTCCACAAGAAACAATTTGAATTTAGGAAACACAGTATATATGATATTTTTTTTCTAATTTTGAGTTACAAGGTCCACATAAATTTGTGTTAATTCGGATCACTAGGTCCACAAGAAAATTTACTAATGAAAATACTCATTTGCCCATAATAAAATAAGTTTAATTTTCTATTGTTTCATATTGAACAAAAAGAATAAATGCAACATGAGTAACTTGTTCATCCTTTAAATTTTTGTGAAATCAAGAACTTTTCTACCTATATATATACCTCACTTTCACTTACATTTTATCAGAAATATTTTATAGATATTCTACAAACAAAAATAAAATATAAGATATGGCAAAGTCTCAACCAAGCTTCCTTCTCGTTGTCTCCATCATGCTTCTCGCTTTAAGTTAGTCAAATTTCTTTAAATTCATTTGGTTTTAACCATTCGGTATTTATAATTACTTTGAATTCTTATTAGTCTGAAATCAAGAAAATTTACTAATGAAAATGAGTTTAATTAATTTCTATTGTTTCATGTTCAATATAAAAATATTATACACACAACATGCATAACTTGTTCATCATTTAATCTTTTGTAAAATTCGCAACTTTATCAGCTATATATAAATCTTCATTTTCACATACATTTTATGAGAAACATTTATTGATATTCTACAAACAAATACAAAATATAAGATATGACAAAGTCTCAATCAAGCTTCTCATTTTAAGTTATTACTATTTCTTTAAATACATTTGGTTTTAACCATTTGATATTTGATAGTCACTTTGAATTCCGATTAATCTGAAATCAAGTTGAATCTTACCATTATTTATTTATTAGAGCTTCTACTATCTTTCTACAAATAAAATAAAGAAAACAATTCATGAAAATATATTTTTTAACTATTTTGTTCTTCAAATTAGTGTCATAATATTTCAAAACATATTATACATTTATCATTGATTTATCTTTATTTTCTTTTAATACACAGGTGGTGGGCTATTTCTAACTACTTCAGCTCAAGGTCTAGCTTGTAAAACCGTAAAAGATTGTGTAGAAACTGTATGTCTTCCCGGAAAGGCCCTAAAATGTGAAAATTCACATTGTGTTTGTGTTGACCGTACTAAAAAACGGTCTCTTTTGTTGTGAAAGATCTCAAATTAACTTTTATCAATCTTTATGATGATGAAAGTTTATTTTCTTTATTATTGTGATGATCAGAATGTATTTCTCGGTGGCACAATTTGAAACTCTATCTTATAAATGATAAATTGAAGAATATTCCATTAAATGGAATAAGACAATTTTCTTACAATATTTTATCCATATATTTTTGTTTCCATATTATTTAAAAAGTGAATCCTAATATTATTAAAATAAACTCTTCCACACTAAGCCATTAATAATTCACATAATGCATAAAAAAAATGTATATTTTAAGTTGATCTAAAATTTGATTTTATAGATTTCTTTTAATAAAAAAAAAAATTAACAAATAATCAACTCAAGGAAAAATTTGATTAGTATTTTCTATATATATACATATATATTTATATATAAAAAAATTTATATCAATAAAAAATTTAGAAATATAATTTACCAATGTAGCTTTAAATATTGAAAAGATCAATTGTATTTTTAATTATCAATTTTGTTAATTTTTTCAGATAATCAAAAGCTTTTTTAAACTATTCTCCTCCAAAAAGTAGAGTCCTATCTAAATTATTTTGTTTATATATATGGATAATATTAAATAGGTATTTGTGAGAATATAATGAAAAAAATAAAAATAATATACTACGAGGAAACTATTTTATTCGAAAGAAGAATTAGTTTACATATAAATATTAGCTATCTATAATTATGACCTATTTAAAATACTTTGTAATATTAAAAATAATAATAATATGCAAGTCATTTGATAAATTTTTTAATAGAATTGGACCAAATCATAAATGTACAAAAAGATACAAAATGCAAACAAAATCCTAATCTAATAATCCAATTTGATTGAGACATATCCCGAGTAAAAGTTGTCAAAATATACTTTTAATTATTTCTAATGATAAAAAAAAAATTGCTAAAAAAATAATCATAATAATATTGACTAAATGGAAGATAGCAAGATTATTTTTGGGAGTTGATTAAACATATAAACGTCTTTTTTTTATTATTATTATTAGTATCTTAGACAATGTAAATAATATTTTGTTGTGAGATCTCTTAAAAAATTCTCTAAAATATTTTTTAAAACAAATAAAAATAAGACACTTGTTAAATATATTAACCTCAAAAATTAATGTAATTCTCTAAAATATTGTTTAAAACAAATAAAAATAAAATACTTATTAAATATATTAACCTCAAAACTTAATGTTATTCTCTAAAATATTGTTTAAAACAAATAAAAATAAGAAACTTGTTAATTATATTAACCTCAAAACTTAATGTTATTCTCTTTCATAGTCAATATTTATAACTTTATTTTTTTTAAAAAAAAAAATCATTAAGACATTTATGAAAATATTCAAATTATATTTTTTAAGAATTAAAATAATTAAAATAATATTTGAATGTAATTGTAATCTTTAATTTAAGAATTATAAACAAAGGTCATGCGGACCAATATTTTAAGAAAATATTTTAAGAGATGTTTTAGGAGATGAGATATTTTCCCGATAAAAAAAAAGAAAGATATTTTAGGAGATGCAACTGCAAATATTTTAAGAAATCATGTGGACCTAATTAAGTGATCAATATTAGTTTAGGACAAAATCATCATTTGTCTAGTGGTCCTCTTGATTTTGGACCACAAAGGTCCACAAGAAACAATTTTAATTTAGGATCGCATCGTTTATATGGTATTTTTTCTAATTTTGATTTTCGATGTCCACATAAATTTGTGTTAATTTTGGGTCACCGGGTCCACTAAACAATTCACTAATCAAATGGTAAAAAATGTTTATTTTTAAATTGTTTTAAGTTCAACAAAAAGAATAAACTTAACATGCGTAACTTGTTCATCATTCAAATTATTGTAAAATTATAAACATTGGCTAATAAAAAATAACGATATTAATTTTTTGAAGTTAATTTGGCTAACATATATTTTTATTTTTATTCGAATGTCTCAAAGGATATTTTAAAAGATTTAATACTAGATGTTTTAGGAGATCCATTCATAAAAAATAAAAAATAAATAAAAATAATAAAAACAATAACAATGTTTTAGGAGATCCAATGTATTTTTGTAAAAAAAATTTACTGTTTCATGTTTCATGTGAACCTAATTAAGCGATCAATATTTGTTTAGGACAAAATCATCATTAGTCTAATGGTCCTCTTGATTTTGGACCACAAAGGTCCACAAGAAACAATTTTAATTTAGGATTGCATCGTTTATATGATATTTTTTCTAATTTTGATTTACGATGTCCACATAAATTTGTGTTAATTTTGGATAACTAGGTCCACTAAATAATTCACTAATAAAATGGTAAAATGTGTTAATTTTTTATTGTTTCAAGTTCAACAAAAAGAATAAACACAACACGCTTAACTTGTTCATCATTCAAATTATTGTAAAATCAATAACTTTTTTACCTATATATACCTTCACTTTCACATACATATCATACGAAACATTTTATATATCTACTACAAATAAAAACTAGAATATAAGATATGGCAAAGGCTCAATCAAGCTTCCTTCTTATTATCTCCATCATGCTTCTCATTTCATGTTAGTACTATTCCTTTTAATTATTCAATTCTAACCACTCGGTATTCAAAAGTCACTTTAAATTCTAATTAATCTAAAATCAAGTAGAATTTGACCCCTATTGTGGAGGACAAACTCTATGCTTTATTTATTCATTAGAGCTTCTTCTATCCTCCTAAAAATAAAATAAAAATAAAAATTTTATGAAAGTATATTTTAATCTATTTTGTTGTTCAAATTAGTGTTTCTAATATTTCAATGTATATTATACATTTATCATTGATTATCTTTTTTTTTTTTCTCTTGAATAGGTGATGGACTATTTCTAACTACTTTAGCACAAATAAATCCAAGTTGTAAAACCGTAAAAGATTGTGAAAAACTTCGCTGTCTTCCGGAAGAAACCCTACAATGTCAAGGTTCGCACTTGTGTTTGTGTTCATAGTACTTTTTCTCAAACCAAACTAGGTTGTAAAACCATAGCAGATTGTGGACAACTTCATTGTCTTCCTGAGGAAACCCTACAATGTCAAGGTTCGCACTGTGTTTGTGTTAATAGTACTTTTGCTCAAACCAAACTAGGTTGTAAAACCATAGCAGATTGTGGACAACTTCATTGTCTTCCTGAGGAAACCCTACAATGTCAAGGTTCGGCCCTGTGTTTGTGTTAATAGTACTTTTGCTCAAACCAAACTAGGTTGTAAAACCATAGCAGATTGTGGACAACTTCATTGTCTTCCTGAGGAAACCCTACAATGTCAAGGTTCGCACTGTGTTTGTGTTCATAGTACTTTTGCTCAGACCAATCTAAGTTGTAAAACTATAGCAGATTGTGGACAACTTCGTTGTCTTCCTGAAGAAACCCTACAATGTCAAGGTTCGCACTGTGTTTGTGTTCATAGTACTTTTGCTCAAACAAATAAAAGTTGTAAAAAGCGTAGCAGATTGTGGACACGCTCGTTGTCTTCCTGAAGAAACCCTAGAATGTGAAAATTCTCAGTGTGTTTGTATTCATAGTACTTAAAACAGTCTCTTTTGTTAGGAAAAACCTCAAATAAAATTTATCAGTATTTTTGATGATGAATGTTCTTTTTCTTTATTATTTTGATGGTTAGAATATATTTCTTGGTGGCACAATTTAAAATTCTATATTATAAATAATAAATTAAAAAAAATTCCAGTAAATGGATGAACATAATTTTCTTTTCTTTTATTTATTATTATTTTCACACGATGCCATAACTGATTCACTTAAATGCATAAAAAGAAATGTATATTTTAATTGACTATAGAATTTCAAGAAAAACCTTGGTTTATCAAGTCAAATAAAGGTAAATTGGTTAATTTCATCCTTTTATAAACGTGGATTGTTAGTTGACAGTCAATTTAATTATAAAAGGAGAAAACTTACCAAAATTATTAAAATAAGAGATGAAATAATAGAAAAATTTTAATTAGAGATGAAATCACAAATTTAGCAAACACATGAGAGTAAAAAACAAAAAATTAAATGAACAAACAATAATATATTAATAAAGTGAGAGAAAGTAAAGAAGGCGTAGGCTCGGTTGGTACCACCCTCACTTATGACATAAGAGGTCATGAGTTCGAGACATCCTAGAAATTAGGATTTTTCAAAAAAAATAAAGTGAGAGAGAATTTTTGATGTTTATCCTTTATTGAAAAATGGGTATTTTTTAAATAATCAATATTTTCAATAGCGTCTTTTTCCACTAACTCCCTTCTTCAAGCAAAGAGTAACCTCATTTTGTTTTTTTAAAGAAAAATTACATATCTAAAAATATTCAAATAATATTTTTTATCACTTGAAATAATTAAAATACTTTTTTTAATGCAATAATAATTTTTATTTTGATAAAATAAAACTATAAACATTCATATAATAGAAGATAACAATATTAGTTTTAAACGTTAATTTAACTAACATGTATCTTATTTTTATTAGCATCCTAGACAAATGTCTCGGATGATGTCATAGGGGATTTTGCAATAGATATATTAGAAGATCTTGCAACGAGTATTTAAAGAAAACTTGCTCTTTCTTTTTCTAAAAAATTGATTAATGTGGACCTAATTAAGTTATTAATGCTAGTTATTGACAAAATCATCATCTGTCCGGTGGTCCTCTTGATTTCGGACCTCAAGGTCCACAAGGAACAATTGAATTAAGGACCACATGGTTTATATAGTATATTTTTTTTTCTAATTTTGAGTTATAAGGTCCACTTAAATTTGTGTTAATCTCCACAAGAAAATTACTAACGAAAATACTCATTTGTCCATAATAAAATAAGTTTAATTTTTTATTGTAAAATTTGGTTAACATAGACCTAATTAAATTATCAATGCTAGTTTGACACGAATTCATCATCCGTTTAGTGGATCTCTTGATTTCAAACCACAAGGTCCACAAGAAACAATTTGAATTTAGGAACACAGTATATATGGTATTTTTTTTTCTAATTTTGAGTTATAATGTCCACATAAATTTGTGTTAAATCGAATCACTAGGTCCACAAGAAACAATTTGAATTTAGGAACACAAGTATATATGATTTTTTTTTTCTAATTTTGAGTTACAAGGTCCACATAAATTTGTGTTAATTCGAATCACTAGGTCCACAAGAAACAATTTGAATTTAGGAACACCGTATATATGATATTTTTTTTTTCTAATTTTGAGTTACAAGAATAAATGCAACATGAGTAACTTGTTCATCCTTTAAATTTTTGTGAAATCAAGAACTTTTCTACCTATATATATACCTCACTTTCACTTACATTTTATCATAAATATTTTATAGATATTCTACAAACAAAAATAAAATATAAGATATGGCAAAGTCTCAACCAAGCTTCCTTCTCGTTGTCTCCATTATGCTTCTCGCTTTAGGTTAGTCAAATTTCTTTAAATTCATTTAGTTTTAACTATTCGGTATTTATAATTACTTTGAATTCTTATTAGTCTGAAATCAAGAAAATTTACAAATGAAAATGAGTTTAATTTTCTATTGTTTCATGTTCAATATATATATATATATATATATATACACACAACATGCATAACGTGTTCATCATTTAATCTTTTGTAAAATTCACAACTTTATCAGCTATATATAAATCTTCATTTTCACATACATTTTATGAGAAACATTTATTGATATTCTACAAACAAATAAAAAATGTAAGATATGACAAAGTCTCAATCAAGCCTCCTTCTCGCAGTCTCAATCATGCTTCTCATTTTAAGTTATTACTATTTCTTTAAATACATTTGGTTTTAACCATTTGATATTTGATAGTCACTTTGAATTCCGATTAATCTAAAATCTAGTTGAATCTTACCATTTATTAGAGCTTCTACTATCTTTCTGCAAATAAAATAAAGAAAACAATTCATGAAAATATATTTTTTATCTATTTTGGTCTTCAAATTAGTGTCATAATATTTCAAAACATTTATACATTTATCATTGATTTATCTTTCTTTTCTTTTAATACACAGGTGGTGGGCTATTTCTAACTACTTCAGCTCAAGGTCTAGCTTGTAAAACCGTAAAAGATTGTGTAGAAACTGTATGTCTTCCTGGAAAGGCGGGTTTTTGATTAAAATGGCCCACTTTTTCAAAATAATACTGTGTTTGGCCTACTTTTTAAAACTTATGTAAAAATGGCCTTGTTGCATTAGACAAATGCAAGATAGAAATTATGTTGCATTAGCCGAATGCACTATAGTTTTTGAATTATATTGCATTCAACGAATGCAATATAGGTTTGTAGTGGATTCTATGTTGCATTCCCGGAATGCAATATAGTGTTTTTGAATTATATTGCATTCAACGAATGCAATATAGGTTTTCATGTTGTGATATATGTATAGTGGATTCTATGTTGTTATGTGTAGTGGATTCTATGTTGCATTCGCAGAATGCAATATAGAACAGAATGCAATATGTATAGTAGATTCTATGTTGCATTCGCTGAATGCAATATAGAACAGAATGCAATATGTATAGTGGATTCTATGTTGCATTCGCTGAATGCAATATAGAACAGAATGCAATATGTATAGTGGATTCTATGTTGCATTCGCTGAATGCAATATAGAACAGAATTTAACAAATAAATTTAACAAATATACACCACATTGTAATCTTCAAAAAAAATAAATTTAACAAATACTAATAAACAAAAATTAATAACTTAAACATAACTCAAATAACTTTAATAACTTATATATTTGAATAATATCATGTCTTATTTAAGGTCAAATCTAGTAAAATATACAACACAATGTAATCTTCGGAAAAAAAAACTAAATGAAACAAATATTAATAAACAAAAATTAACATAACTTAAATAACACACTTCTAGAGATGCCTTGTATACTATTGTTTTTAATTCTTCTTTGATGCTCGCATCAAATCAGACTCGGAATTTTAGTTGAATCTTATAGCATGGGGACTGCAAGCTTCTCCACGAAGCATTCTTCTGATTAGACTTCATCTCTAAACTATGCAGATTACTTGCATTCTATCTACTTGATTTTATTAGTTTTAGTAAACATGATTGACAGGTATTTAGCTTTAGCAAATCATTCTTACTGTTGGCTGCAGTTTACTACAAATCATTTCATCACAAGGTGGTAACATTCTCCTTTTCCACAATAGGGTAGTTGACTACTGCAGAAACATTTTTTTTAGAAAAGCTGGAACATTTGAATGATAAATTGATTGAGATAGAAATATCCCCTATGAAAATATATTGCATACAATACTTTTCTAAATGTTAACTAGTGAAAATACTACTTTTCTGTTAAGAGAAGATTTTTCCTCTGCAATCAATGTTATGCATTATATGTATATGTATGTATTAGAAGATTATAATATTATATGTATATTATATGTGTATATATATATATACATGAAGATATAGCAAACAAAAGAGCTATTCATAAATAATGATGATCTCAATTTTAAATACATAGTACATTAACATGGTGTATATCTAGAAACAGTCTTCCTTACTCTACGAGGCCTACGCACAGATGGTACTACAACCTGAGGCTGAGACTCGGTTCCATCTCTAGTAGATGTGCCCTCACCACTAGTAAAAGGTATTATAGCCAACATTTCATTCGCCTCTGGTTCGACATTCATGGCCCTCGGAAGTCGATTTTTTCTTCCGCCTCTTCTTATGCCTCTTCCTCTTTGATTGATATTTTGATATCTTGATCTTGCCATTGAATTATTGTCTTATTGCATATTGGCCCAATAATTGCCTCACCGTCAACAGGCAATCCCCAAATAATAGCTACATCTTGAAGCGTAATAGCCACTTCTCCACATGTGAGGTGAAAAGTATGAGTCTCGGGACGCCATCTCTCAACTAAAGCGGTAATAAGCTTCCAATCTAATGTATAATATCCCGCTCGTGCAACGCCTCCAAAACCAGCCATATCAATTAACTCTTTGACTCTCATTGGTGTAGACTCATATAAATTCCAAAACATAGAGTCGGATCGTCTTACAACAAGTGAAGTCTCCAATATCTTTGAGGACTCAGATTGCCAAATTAGAGAAGATCGATGATTACACCGATCTATTAATAACGTTTGATTAATCGGGCCTGGATGAATTTCATTTTCTATATTTGAATCCATAATCCTGCAAATCCAACAAAAAATATATTGTAGAGTAAATTCACAACCATTATATAAACAAAAAAGAAAGAAAAAAACATAAGATTCAATCCTCGTATATATACATATATGTATATGAATGAATGAATGAATCCGATTTGGACAAAGTATATGAATATGCCTTTTTCTTGACACTTTTGAACACTTTTTTCTTTTCTTTTTTTCCTCGTTGATTCAACCAATATAAAAGGAACACTAAGTCATGATTTATATTCAATGAATCTTCCAAAAAGATGACATACATATATATATATATATATGCAAGAATCTTTGAAAAATTAAATTCCATGTTTTACTTATAAAAAGATAATCATTCAACAAAATTAATACCTAAACTTAGGCATTCAAATAGCCTAATTGTAAAAAACATCTAAAATAACATCCACTGAACATGAAGATCGTTTAAGCCCACTGATATCTTTCATTTGACAAAGAAGGAGAAATAAAAAGAAGAAATTCATTACATATACATATACATACATACATATACATATTCATACATACATATACATATACATACATACATACATATACATACATATATATATATATATATAGAAAAGAATGTGGTTTTCTGCTCTTTTGATAGCTGTTCTATGGGCAAAAGGATGAAAAACTACAGACGGTAAATTCACAACCATCCATCTCATCTCATCTCATCTCATCTATGAGTATTTTTTTTTTTTTCTTAGGCTAAAACGATAAATACATACAAAGCAAAGAAATTAGAAAAAAGAAAACCCAAATCAAAGCAAGGAAAGCAAAAAAAGAAAACTCACATCAATCCTCCCCCCCCCCAGAATAAAAAAAAAATTTTTAAAAAAAAATCAAACTGAAGTGCAGATTCATCTCATCTCATCTCATCTATGAGTATTATTTTTTTTTTTTTAGGCTAAAACAGTAAAGACAAAGCAAAGAAAGCAGAAAAAAGAAAAAACCCACATCAACCGCTAGAGAAAAAGAAAAACCCACATAAGGGAAAAATTGAAATTTCTTACCCGAAAATATATGGTGGCGGAAGAGGAGAGCCGCGCAGTTCAATGGAGCTTCAAGGAGGCTTCAATGGCTTGAATAAATGGCTTCAATGGTGGGTAGAAGAAATGAGGGAAAAAGAAGGAGAGGAGAAACCGAGAGGAATGAGAGAATGGAGAGAGGAAAGGGAGGGTAGGGTTTTTGTTTATTAAAAAAAAAAATTAATTTTTTTTATTATATTGCATTTCACAAATACAATATAGAAACTTATATTGCATTTGTCAAACACAATATAGTTTTTGAACTATATTGCATTAGTAAAATGCAACATAGTTTTTATCTTGCATTTGTCTAATGCAATAAGGCCATTTTCACACAAGTTTTAAAAAAAGGGCCAAACACAGAGTTTTCTTGAAAAAGTGGGCCATTTTAATCAATAACCCTGGAAAGGCCCTAAAATGTGAAAATTCACATTGTGTTTGTGTTGACCGTACTAAAAAACGGTCTCTTTTGTTGTGAAAGATCTCAAATTAACTTTTATCAATCTTTATGATGATGAAAGTTTATTGTCTTTATTATTGTGATGATCAGAATGTATTTCTCGGTGGCACAATTTGAAACCTCATCTTATAAATGACAAATTGAAGAATATTCCATTAAATGGAATAAGATAATTTTCTTACAATATTTTATCCATATATTTTTTTTTTCATATTATTTAAAAAGCGAATCCTAATATTATTAAGATAAAACTCTTCCACACTACGCCATTAATAATTCACTTAATTCATAAAAAAAAAAATGTATGTTTTAATTGACTATAAGAATTTAAGGAAAAGCTTGGTTTACTAAGTCAAATAAATTAATGTTGGTCTAAACTTTGATTTTATAGATTTCTTTTTAAATAATAAAAAAAAAATTCCACAATTCAAGGAAAAATTTTATTAGTATTATATATATATATAATATATATATATACTTATATCAATAAAAAATTTAGAAATATAATTTACCAATGTAGTTTTAAATATTGAAAAGATCAATTGTATTTTTAATTATCAATTTTGTTAATTTTTTCAGATAATCAAAATCTTTTTTAAACTATTCTCCTCCAAAAAGTAGAGTCCTAACTATAGTATTTTCTTTATATATATGGATATATTAAAATAGGTATTTGTAAGAATATAATGAAAAAAATAAAAATAATACTCTACGAGAATTAGTTTACATATAAATATTAGCTATTTATAATTATGACCTATTTAAAATACCTTGTAATATTAAAAATAATAATAATATGCAAGTCATTTGATAAAAATTTTAATAGAATTGGACCAAATCATAAATGTACAAAAACATACAAAATCCAAAACCAAATCCTAATCTAATAATCCAATTTGATTGAGACATGTTCCCATGTAAAAGTTGTCAAAATATATTTTTAATTATTTCAAATGATTAAAAAAATTGTTAAAGAAAATCATAATAATATTGACTTAATGGAAGATAACAACATTATTTTGGGGGGTTGATGCGTGTCTTTTTATTATTATTATTAGTATCTTAGACAATGTAAATAATATTTTGTTGTGAGGTCTCTTAAAAAATTCTCTAAAATATTGTTTTAAAAAAAATAATTAAGACATTTATGAAAAATATTCAAATTATTCTTTTTATCACTTGAAATAATTAAAACAATTTTTAATGTAATTATAAGTTTTATTTTTTAAAAATAAATGATAAGCATTAACATAATAGAAATTAAAAAAAATAAAATAATTTTTGACATTAATTTAAGTTACATGTGTGTTATTTTTATTAAAATTTTAGACAATATCTCAAATGAAGTCATAAAATATATTAGAAGATCTTGCAGCAAATGTTTTAAAAAATCTTGTGCTTCTTTTTATTAACGTGGACCTAATTAAGTTATCAATGCTACTTTGAGACAAAATCATCATTTGTTTAGTGGCTCTTTTGATTTCGGACCACAAGGTCCACAATGAACAATTTGAATTTAGGAACACGACTTATCTAGTGTTTTTCTAATTTTGAATTATAAGGTCCACATAAATTTGTGTTAATCTCGAATCACTGGGTCCACAAGGAACAATTTGAATTTAGGAACACGTGGTTATATGGTGTTTTTTTCTAATTTTGAGCGATAAGGTCCACATAAATTTGTGTTAATCTCAAATCACTAGGTCCATAAGAAAATTACTAATGAAAATACTAATTTGCCCATAATAAAATAAATTTAATATTATGTTGTAAAATTTGATTAATGTAGATCTAATTAAGTTATCAATGCTAGTTTGACAAGAAATTATCATCTTGTTTAGTAGTTCTTTTGATTTCGGACCACAAGGTCCACAAGGAACAATTTGAATTTATGAACACAGTTTATATGTGGTTTTTTTTTTTTTCTTCTAGTTTTGAGTAATAAGGTCCACATAAATTTGTGTTATTCTTGGATCACTAGGTCCACAATAAAATTAATTACTAACGAAAATACTCATTTGCCCATAATAAAATAAATTTAATTTTCTATTGTAAAATTTGGTTAACATAGACCTAATTATGTTATCAATGCTAGTTTGACACGAAATCATCACCCGTTTAGTGGTTCTCTTGATTTCGGTCCACAAGGAACAATTTGAATTTAGGAACACATTATATGTGGTGGTTTTTATTTTTTATTTTTTATTTTTTTCTAATTTTAAGTTATAAGGTCCACATAAATTTTTGTTAATCTTCCATCACTAGGTCCACAACAAAATTAATTACTAATGAACATACTCATTTGCTCGTAATAAAATAAATTTAATTTTCTATTGTAAAATTTGGTTAACATAGATCTAATTAAGTTATCAATGCTAGTTTCACAGGAAACCATCACCCGTTTAGTGGTTCTCTTGATTTCGGACCACAAGGTCCACTAGGAACAATTTGAATTTAGAAACACATAGTTTATATGTTTTTTTTTTCTTTTTCCTAGTTTTGAGTTATAAGGTCCACATAAATTTGTGTTAATTTTGGATCACTAGGTCCACAACAAAATTATTAACGAAAATACTCATTTGCCCATAATAAAATAAATTTAAGTTTCTATTGTAATATTTGGTTAACATAGACCTAATTAAGTTATCAATGTTAGTTTGACACAAAATCATCGCCCGTTTAGTGGTTCTCTTGATTTTGAACCACAAGGTCCACAAGGAACAGTTTGAATTTAGGAACACGTGATTTATACAGTGTTTTTTCTAATTTTGAGTTTTAAGGTCCACATAAATTTGTGTTAATCTCGGATCACTAGGTCCACAAGAAAATTACTATGAAAATATTCATTTGCCCATAATAAAATAAATTTATTTTTCTATTATAAAATTTGATTAACGTGGACCTAATTAATTAAATTATCAATGCTAGTTTGAGACAAAATCATAATCCGTTCAGTGGTTCTCTTGATTTTAGACCACAAGGTCCACTAGAAACAATTTGAATTTAGGAACACAGTTTATATGTTGTTTTTTCTAATTTTGAGTTACAAGGTCCACATAAATTTGTGTTAATTTCGGATCACTAGGTCCACAAGAAAATTTACTAATGAAAATACTCATTTGCCGATAGTAAAATAAGTTTAATTTTCTATTGTTTCATATTGGTTCATCCTTTAAATTTTTGTGAAATCAAGAATTTTTCTACCTATATATATACCTAACTTTCACTTACATTTTATCAGAAATATTTTATAGATATTCTACAAACAAAAATAAAATATAAGATATGGCAAAGTCTCAATCAAACTTCCTTCTCATTGTCACCATCATGCTTCTCGCTTTAAGTTAGTCATATTCCTTTTAATTCATTTGGTTTTAACCATTTGGTATTTATAATCACTTTGAATTCTTATTAGTCTGAACTTGTATTTATTTATTTATTAGTGCTTATACTATCTTTCTACAAATAAAATAAGAAAACAATTCATGAAAATGTATATATATATATATATATTTTTTTAACTGTTTTTCTCTTTAAATTAGTGTCCTAATATTTCAAAACATATTATACATTTGTCATTGATTTATCTTTCTTTCTTTTGTTTTTTAACAGGTGGTGGACTATTCGTAACTACTTTAGCTCAGCCAGCTTGTAAAACCGTAGCAGATTGTACACAAATTGTCTGTGATCCTGAACGAGTCGTAAAATGTCAAAATTCGCAATGTGTTTGCGTTCACCGCACTACAATACAGCCCCTTTCGATAGAAAAGACCTCGAATTAACTTTTATCAATCTTTATGATGATGAAAGTTCTCTTTCTTTATTATTGTGATGATTAGAATATATTTCTTGATGGCAATATTTGAAATCCTATCTTATAAATGATAAATTGAAGAATATTATTACCATATTTTATCCATGTTCTTTTTTCATATTTTTAGATAAACTCTTCCACACTATACCATAAATGATTCACTTAAATGCATTAAAAAACAGAAAAACTATATATAATTTTATAATTATAATTTTATAATTTTATAATACCTAAAACTAAAACTAATTATAATTTTATAATTATAATTATAAAAAAAAAAAGAAAGATCAATTATAATTTTATTATTCTAATACCTAAAACTAAAAGACCAAAATTATGCCTCTTATCTTATATTCACACCATATATATGCATATATAGGTAAAAAACTTATCTAATTTAATTCCTTAATAATTTTTAATTATCTTGGTTTTTCCTAATTTTTCTTTTAATAAATTCATCTTTTATTTAATTTTTATTTTCAAACCCATCAACTTAATTTATACTTAACAAATTTGGCTACATGATTCTATCAAGGAAAAAAATAATCATGTTTTAATTATTTTTAAAATAATTATTATAATTTCATTAAAATTTGATTAAAAAAATCCAAAATATTTTTTTTAATCATTTAAAATAGCTAAAATAAAAATTTTAAATGTAATTATAGTTTTATTTTTTTAAAAAAAATTATAAATATTAACTTAATGAAAGATAACGATATTAGTGTTTTTTTTTTTTTTTAACTTTAACTAACACTTTGAATGTTTTATAAGATCTCACACATTCTTGTTTGTAAAACTTGATTAATGCTAGTTTAGGACAAAATCATCATCCGTTTAGTTGTCCTCTTAATTTTGGACCACAAGGAATATTTTAATTTAGGATCACGTGATTTAATTATGTCCTTTCTAATTTTCGTGTCATAAGGTCCACATAAATTTTTGTTAATTTTAAATCACTAAGTTAGTGGATGGTCGAGGTTTCGAATCCCCTGGAGTGGTTAGAGTCGTGTTAAAAGCTCTGGGTCAGGCCTCTAACCCTTGAGTAAGAGTTGAACTCTATGAGCGCTCCGTAGGCCGAGTCCTGGATTAGTCTCACCGAAAAGGTGGGGATAACGGGCGCCCCAAGTGGGTACCCAAAAAAAAAAAGAATAAAAGTACCAAACATAAACTATTTTCCATTAAGATTTGTAAAATCTACAACCTTTTTTATGTATATATATACCTTCACTTTCACTTACAATTTTATAAACAATATTTTACAAATCAAAACAAAATATAAAATATGGCAAAGGCTCAATCAAGCTTCCTTTTCATTGTCTCCATCATGCTTCTCGTTTCAAGTTAGTACTATTCCTTTTATATTTGATAATAGCTTTGAATTTCGATTAATCAAAAATTAAATAGAATCCGATCTTTTTTTCGAATGATAAACTTTTTTCTTTATTTATATATTAGCGCTTTTACTATATTTTTACAAATGAAATATTGAAAAATTCATGAAAACCCTTCTTATACTATTTTTCTTTTCAAATTAGTTTCCTAATATTTCGAAACATTATACATTTATCATTGATTTATCTTTTTTTTTTCTTAAGAGGTTGTGAATTATTCCTAAGTACTTCGGCTCAAATTGGTCGAGCTTGTAAAACCAATTTTGATTGTATACATACTCGTTGTCCTCCTGAACGTGCCCTAGCATGTCAAAATGCACATTGTGCTTGTGTTCGCATCAATGTAAAACGATCACTTTTGTTAGAAAAGACCTTAAAATAACTTTTATCATCCTTAAAGGATGGTGAAAGTTCCTTTTCTTTATTATTGTGATGATTAGAATGTTTTTTTTTTTTTTTTGGACACAATTTGAGATCTAATAATTAGTAAATTAAAGATTATTTTATTACATTTAGTAAGATAATTCTTGTACAATATTTGATCCATGTTCTTTTTTTTTTCTTTTTTTTTTTAATTGTAAGTCAAAATTTATAATTCTTTTTTAAAAAATAAAAACTATAATTTCACTAAGAAATTATAAAAACATTCAAAATATATTTTTATGACTTGAATAATTAAATTTTTTTTAAATGAAACTATAATAATTATTTTCAAAAATTATAAATATTGACATAATAAAAGATAATGATGTTAATTTTTTAAAGTTAATTTAAGCGACATGTGTCTTATTTTTATTACTATCTTAGACAATATCTTAAAGGATGTCTTAGGAGATCGTGCAATGAATTTTTAAAAAATAATGCGCCTTCTCTTTATAAAATTTTATTAACGTAGACCTAATTAAGTTATCAATGCTTTGGTATAAGACAAAATCATCATCCATCCGTTGGCCCTCTAGATTTTGGAAGGTCCACAAGAAACAACAATAATTTAGTACACATAGTTTATATGGTATCTTTTCTAATCTTGAGTTACAAGGTCCACGTAAATTTGTATTAATTTCGGATCACCAGGTCCACAAGAAAATTTGCTAATGAAAATACTTTGTTGCCCATCAAAAAAAAAAAAAAAAAATCTTAAACTATTTTGATCTTCAAATGAGTGTCCTAATATATCAAAACATATAATACATTTATAATTTATTTGTCTTTGTTTTCTTTTTGTGAACAAGTGGTGGACTATTCCTAACTACTTTAGCTCAAACAGGTCTAGCTTGTAAAACCGTAGCAGATTGTGCAAAAGCTCTCTGTGTTCCCCAAAAAGTCATTAAATGTCAAAATTCGCACTATAAAACGGTCTCTTTTGTCGGAAAAGACCTTAAATTAACTTTCATCAATATTTATTAAAATTTAAAATGAAACAATTTGAATTTAAATTTTTTATAATTAAATATTAAAAAATATAATTAAAATAGATTCAAGACAATTTGAAAGGCAAACAATTGTCAAGTCATTATTTTCTACATTACTTTTTTTAAGTATTTACATTTTTTTATTTAGTTTGAAATCTATAATTTTAAACAAATTAATTTTTATTTTTCCAAATTAATCATTTCGATCAAAATTAGCTAATATATCATCATTTATATGCACCCACTTATATACCTATTAAACTTAAGGTGTTTTTTTTATCATTTTATGTCTATCAATTTTTTTATTAATTTTTTATCTATTTTTAATTTATAAGGTATAGATAAATTTGTGTTAATTTTAGATCACAAATTTCAAAAAAAAAAATATATATATATATATATATATATATATACTAATAAAATACTCAATAATCCATAATAAAATGCGTTTAAGTTTCTATTTTTTCTCGTTCAATATAAAACTAAACATCCACATAGATTATAGGATATACCATTTTAACTGTTTAGATTAGGACAAATCAAGTAATCTAAACAGATAATTAGGCTAACCTTATCCAATAATATTATGTTGAATAGATTATATATATATATATATCGACTTTCACTTAAATTTTATAGATATTCTTTATAGGAAACAAAAGGAAAGAAATAATAGAAGATATGTCGAAGATTCAATCAAGCCTTCCTTCCCGTTGTCTCCATCATACTTCTCATTTCAAGTAAGTACTATTCTTTCGTAATTGTAACACTTTATATATATATATATATATATAAAATGCATTTTCATGATTTGTTATAGAAGTAAAAAATTAATCCTTTTGTAGGTGGTGGACTATTTTTAACTACTTTAGCTCAAACAAATTACTTTTGGCAAGTTCAGTCCCAAAATATTTTTTTAACTTTTAAAGTTTTAGACTTTTTTATTAGAGAAAAAAAAGGTCATTGTTGACGGATTCCGTCAAAAAACTTAAAAACTTAACGGTTTACATTGTTTAGTTAATTAAAGAAAATGATAAAAACGTCAATACAAGTGAGAAGAATGAAAAAAAATAAAATAAAATAAGAAGAAGAAGAAACGACAACGTTGAAGGATGAACAAATTTTTGTGATTTAATTGTGTCCTTTCTAATTTTCGTGTCATAAGGTCCACATAAATTTTTGTTAATTTTAGATCACTAAGTTAGAGGATGGTCGAGGTTTCGAATCCTCTGGGGTGGTTAGAGCCATGTTAAAAGCTCTGGGTCAGGCCCTAACCCTTGAGTAAGAGTTGAACTCTGCGATCGCTCCGCAAGCCAAGTCCAGATTAGTCTCGGTGAAAAGGTGGGGATACCGGGCGCCACAAGTGGATACCAAAAAAAAAAGAATAAAAGTACCAAACATAAACTATTTTCCATTAAGATTTGTAAAATCTACAACCTTTTTTATGTATATATATACCTTCACTTTCACTTACAATTTTATAAACAATATTTTACAAATCAAAACAAAATATAAAATATGGCAAAGGCTCAATCAAGCTTCCTTTTCATTGTCTCCATCATGCTTCTCGTTTCAAGTTAGTACTATTCCTTTTATATTTGATAATAGCTTTGAATTTCGATTAATCAAAAATTAAATAGAATTTGATCCTTTTTTTGAATGACAAACTCTTTTCTTTATTTATATATTAGCGCTTTTACTATATTTTTACAAATGAAATATTGAAAAAATTCTTGAAAATCCTTCTTATACTATTTTTCTTTTCAAATTAGTTTCCTAATATTTCGAAACATTATACATTTATCATTGATTTATCTTTTTTTTCTTAACAAGGTTGTGAATTATTCCTAAGTACTTCGGCTCAAATTGGTCGAGCTTGTAAAACCAATTTTGATTGTATACATACTCGTTGTCCTCCTGAACGTGCCCTAGCATGTCAAAATGCGCATTGTGCTTGTGTTCGCATCAATGTAAAACGATCATTTTTGTTAGAAAAGACCTTAAAATAGCTTTTATCATCCTTAAAGGATGGTGAAAGTTCCTTTTCTTTATTATTGTGATGATTAGAATGGTTTTTTTTTTTTTTTTTTTTTTGACACAATTTGAGATCTTATAATTAATCAATTGAAGATTATTTTATTACATTTAGTAAGATAATTCTTGTATAATATTTGATCCATGTTCCTTTTTCTTTTCTTTTTTTTTTTTTAAATTGTAAGTCAAAATTTATAATTCTTTTTTTAAAAAATAAAAACTATAATTTCACTAAGAAATTATAAAAACATTCAAAATATATTTTTTATAACTTGAATAATTAATTTTTTTTAATGAAACTACAATAATTATTTTCAAAAATTATAAATATTGACATAATAAAACATAATGATGTTAATTTTTTAAAGTTAATTTAAGCGACAAGTGTCTTATTTTTATTACTATCTTAGATAATATCTCAAAGGATGTCTTAGGAGACTGTGCAATGAATTTTTAAGAAATAATGCGCCTTCTCTTTAAAAAATTTGATTAACGTAGACCTAATTAAGTTATCAATGCTAGTTTCAGACAAAATCATCGTCCAACTAGTGGCCCTCTAGATTTTGGACCACAAGAAACAACAATAAAATAGTACACATAGTTTATATGATATCTTTTCTAATCTTGAGTTACAAGGTCCACGTAAATTTGTATTAATTTCGGATCACCAGGTCCACAAGAAAATTTGCTAATGAAAATACTTTGTTGCCCATCTAAAAAAAAAAAAAAAAAATCTTAAACTATTTTGATCTTCAAATGAGTGTCCTAATATATCAAAACATATAATACATTTATAATTTATTTGTCTTTGTTTTCTTTTTGTGAACAAGTGGTGGACTATTCCTAACTACTTTAGCTCAAACAGGTCTAGCTTGTAAAACCGTAGCAGATTGTGCAAAAGCTCTCTGTGTTCCTCAAAAAGTCGTTAAATGTCAAAATTCGCACTATAAAACGGTCGCTTTTGTCAGAAAATACCTTAAATTAACTTTCATCAATATTTATTAAAATTTAAAAAGAAACAATTTGAATTTAAAATTTTTATAATTAAATATTAAAAAATATAATTAAAATAGATTCAAGACAATTTGAAAGGCAAACAATTTTCAAGTCATTATTTTCTACATTACTTTTTTTAAGTATTTACATTTTTTTATTTAGTTTGAAATCTATAATTTTAAACAAATTAATTTTTATTTTTCCAAATTAATCATTTGATCGAAATTAGCTAATATATCATCATTTATATGCACCGACTTATATACCTATTAAACTTAAGGTATTTTTTTATCATTTTATGTCTATCAATTTTTTTATTAATTTTTTATCTATTTTTAATTTATAAGGTATAGATAAATTTGTGTTAATTTTAGATCACAAATTTCAAAATATATATATATATATATATATACTAATAAAATACTCAATAATCCATAATAAAATGCGTTTAAGTTTCTATTTTTTCTCGTTCAACATAAAAGTAAACATCCACATAGATTATAGGATATACCATTTTAACTGTTTAGATTAGGACAAATCAAGTAATCTAAACAGATAATTAGGCTAACCTTATCCAATAATATTATGTTGAATAGATTATTACTATATATATATATATATATATATATCGACTTTCACTTAAATTTTATAGATATTCTTTATAGGAAACAAAAGGAAAGAAATAATAGAAGATATGTCGAAGATTCAATCAAGCTTCCTTCTCGTTGTCTCCATAATACTTCTCATTTCAAGTAAGTACTATTCTTTCGTAATTGTAACACTTTATATATATATATATAATGCATTTTCATGATATGTTATAGAAGTAAAAAATTAATCCTTTTGCAGGTGGTGGACTATTTTTAACTATTTTAGCTCAAACTGGTTCAGCTTGTAAAACTATTGCAGATTGTAGAAGTCTTATATGTCTTCCCGATTTTCATGTTCGATGTCGAAATATGCAATGTATTTGTATCCCTCCTGTTGTAAAAAGATCTCTTTTATTAGGATAGAATTCGAACAAAAATTAATTTTTATCAATCTTTATGATGATAAAAGTTTTATTCCTTTATTGTTCTAATGAAGAGAATGTATTTCTTTATTACATAATATAAAATATAATTATCTTATAATATATATTATATATTAAAGATGTATTATTATATTTTTACTTCTTTTTACATAAAGTTTCCCACACTACAATGTAATTCAATAATATATTTCTTTACAAAAAATAATAATATATATAAAATAATAAAAATAATAAAAGTTTATAGAACTTCTTTTTAAAATAATAAAAAAAAATTCAAATCAACAACTCTTGATTTTGGTCAAAAGGTTGGATGGCCGAGTGGCATATTGCCACCCCACCAACCGCCCTATTTGGGGTTCGACACCCAATCCTCTTCCTCATGTATCAAAAAAAAAAAAAAAAATCTTTTTTGGACCACAAGGTCCACAAGAAACAATTTTAATTTAGGATTGCATCGTTTATATGATATTTTTTCTAATATTGAGTTACAAGGTCCACATAAATTTGTGTTAATTCTAGATCACGAGGTCCACAGAAAAATTCACTAATGTTGCTCATGATAAAATAAATTTAATTTTCTTTTTTTTCAATTCAGCAAAAAAGAATAAATGCAACATGTGTAACTTGTTTATCATTTAGATAAAACCTACATCTTTTCCACATATATATACCTTCCCTTTCCTTCCACTTTAACATTAAATTCCATCATATAAACATTTTATAGATATTATATATATATATATATATATATATATATATATATATATATATAAGATATGGCAAAATCTCAATCAAGCTTCCTTCTTGTTGTCCATCATGCTTCTTGTTTTAAGTTTGTGCAATTCCTTTTAATTCATTTGATTTTTATTTGATATTCTTTATTTTATTTTATTTTTTTGTGTGGTTTCCGGGTTATACCCGAATAATCCACACCAGGATCGGCAACACTAAGCGGGTTGGCGGCCCAAAGGTGGAGTTGGGTGTCGAACTCCCGCCCCTTGGGCAAGGATTGTGGTTGATGACCACTCGGCCACAACACACTTGACTTTATTTATTTATTACAGCTTCTAATATCTTTCTATACGTAAATTTTTTTAAAAAAAAAATCATGGAAATATTTTTTAAAACTACTTCTCTCTTCAATTTAGTGTCCTAGTATTTCAAAACATATTATAAATGTATCATTAATTTATCTTTGTTTTCTTTATTTGAACAGGTGGTGGGTTATTCCTAACTACTTTAGCTTAAATAAGTCCAGCTTGTAAAACCGTAGTAGATTGTGGAAGCATTCGTTGTGTTCCCGAAAAAGTCCTAAAATGTCAAAATTCGCATTGTATTTGTAATCCCCGTACTATAAAACGGTCTCTTTTGTCAGAAGAGACCTTAAATTAACTTTCATTAGTCTTTATGATGATGAAAGTTTTTTTTCTTCATTATTGTGATGATTTAGAATGTATTTCTTGATGGCACAATTTGAAATCTCATCATATAAATAATAAATTTAAGAATACTCCATTAAATAGAATAAGATAATTTTCTTACAATATTTTATATATATTATTTTTTAAAAAATGAATCCTTTTTTTTTATATAAATAAACTCTTCCACACTGAACCATAAATGATTCACTTAAATACATAAGAGAAATACATTTTTTAATACACTACTAAATCAAATAAATTAAGAATAATTAGTGAGTTTGGTATCAAACAAATTTACTTTTGGCAAGTTCAGTCATAAAATATTTTTTTAACTTTTAAAGTTCCAAACTTTTTTATTAGAGAAAAATAAGATCCTTGTTGACGGATTCCTTCAAAAAACTTAAAAACTTAATCGTTTACGTTGTTTAGTTAATTAAATAAAAGGATAAAAACGTCAATACAAGTAAGAAGAATGAAATAAAATAAAATAAAATAAGAAGAAGAAGAAACGACAACGTTGAAGTATGAACAAATCAATAAGGTCTTTGTTGTTGTCATATCAATACACCCTAAAAAACTCTAAAAATTTAAATATAATACTATCAACTTTAATTAAATGATATGTAAAAAAATAAAATAAAATAAAATAAAAAATCATGAGAAGATACAATAAAAATTAATTATTACCCCAAAATCTCCTAAAATATCTTCTAATACATTATCTAAGATATTAATAAAAATAAGACATGCATCGGTGATGTTAACTTCAAAAAATTAACATTATTATTTTTCATAAGTCAATGTTTATGATTTTTTATAAAATAAAAATTATAATTTCATTAAAAGAAATTTATAAAAATATATATAAAAAATTATCACTTGAAATAATAAAAATAATTTTTTAATGTAATTATAAAATTTTATTAAATGAAAGATGTCTTAGCTTCTTTTTTTTACGTAAATTTAACTACACGTATCTTATTTTTATTAATGTCTTAGAAGATACTGTACCAAATATTTAATAGATTTGCATCGAATATTTTAAGAGATTTCATACCTTTTATTTATAAAACTTGATTAACGTGGACCTAATTAAGTTATCATTTTAGGACAAAATCATCATCTGGACAAGGAACAATTTTAAGTTAGGACCACATGATTTGTATGGTATTTTTTTGTAATTTTAAATCACAAGGTCAACAAGGAAACAATTTTAATTATGGTAATTTTTCGAAATTTGAGTCACAAAGTCAACAAGGAAACAATTTTAATTTTTTTTTATTTTTTTTTTTTATATATAGTGATGGTGTCCGGTTTTTACCCGACTAATCCAACACTGGGATCCGACAATACTATGGCTGGAATAGGGTGTCGAACTCCCGCCCTTTGGGCAAGGAGAGCATTTGGGGGCAGCCTTACTGCCAACTTGACCACAAACACTTGACATTTTATACCTATATATACCTCTACTTTCACTTACATTTTATAAGCAACATTTTATAGATCTCCTACAAACAAAAACAAAATATAAGATATGACAAAGGCTCAATCAAGGTTCTTTCTCACTTTCTCCATCATGCTTTTCGTTTCAAGTTAATATTGTTCTTTTTTATTCATTTGGTTTTCTGGCATTTGATAATTACTTTGAATTTCAATTAATCTAAAATCAAGTAAAATCCGACCCCTTTTTGGAAGGACAAGTTTCTTTTTCCTTATTCATTTATTAGCATTTCTATTATCTTTTTGTGGATGAAATGTCGAAAATAATTCATGAAAATCTTTTTTAAACTATTTTGCTCTTCAAATTAGTGTTCTAATATTTCGAAGTATATTATACATGTATCATTGATTTATCTTTCTTTTATTTTCAAATAGGTGGTGGGCTATTCCTAACTACTTTAGCTCAAATAGATCAAGGGTGTACAACCGATGCAGATTGTGGAGACGTTCATTGTGCTCCTGGACTTAACCTAAAATGCCAAATTTCGCATTGTACTTGTGTTAAATTTACTTTAGCTCAAAAAGATCAAGGGTGTAAAACTATTGCAGATTGTGGACACGTTCGTTGTCCTCCTGAACTTACCCTACAATGTCAAAATTCTCATTGTGTTTGTGTTCCCCTTACTTTAACTCAAGCACATCAAGGGTGTGAAACTGTTGCAGATTGTGACGTTCACTGTCCTCCCGAACTTACCCTACAATGTCAACCTTCGCATTGTGCTTGTGTTCCCATTACTAAGTAAAATGACCTCTTTTGTTAGAGAGCCCAAACAATTTTTACCAATCTTTATGATAATGAAAGTTCTTTTTCTTTATTATTGTAATAATTAGAATGAATTTTTTGTTGGCACAATTTTTTGATCAATGTTGTTTTTCTTTTCTTTTTTTTTAAAAAAAATATATATTTTTAGATAAATTTTTTTCTATGTCATTAATGATTCACTTTAATGTATAAGAAAAACTATATGATTTATTGACTATAAAATTTCAAAAAAAAAAAGTACATCATTTATTTATAAGGTCATTTTTCTATAGATTTTATTAAAAAATTTTAAAATTTAATAATTTGTTTAGTTTACTAAATAAAAAGAAAGGATTATCAAATCATTTTATATGAAATATATTTTTATATTTATCTTTTTACTATTTCCGTAATATTTTCGGAATGAATGTCACAATCTTTTTACGCTAAATTTGTAGATATTTCATATAAAGTGACTTAGTTATCATTTCTTTAATGAAATACAATTATACAAACTGTTAAATTTATATTTAAAAAAGGGTAAACTACCGAGATGAGATACTTTTGTCAACAAACTGACACCTCAACAATTAAAACTAACTTTTTTGCCCTTCCATCAAAAAATTTTTGGCCTTTTGATTCCGTCTAACTTTCAGGGGTATTTTCGTCTTTTTATAGAAATATTTCTTTATTTTTTTAAAAAAATTAATTTTGTCTAATTGTCAGGGGTATTTTTGTCTTTTTATAGAAATTTTGCTGTCACTGGGAATCAAACCCCCGCGACAGCAAGCTTTGTTACAAGGTAGCTTACCAATAAACCATAATAATTTATATTAAAAGTTTTGTAAAATACAATATTTATATATAATTCAACCACCACCCACCACTCCGAAAACCTTGTTCCTCATTCTACCCCAAACGTTTCTCCAGTTTCTCTCTCTATCTCTATCGCGGATTCGATTCCCGGGTAAATATATACTATAAATATTTTATTTTACAAAAATTGGAGAAACCTACAAAGATTTTTAAAATTAATTGAAAAAAAATTTTAAAATTATTTTTTTAAAAAAAATTAAAGAAATATTTCTATAAAAAGACGAAAATACCCCTAAAAGTTAGACGAAATCAAGACTGACGGAATGGCAAAAAAGTTGAGTTTTAATTGTTGATGTGTCAGTTTGTTGACAAAAATATCTCATGTGTAAAACAGAGAATTTTGAAAAGTTCAAGTGTCATCTCGGTAGTTTATCCTTACAAAAATTGACAGAATTTGTCAAAAGTGACCTTATTTTTTAAATAATTTTGATATTTTAAAGGTGAAAAAAAATATTTTAGAATTAAACTTGTGAAAATAAATAAATTATCATTGAATTAATAAATACGAAATTATATTCTAATTTTCCACTTTGAGATTTTGAAAATACAATATTTTTGAAAAAATAAGGAAAAATACTATTTCTTTCCTTTCCGGTTTCAAGTCAAAACCCCAACCCGATCCACATCTAAACATAAACCAGAAACACAAATGCAGCAGTCTTCACCGGCACCGCCGCAGACGGCCGCAGTACCGCCCCGGTCACAGAATGATCAAACGGTGGAGGCGCCACCCAAGCAGGTGGCACTTGCTATGGACCGTTTATCTCACGCTGGCCGCCTGATTGCCGACGTTAGAATTGGCGCCGATCGTCTCCTCGAAGCCCTTATGGTTGCCGCTTCTCAGCCCTATAACCAGTCCTCCAAGTCGTTGCAGTTGATTGTTAAAGAAGAAACTTCCATGCGCCAACACCTCCAGGACCTCCGCACAATTGGTACCTCTCCTTCTTTTTCCTTTTCCTTTAGCTTCTAGGTTTGTTCTTCGACTTCAATGCAAGGAATCATAGTAATTATGTGCTTTTCTTGTGTATAAATTTTTTTCTTTATTTTTTTTGGTAAATTTCTTGTGTATAAATTATGTTATTTAATAATTGTAGCAGTTTAATATTGAGTGTTTGATTTGTTATGAAAACTATATCTAATTCTCAAATTCTATTACTCCCAACTGAAAATTTATTTTTGCATTGCATATATAGTGCTAAATTTTAAACTTAATCCTTGGTTTTCATATTTTTGCAGTGTGTATCTTTCCTTTTATTTTATTTGAATTTTGTTGACTTTTTATGATTGAGTCATCGTTTTTAGGAATTTTGTAATGGTAATTGAGCTGTTTATAGATAAAGATTTATCATTTATGGCGATGGGCTTGTATATGTCGTTATTTATGTTTGATTTTATGTTTTCGTAGCAGTTACTGTCTTTCACTGTCTAAGAACTAGATTTTGGGTATTAACTTATTTGTGTTTGGTTTTATGTTTTCCTAGCAGTTCTGCCTTTTCACTGACTAAGAACTACATTTTGGGCTATACCGATCTGATATGATTATTTGGTGAGTCTAATGATTATTTTGTTTTGTTAGGCAGGCATTTAGAAGATTCTGGCATCCTCAATGATTCTCTTCGCTCCCGAAGCAATTCATGGGGACTTCATATGCCTCTTGTTTGTCCAGATGGTGCTGTTGTTGCTTATGCATGGAAGCGTCAACTTGCTGGCCAGGCTGGGGCATCTGCTGTGGACAGGACAAGGTAACTATTTGTTCATGGCTGTCTTTTCTCTTTCCTTTTTTCCCCAGAGACTATTGTTCTGGTTATCCAGTAAATTAGCTTTTAGTCAAGATCAAGTTGGCTGTAATCTGTTTGCATTTCCAACTGGTAACCTATGCTTCACTCTTCATTGTCATTTCCATAAAGTCTTTAATGTGTGTTTAGATAGGAGAAACTTTAATTATTTGCCATTTGGGTGTCAGAACTTTGTTGCAACTACCAGATGCAGGCATTTGAATAACTTATATTTAGAATTTGTACTTTTTATTTTCCAGTGTGGTTGAATTCATGTCCAAACATTTCCAGTATGTTAACCCTATCTGAGAGCCAAAGAATAGCTTCTGGGTTCTCATTATTCCTCCTGGATTTTTGGCCACACTTCTTAATAAAGTTTTAAGATATTCCTGGAGGGAATTTTGTTTGGCTTGTCTCATAGTTAGACTACTGTGTAGAATCTAAAGACAATGTTCTATATGTTGAGGAAATGAACAGACTTGTATGGTTGTGTTCATACTTTGTGCCTTACCACTTTGTGTCTGTAAGTTCTCTATTACACTTCCTGGTGTGTGGTATTTAGCTATGCCTCTTTCCCAAAAATCTGGTTATAAGTTTCCATCAGTGTTGTCCTAAAATGCTGGTCATTCTCTCAAATCACTAAAACATTTACTACTCTCTCCTAAATCCATATTTTATCCATTGGCTCACAAATTTCTAATAAATCTTAAAATGCTTTTTGAAGATATAGATATATATATATATATATATATGTATATATCTACACGTTATTTTGTATTATATTCTTGTAAATTTTAGCAAATCTTCAATTTTGTCTTAGATTTCCAATATTTTTGGGATAGAGGGAGTACTTTATTGGGCTTTATCTCATCCATGAAGTTTAGATAGACACTATATTTGTTTTCTGCTTTTCTGATTTGCAAAACTTAGATATTTTCCATGTCTGTAACTTTCTGGAGACTTATGCCTTATCATGTTTCTTGATATTGCAGGCTGGCTCTCAAGGCATTCACAAACCAGAAAAGGCGATTTTTTCCACACCTTGATGATGGTTCTAGTGTGGAACCTTCTAAAAGAACACATTCTGGTCCCTTACTGTCAGAAGAACTCAGTGGTCAGAAAACAGTTTCTGACATTCTGATGATTTTGGGGAAAGAAGTTCCTGAGGTGAAAACATTTACTTATCAACGGTTGGATTGGATGAAACGAGCTTCTATTCTGCCTTCTGAGAATTCAGTTGAATCATCAAAGGATCTTGGTTATGGCAGTAAATTCAGACAGGGATCAGCAAGCAATGTTTCTGTAGACAAGGTTTCAGTAATTGAATTGCTGGTTCCTTCTATTTTTAGGGCTGTAATATCATTGCATCCAGCTGGTTCAACTGATCCTGATGCGGTTGCATTCTTCTCACCGGATGAGGTAATTTGCTTCCAAATGCATTAACGTTGGTTTTTTTTTTTTTTTTTTTTTTTTTTTAATCTGAATTTGTGTCTTAGATGATGTTTTCTTTTTGGATTTCTTGCTTCCTCTTTCATCTCTGCACAGTAGTGAATATCCATATTTCTTGAATGTCGTAAATTCCTATTTTATATTGATGTCATTTGAAGTTCACAAGTTACCTCCTTAATTTTAGCAACGCTACCCACCAAGACATGACCGGTCACCAACAACTTTAGTAACTTAGAGCTGAGTGATAACTTGCTTAATTTTTGCAGCATTCTTATTTCTCATTATATAAAAGCATTTGGGTTAGAACGCCCCTTCCCCACCCCTCCCCCCCTGAAAAAAAAAATGGGAAAAAGTTCTTTTCCACTCATTCTTCCATTTAAACTTTATATGCACTTGTTTGTGTCAATATTTCTCCCTCCTTTTTCTGAGTAGAATTTTTAAGTTTGTGATTATTTTATAATATTTTACTATATGCTTTCTTTGTTAATCATCTAGTTTAATCAGATATCTGGTAGTTAAAAAATATATTTTTTAATGCTTTTGAAGGGTGGCAACTATGTACATTCAAGGGGGATCTCAACTCATCACGTGTTTAAGTACATGACGGTATAATATCATTATCTCTCCTTTTCTTTTCCAATGTACTACTGGGTGTTGTCCGACACAGTTAATTATGAAAGTTCTTAAAATTTTACCTCCACAGGAGCATGCTTCTATGGCCGTGCAGTATTTTGTTGGTAACAATGCAGAAACAGCCTTATATTTTCTATTGGTAATTTTGAAATTTCTTTCTGAATATCATGAAGAAGTGTTTACTTACACTGATTGACAGTGTAAATATACTGAAAATTCTTTTATGACTTGTTATATTTTTGTAGCACTGGATCTGCAGCTACGGGACTCTGTTCAGAAAAGTTTGCAGGTAAAATTCAATTCCATATGTATCTCAAATTATTACACTGTCCATAATGGTCTTTTTTAGATAAGTTGAAGCAATGACCCATTTAATAAAATTTCTATTTGGATATTGATCCTAAAATGTGTACATAATATATATATATATTTGGTTGCAGCAAGTGTAGCCGGCTCCTGTCTTTGGACAAACAATCAGGATTGGTGTTACCTCCTGTTAATCGGACTTACAGAAATTATAGTGTTGGGAATCAAAGTGCTGATCAAGCTTTTCATATTGGTTGCTTCTCAGATGAACTATGAAAGTTATCTTCCCTCTCAACTTTCAAGATAGCTGTTGTTGTCAATATGTACAGAGGTCGAAGATACCTATTAGGCATTGTTGTTTGTTTTGTTTTAGTGAAACATATGGATACAACCTATTAGATTTTTTTTTTTTTTCCTTTTTTAAGAAAATTGACTATTTTATCTAACAAAAATTTTGAAAACTAATTCTTCTACACTTTTTTTTTTCCTTGGAATATATAGATTGAAAGATGAAGCATTGATTAAATTTGAAATTTATACAGTTTTATTAGTAAGAATTGAAAGAAAACTGTGTTTTTAAACTGGTGAGATTTACTCGAAGTGGGTCAAAGATAATAATATTATGTATAAAAATCTCAAGGTGTACATGAACTGGTAAGGAGGTTTCCTTGCTTAAGAGTCGAATTGTCCGACTTTTGAGCTTGGTCAAAGAGAATAATATTATTGGACTTTAAATATATGTATAAAAATTTCAATGCGCAAGTGAGCTGGTAAGGAGGTTTTCTAGCTTAAGTGAGGCCAAGGGTTTAAATTATGACTCATGCAGCTATTTAAAATTTGGGACCAGAGCTTTCTTTCAAAGGACTAACCTGGCTTGAACAAAAATTAGTCTAAATGTAGATAGAGTTGTAAACGAGTCAAACTGAACATGTTTGAACTTGATTTATTTACTTTTCGAACACTGTTTTGAATAGGTTTGAAAATTAATGGAGTTAAATAAGTTTAAGTTTGGTTTGTTTATTAAACGAACAAACTTGAATGAGCTTTGTTCGCGAACAGTTTGGTTTATTTTCAGCTCTAAATATGGATGTTTAAAAGTGTTCTTTCATAGTTTGGGATCTATTTAAAACATCTTGTGTCCTAAGTTAAAAAAAAATAATAATACATATTTATGTATGGATAAATGTGTGTAAGGAAGAGTTGTGATATTACTAATGTAAATATGACAGATTTTAAGCCAAGAAAAAGAAAGAAAAGCAGAGTCATTACAGCAATCTTTGGTAAAGTTTCAGTTAATTGTCCACTGGCAGTGGGCATATCCGTCATTTCACTCCTCAACAAATGACTTTTTTTCTTGTTTCTCTCTCTGTCTCCCCGCGTCAAAGTGAACTCCTATCTCTCTGTTCCCAGGGAAAAAAAAAAACAAAAACAAAAAAGTCTTTAAGGTGTGAACGCAGAACAGTGAATGCTGAAAATTCCTTAGGATTATAGAATGCAATTAAAAAAGTGCTTGAAAAGACAAATTCAGCCGTTGCATTTAGGAAAAGAACAAACTTGAGAGAGAAAGAGAGAGAGAGAGAGAGAGAGAGAGAGAGCTATGGAGTCAAGAGGGGAAGATTGCTGTTAGCCCTCAGATTCTTTCAGAATTTCAGGGTTGCCCTTTTTCTCTCTTCCTATCAGTTGGTAAGTTTTGATTTGATCCCTCTTTCTCTGGCTCAGCACTAAAAGGAAAAAAAGGAAGAATCTTTGATATATTTTTTTGTTGGATTATACTTTTGTTGTGCTTAGTTGATGGTGATGATGAAAGAGAAAGATAAAGAAAATTCAAGTGAGTCAGAGGAAGGGAGGATGGCATGGGTAGAGAATAAAAATGATTTATCCGGATGGAAAAAGTAGAAATTCTGGTAACCCAGATGAGAAAATGGGGTTTCAAGAAAAAGATCGTGATTTTCTTGTAGCTTCTGCTGATAAAATGGTGAGAAATTTCGACGGTGCTGCTTCTGAGTCAAAAAAGACATCAAGTGCTGGGTTTCAAGAACTTACCCTTAGTTATCTTTGTGATAATTCCAAAGATGGAGTTTCAGGTAAAAATTTCTTGAATTCCTTGGAGAAAGTGGGTTGTTGTAATAATAATAATAATAGTAGTAGTTATAAGGGTAAAGAAATCATGATTTCTGGGGATCAGAATGAAGACAATCATATGTGGGTAGAAAGGGATTTTCTTTGTTTGACTGAGGACAGAGGAAATTCCTGTAAAAGGTTCGCTGAAGAAAATGGAGAAAATGAAGCTGAGAATAGGGAAAAGAAACCAAAAATGGAAACTTTAAACCTATCTTTAGCTCTTCCTGATATTTCACTTTCTTTGGCTGGATCAAACCGTGTGCAAAATGGTGATATCCCAAGCCAAAATGTAGATTTTCCATCTAGGTTAAGGCCTAGTAGGAGTATTCAGTCAATTGAACCTTCAAATAACAATACAAGAAGGACATATTCAAATGATTTTACTGCAGCTTCAATGTCATATTCTTATTCCCACCCTTTTTCTCACAATCCCAGCTGCTCACTAACTAGAAATTCGACAGAGAATTACGAGTATTCGGTAGGGAGTCATAGGAGGGATGATCAGATCTGGAATGCTGGTGAGGGAACTAATGGATCAGTACATAGTAGGTTTAGACCTATTGGTGATGGAACTGTTTCTTTATCTAATCATGGCCCCGGGGCTTTCGCATTCTGCAATCATTTAACAAACAAGGATGGTGGTAACAATAGTCTTTATAAGGCTACAAGCTCTGATAACCATTCAGTTTTTCCCTCGGAATTACCTGCAAGGCCAAGGATGGATACTCATTCAGGTGATTCGCGAGGAAGAGCTTCAGAGAATATGAGGGTTTTGGAGAATTTTGATGGGGGAAGAACTCCTCGGAAGCTTTCTAGACCGGAGAGAATACTTCGGGAGATAGTAGCAGAGCCAATTTCTGTTGTATCTCAAATAATTCAGGAACTTCCTGAAGAGACTTTGCAGTCTACAGAAGAGTATCTAAACAATATCATTTTGAAACCTGATAGGAAAGATGAATTAACTGCTCTTCAGAACAGGCTCGCGAGGAGAGCTGATCTAACAACTGAGACTTTGTCAAAGGCTAATAAGAAACAACTTGACATTTTGGTAGCAATTAAAATGGGCCTTGGAGCCTACTTATCAAGTAAGATTTCCCTTCCACCAGCTGAACTTGTAGAAATCTTCTTACTTGAACGATGTCGAAATATTAATTGCAAGAGATTATTGCCTGTTGATGACTGTGACTGCAAGATTTGTTCCACCAAAAAGGGATTTTGTAGTGAATGTATGTGTCCTGTATGCCTAAACTTTGACTGTGCTGCAAATACTTGCGGTTGGGTTGGCTGCGATGTCTGTTCACACTGGTGCCATGCTACTTGTGGCATTGAGAAAAATCTTATCAGACCAGGGACTACTGAGATGCAATTTAACTGTCTTGGCTGTGGTCATGCTTCTGAGATGTTTGGATTTGTTAAGGATGTTTTTCTGTCTTGTGCTAGAGATTGGGGACTAGAGACCCTTATGAAAGAGCTTGATTGTGTTAGGAAAATTTTTCGAGGAAGTGAAGATATGAAAGGCAAGGAATTACACCTCAAGGCTGATGAGATGCTTGGGAAGCTACGAAGCAAAATTATGTCTCCTTCAGATGTTTGTAGCCTTATCTCTCAGTTTTTCAGCTGTAAGTCTTTCCAACTACTTTTTGTCTTATTATTTATTTATTTATTCTCTTTGTGTTTTTTGTTCGGAGCATTTTTAAACATGTTCTCTTAAGTTGTCTGAATGTTCACATTTTTATTTTTATTCTTAGGGCTACTTTATCCTTCTTGTTCAACTGTATTTCCCTTGTCATCTTCCAGTTAAAAATTCCCTTTACCAGCGTTGAGGGGTATAAAATTAAGTTGCTATTGCAAATAGATGAAACTGAACATGGTAAATAATCATAGTCCTTTTTATTTGATCTGATGGTTGTATGTTCTTGGCAAAAGTATAGCAGCAACCAATATAATCCCAAGTGTTTTCCTTTCATATTCTTCGTTAGTTGCTTTATGTGACAAAATATATTCTGACTCAATGCTTAATTTACTTAATCTGTCATTGATTCTAGACACAGATGACTTCCCCGACTTTGCTTCTTCAACTGCTCCTTCAAAAGATATCACTAGTCAGGTACCTATTAGAAACGAAGTGGTGGCATCTATTCCACCATCCAACACTCTTCTCCCGAGCTCTTGCTTATACGGAAAAGATTTTATGCCTGTGGATATTCACCAAAATGAGCTGAAAACACCACCCCTAATGAACGACAAGATAATAGAAGATGAATGGTCTGTCAAGCTATCAAAGAAAGATGGTTTTGACAGCTTGGAGAGCATCGTGCGCGTAAAAGAAGCTGAAGCAAGGATGTTCCAGAACAGGGCAGACGAGGCACGTAGAGATGCAGATGGTTTCAAGAGAATGATTAGAATAAAAGGCGAGAAAGTGGAAGAAGAGTACACTGAGAAGCTATCGAAACTTTGTCTGCAGGAAACAGAGGAAAAACGTAGAAAAAGAATAGAGGAACTCAAGATTTTAGAAAACTCTCACTGTGATTATTATAAAATGAAGATGAGAATGCAAGCCGAGATCGCCGGATTATTGAAGAGAATGGAGGCAACAAAACAACAATGGGTGTAAACCATTTTTGCTGCCTCTTTTTTTGGTATCTTCAGGTAAACATTGTTGTTCATTGGCAATAATTTACATGGTGTTGACATAATGTTTGTGATTTTCTCACCATTTTATGTGGGCTTTCTTTATTTTTCTTCCATTGAATGATTTGTATTGTAAAGTTTTTGACTTTTTTCATATGGATTTCTTCTGCTTTTTCAGTAGTTTAGGGAATTTGCTGTCTCTAACTGGAAAAAATGTTGTCATTGCAATGTTCTTTTTTTGTACCTTAAGTTTGTTTTCTGGTGAAAAATATTTTTTTTGGCCACAATCTTGCATTGGATAGTGTCATTTTCATATTTTTGTGTATATATATATATATATTTTGTTATTATAAATCTTGATCTACCAATGTTTGGTTGACAAGTGTCCCTCAATTGTGGATCCTAAAGATTATGGGAAAAACATAGGATAGAGCCTTTCTGTCTGAAAATTCAAGATCAAGTCTTTCAATGTGGACTTTGAATTGGTTACATGAATGATAGATACATAATGTGTTTTGTGTTTTGAACCATTCAAATGGTTGAATGATTCAATTCACGTGTTGTTTTTTAACAAGTGGTTTTAGTTCTCCTAGGCTGGATGAGCAGGGCTGTTTTAGTAATTTTACAAAATGAGATAATTCACCAAGTAATTATTTATTATTATTAGTATTATTCTTTGGATGATATAATTAATTCAAATTCAGCTTGAGTTTTATCAGGAAAATTTAATATTTCTTTGAAGTCGTGAATGTCAAAGTCATGACTAAGCCTTCATTTAGTATATAAAAAAATTATTGTGATGTTTTTTTAAATTTAGTTTAATACATGTTATGAGAGGATTTAGTAATATATTGAAGTCATTACGGTGATAACTTTGGATGGTTTAACTCAATAAAAGCCATGACCAAGTAATTATTATTACAAATGAAATATACATATATATATATATATATATATATATATATAATATATATATTCATGATACACAATATAGGATTGTATAAGCATCTATAGACATAACAAATCTTTCTCTAAAGAAAAAAAAAAAAAAAGAATACTGTAAAACTATATAAACTACAAAACAAGAAAGATTTAACAAAACATTACTATATTATAAGGATGTGTATATGTATATATATATATATATATATATATATATGTATGTATGGGAAATCTACCAATAACGATGAAGAACAGTGAAGAAAACAGAAACCCCAAAGAGGAAAATAAGAAGACCAGTGAAATTAATGATTTTTGCTTCTTGGCTTCTCTGTAATTTTAAGAAAATGAATCTCTCAATCAAGCCAGTTGATGCTGTGATTATGGTCAAGAAGAATATCACAAGTCCAAACATAATATGCCATGGCGATAATCTTCCTCTTGTTGACGTATCTCTACGAGGAAACATGAAAGCCGAGAACCCAAACACCCACTGCACAAAAAATATATATATATATATATAAATATTAATCTAAACATCAAGTAAAGTAAGTGGAACTAAGTAGTTCACCTATTTAAAAAAGATAATTATAGGTGTGTCTTGTCTCACGGGTTTAAAATGTGAAAACAAATGTGTTCGAGTCCAAACGAGAATTTCACAAAAAAAATTCGTCAATAAGATCTTTTTATTGAAATTGCACAAATTAGATTTTTTTTTCCCGGTTAAAGGCATGGGGTGTCGTAAGATGGGTTCTAAACTATGGAAAGAGCACTTTTAAGTCAATCTACATCTAGACTAATCCTCATTCGAGTCGGGTTGACTCCTTGTGGGAGAAAGCTTTAGCCTCAAATTTTTAAACAACTGCTACATGAGTTAGTTTTGAACTCTTTAAACTCACTTAAGCTAATAGACGTCCTAACCAGCTACATGCACATTGAGGTTAAATAAAATTCTTTTAACACTAAAACTTTGATAATAAATTTCACTTCATTTTAGCGTTGAAGAAATTTATCAGCAAAATTCAATAAAAATGAACCTTATTAGTAAAACTACTATCAAATAGGACTAAATTAGAGAATTATTCACCATATATATATATATATATATATATATATATATATCAAACAAATCATGAAAGTAATATGTATGTATATATATAGAGAGAGAAGAAATTACCTGCAAAAGATACAAGGAGATGGTAGAGATGCCAAACCAAGAATGTAAGGAATACAAATGTGGAATTTTAAGGTCATGATGAAACTTGAATATTGCAACTATTCCCATTATCCCAAGAGCAAGTGCCACTAAATTCAGGCTCATGTGTGTTACTTTCTGCCTCTGCCTTTTTCCTAGGATAGTTCTGTACACCATTATTCCTTAAGGTCCAAAAAAAAAAAAAAAAAATCATCAGCAAAAATTGTAATTAAATTATTTTTTTTTTGCTTATTAATACACTCACAAGTTTAAAAATTACATTCATAATATTACAGTGACATGCATATAAATAATATATAATACTTCGTTTCACATAGTAAGCATGTAATGATGTGATTATAGAATATAAGTATGGGCATGAGAACTCATAGTCAAATCAATATGTTCTTTTGGTATAACGAGAACGTTGTTAATTAGTTGATCATGGATGTCATAAAGCCCACAATTGCAGCACAAGCTCGTGGGCCTAGGTCATGACAGTTAGTATAAGTCCGAGTGACCATCCCAGATTATAGGAGTTAAGTGTTGTATCACATGAGCTAGAACAACATCTAGAGTTTAAGACGTCAATTGGTTGATCTACGACTAAAGCCAATTATGTTCAATTGGAACCTAGTGGGGACCTTAGACCTTAAGGGCTCATAGTTGCAACACGAGCTCGTGGGTTCAAGTCGTGACAATTTGTACCAATTTGGATAATTATCCTAGATTTTAGGAGTTAAGTGTTGTACCACATGGGTTAGAACAACCTCTAAAGTCTTAGACATCCATTGATTAATCTACGATACTAATGAGTGTCGCCACATCCATAATTGCGACACAAACTCATGGACCCAAGTCATGTCATTGGTACTAGTTCGAGTAACTAGTCCAAAAAGTAGGAGATAAGTAGTGCACCACTAGTTCAATTTAAATCCTAGCGGGACCCTAGGCCTTAAAAGCCTATAGTTACAACACGAACTTATAAACTCTAGTCATGACATAAAATATATATAAAAAAATATTATTTTAATAAAAATATAGACTAATTATAATAAAACCTACACAAATTGCTAATTTATTTTAGTAAAATAAAAAAAAAATGAAAATGATCACCATACATTTAATATATATTAAATGTTTCGATAAATTATAATAATATAATAGTATATAATAATATAATAATATAAAATAATATATATTTCGATTTCAATATAATTGTTGTAAAGAAGTCTCCAACAAATGTTCACCATACGTTGGACATACAAATGACAAAAGTGGTACCCATATTTAATTGGAAGACAAACAAGATATTTATTACCTAAGCTTTTTTTCAATACTATATTTTTTTTTTTTATTACTATTATTATTATCTTTATTTTATTTTTTTTTTCATAAACAAATCTCTAATTTTTATATTCTTCAATTAAAAATATTAAATTTTTTATAAAAAATAATAAATAAATATTAGTAACCTAAAATATTATTTATAAAATATTAATATATTTTACTTTAATTTTATAACGTGACAAAAAAAAAAAAATAATTTAAAAGCAAGTTGATACTAAAAATAAAAATAAAATGGTGTAAGAAGATAATTTAATTTTGTCGGAAATTAAATGATTTGTCAGAATCCAAACCCCAAACTTCTTATCACCAAAATTCTAGCTAGAGATTATTAATACTATCTGATTATAAAAAAAAGACAGCATATATACATACAATATATATATATATATATATATATATATATATATATATATATACATATATTATGAACAATATTGTCTTCTTAATTAATTTACCTTCACCGGCGACGAGAAGAAACATAACCATGAAGAACGGATGAAGCTGCAGCATGACAAGAAATCAATTAATTAATCAATTTAAAAAAATGACCAAACTTTTTTAATTAAGGCAAGAATATATATATATATACAATGATATATATATATATATATATATATATATATATGTATGTATATTTACATTGAAAAGCTTCTGTTTGTTGTCTGAAGTGAAAGAAACTCCTTCTCTGAAGTGGAGAAGCCATACGAGCAAAAGGGTCAGCACTGCTACGAACAACAAATGAGCAAACATGGTGATCGGAAACACTGCTCGTGCATCGGAGCTCGACAGGCTTTTCGGTGCCATTTTTCTTCAACTATTATTAATTATATCCACCACAAGTATATATATATATATATATATTATATATATATATATATATGTATTTCTTAAAATAAAAAAAAAATAAAAAGAAAAAAGAAAGCTAGAAGGAAAGTGAACAAGGGAATGGGGGATTCTTTGTTGCTTTCGTGGAGAAATGATAATTCTAATAAGAGGAGGAATTGGTATAACCTTTCCACATATGTGTATATTATATATATATATATATATATATATATATATATATTTTATATATATATGTATATATGTATATGTTATTAAATGTTACATGTGCATTGGTTTTGCTGATTGGAGTTTCTTTGTTTCGTTTGGTTTTGTACCATTTGGGTGGAAAATTTTAGGCTATACCATTGCCGTCACGGATGGTTTGCTTTGGGTATAATGGTCAATTCAAGGTAAATATTGGATATTAATTAACGAATTATATAATCTTGTCATCACATGCATGTGTGTGTACATATATATATATGTATGTATGTGTGTGTGAATCTGAAAGTTATATAAATTATGCAAAGAAAATATATTTTTTCCTTTGAGGAGAATTTAATTTTACACCTAATCTCCGAAGATCTAAGTCATTTGATTGATTTTTATCTTTATTTAGATTTTTTTTGAGACTTTTGATTCGTCCAAACTTGTTTAATTAGGTTATTATTGAAAGAAGAAGATGAACTCGAGCTTTTCTTGCATATGAAATTCATAATCGGTGACCAAAATGTTATAGACATAAATAGGATGGTTTATTGTTGTTAATGGTGTTGTTTGATTCACCAATTTATTTTGATTAAGTATTTTTTAGTTATATAGTATATCATAAATAATAGTTATTCGTCTATTTCGTTTGTACATAATGTTTCTTTTTTATTAATGAAATATCAGTTATATAAAAAAGAAAAGAAAAGAAAAATTTGAACTTATCTGAATAACTTCTTGAATGGTTATTTGGCCCTAAAAACATTATAATATTAGTCCAAAAATATCCTTGAAGATAATCTTAAACCCTAAAAAAATATTAAAAAAGAGAAAGAGGTTAAATATCACTTCAATCATACTCAAATTAAAGAGACACAAGGGGGCAAGTGTATATATTAGGTAATGGTTATATATATATATATATATATATATATATATATATATCCAAAATTTATTGGTACAAGTGGAACGTGCTTGGTTCTCTTTACGTAAAGTTTTAAGTTCGATTTTTGCATATAGATATACAGGTGTAAGGAGAACTTTCTCTTAATAAAAGTCTTACACAGCTCAATTCTATATTAATCGGGGCTTAAAATGACTATTGGACACGAAAGGTTAACCAAAATATATATATATATATATATATATATATATATCATGAATGCATGGGAAACTTTGATATGAAGAAGACATTAAATATATATATATATATATATATATAGAGAGAGAGAGAGAGAGACCCATATCTATATATGATGCCGTGTGGGGACTTCATTAACATAAAGGAGAAACTCCACTTCAGTGAAATATATATATATATATATATACTAATGTTTATATATAGTTATCTGGCAATCAATAATTTGGGGAGGTTGGACGTCATACTGATGTTTTACTATCGTCAAGATTTGTATTGTATGTAAAAAATAAAAATTTTAGAAATATATGATAGGGTTTTATATGGTGGTCTATATTTATCCTAAAATTTTATAATATATATATATATATATATATATATATATATATATATATGTTGCATTCTTAGTTTAATAGTAACATGGTTATCGCTATTTTACTATAAAATATGTTATCTCGATCATATACATAAATTTTGTATTTTTTCTTTTGATCATTTTCTTATAATTTTATAATATTTCTAATCATAAGTGAAACTGTTATTAATTAAATTATAATATCAGTTTATAAAAAAAAAAAAATTGTATGAATATTAACTTTAAAGGATAAAAATGTAAATTTTAAAAATTTTAGTTAAAAAGTTCTATATTTCACTTTCTTTCTATTATCCTCTCAAAAAATATATATATATTCCCGTTTCTCCCTATAAAGCTACCCTTGAGAAAAAGAAATAATAAAAAAAGTTATCTAAGAAACAAAATTATTGAGAAAAACCAAGTGTCATCTTAGAAATATGCTATGGGAAATAGCTTCAAGAAGGAAGAACAATCTTTTTTTTTTTTTTTTTTTTTTTTTTTGGTAAGTGGAAGAACAATCTTGAATGTTAAGGAGATGGCTTTTTTCTACTAGACGTTTGACTAAGTTTTGTTACTTTTTAGAAGATGTAAACAAAGACCGGCATTTCAAAAGGTGGTAAACTCTTATAGGATCATCCCTAATTTTATAAACATTTAAAATAATATATATAGAGAGAGAGGTAGTGTTCGAGCAAACCTTCAATATCTCTCCAGCAAATTCGTTAGAGTTAGCTTCTTACTCTTCAAGAATATAGACCATTTACATTGAGAATGACGGTAGATTTGTCATGTAAGTGCGTTTTCACATTTTCTTTGCAACTCTCTTGGACACAGATTTAGTGGCTGATTTCTAGCCATCAACGCAAGGGCTACGAAAATCTAACAAACAATAACGATGGGCAGTGTTTTAATGCTTTTGAATGATCCACTCATTGACGATTGAACTTTGATTTCTCAAGCTTTTAGAAAGATTTTGGACCACTTTTGTTTTGCACGAATGATTACTTTATATTCTAATCTATTTTCCCTTATCTTGTATTTTGACTATTAGATTATATGTCTATCTTTTGTACTTAGTCTTACATGCCTTTTTTGCTTTGTATTCTTTACTCTTTATATAGTATATCTCCTTACAGACAAAAAAAAAAAATAGAGTAAATAAGATTGTTCATTTTTATAGATATTTGGGGCACCTCATAATTTTAAAAACATGTTAATTTAATAAAGAGTGATATTCTCTCTTATATAGAATATATATATATATAATTAATTGTATATAAGAATGAATTTTAATACACCGAAAATAGTGACACCTAATGAACATTGGCTCTCGAGGAAGTTTATAATAAAATAATGTCTTCTATATGTAACACATTTGAGTATATAAATAGTTAAAAATATTACCACTTTATCTTTCTTTGTTTCTTTTTATAGAAAAGAATTTATTAAAAGCAAATAGAAGTTTTAGGATACAAACTCACAACCTATGCATAGATTTACATCATTTGTACCTACACATTCGCTCATCGAAGGTATATCTCTGGGACAACTCTTGGATAGTTAGTTAAGTTAGACGAGTGTCCCATTTTTTAGAGTAAATTGTGAGAAAAGAGTTCAAATACTAACTTTCACATACCTCTATTATAATAACGTACTTTTACATTTATAGTTTTTACTCATTAGGCAGGAAAGGATCGTGGTCTCATATTAGATCTTACTACCCTCTAAATATTCACACTTTTAACATTGATTTCGGGGGGTGCGTGCACTCACTATATGTTGCGCTCATTTGTCCTCTACCTCTTTCTTTTTATATATATATACACGATGGTGCGGTGAGTTGCCTGGTGCCTGACGGCCACCGCATCAAATTTGTGCTCAAAAGTATTTTTCTTTTACACGTAAATTTAAAGGTAAATATGATAATTGCATATCCATATAGGTTTCACGTCAAACATGTACTAACAATATTTAAACCACAAGTAAAACAATATTATCATTATTTTATTTATTTTAACAAATAAATAATTATAGAATACAACTCCAAAACACATCCTCATCAATCCCACAAACTCAAAAATCCCTAAAATTTTCATGATAAAATCAAAACAAAAAAAATTGTATGAGTTTTTTATTTACAAACTCAATCAAATAATCAACCCTATATAATAAATATTCTTTGGGAATTTTCAAAAATATATATATATATATATATATATATATATAATATATTAGACATGACGAGCAAGAGTAACAGAAATATCAACAGTGATCCCAAAGAGAAGAATTGCCAGTCCCAAGAAATTTACCAATCTTGATTCTCTGTCATATTTTAATTGCAAAAATGTAACTTTCTGCATTAAACCTGTCTCGGCTGCACATATTGCCATGTATAACAGTGCCCTTCCACCAGTTATATGCCATGGTAAAGACCTTGCTCTTGTCTCCATTGCACTTGGAAATAGATATAGCATCAACCCAACCACCCACTACATTTTTTCCAAGAAAAACAAAAATCAAACTAAAAGGTATAGTTGTTACATAATATATATATATATATATATATATATATAAAGGATATTATATATTGTTGTACCTGCAAAATGTACAAGCAAAAGGTGGACATGCCAATCCAAGAGTGTAAGCTGTACATATTCCTTAAGTTGGCTTTGTCATGGAACTTGAAGGCAGCATGTAATCCAACAATTCCAAGAGTAATGGCTATTAAATGGAAGAAGAAATGAACAAATTTCTGGCTTTCATGATTTGCCAATACTGTCTTGTATGCCATCATTCCTGTAATTCGTTCCACATATTACATTACATACACTTTATTAACTTCACAAATATATACTTACATATATATATATATATATATATAGATCTATTGTATAACTTTACAATTTTCACATTTTACTATGCCCTTTTTCCTCAACTATTTAACAAATAATATTTACATCACCATTGTATATATACCTATAAATTTTACATGAACTTGGTTGATTTTTAATAATCGATTCGCCAATAAAGTTCTTTAATCATAATCATTAGTGGATCTCTTTAACACGACAAATTTAATGAAACAAGTTAATGAAAGAGGGACGTCTAGAAAGTCTAACTCTCACTCAAAAAAAAAGTTTTCATCCTAACTTTTATCTAGTACTTACAGATTGTCGAACTTGTAATCTCTTATATTATACACAATATATTAAGTATCCATTGTTTCAGCAAGTCAAGTGTTTAATAATTCGTATCATTTTAGAATGTGTATATATATATATATCATAAATAATGTACAACTTCTTAATACACTTAATTATTTCCAAATCCGGTGCTTGAAATCAAAGTGTGATTAGAATTAAAACATTTTTCATACCTTCACCGGCGAAGAAGATGAAGCCGAAGAACATGAGAAATGGATGAACCTGCAAAAAAATGAAAACCCATTAAAACTTTAATTGAATGAAAGTTTATATATATATATATATATATATATATATGTGTGTTGTGTGTGTGTGTGTGTGTGTGTGTGTGTTTGTATATATAAGAAAAATAATTTACATTAAAAATACGCATTCCATGCTGAGAATCAAGATTAAGGCCACCACGATAATGCAACAACCAAACAAGCAATAGAATTAAAGCCAGTATCCCAAAGATGTGTGCTAATACTGTAATCCTTGAACCTGATCGCTTATAGAAATTCATATCAACTGTATTAGTCATCATCTTTGGGAAGAGTAATAATTAATGATAAAATATATATATAGATATATATAATTATAAATGTTGAAGATGGTAGAAATGCTAGGAAGGTTTACAATGATTTTGAAGGGGGCAGATTATATATATATATATACTGTTCAATGGGAATTGCTTGAAGTGATGAGATTGGCATAATATTAGAACTAATTAATGTAGCTGAGGAAACTTGGGAGTTTAGTAAGGTATATACAAGAAAGTTATTCCAAGGCAAGAATTACATTCCTACCTATATATAACCCACAAGAAGAAGAAGAAGAAGAATTAGAGTCAAATGTACTGTATTCGAGTCTTGATTTCATCTTATTTGTTGATTATTGTATAAGTATGTATATGGTTTGTTATTTGAGAATTTGTGTTCGATTCGTAGATGAGGGGATGCATGTGACAAGTTTATAAATTTAATTCTCGCCTATCGGTTTGAGTTTTTTATAGCATGTGACAATTTGAGAACAATTAAGGTTCATGGTAACTTGGTTGGTGTGACTCTCCTTATTTAGATATGTCGACCTGACTTTTCCAAGTGAGATGTCTAGATCAGTTCAAATCACATTAGGAATGGTCTACTGCATTTCAGTCATGTGCTGTAATTTTATACATTTTTCCTCTCATAAATTAACCGATGAGAATACTTGATTACCAAAAAAATCAGGTAATTAACAATTGAACACTTTTACACATATTTTTTTGCTGTTTTTTTTTTTTTTGCTTAAGCATCCGGTATCCGACCCGACTAATCCGGTTGCTGGGGGTGCTCGCGCAGAGTCCAACTCTTACTCGAGGGTGAGGTGGCCTGGGGCCCGGAGGCTTTTAACGTGGCGCTAACCACCTCGGGGGGATTCGAACCCTCGACCATCCTCCCTGAGGAGAAGCTTTAGGAGTCCGCTTACCAACTCCCCCACGCCTGGGTTACTTTTACACATATTTGATAGGGATAATCTAAAGAATTAGACTACTTTAAAACTTAAAAAGGCATTAATTTTGATATATATATATATATCAAAAGCAATGTTGTCTCTGCTTATAATAGTTTAATAGCTAAAAGAAAAAGGAATTAAAAGAGTTCTTTAGAAAAATGCTTATTTGTATTGTGTGGATTACAAATGGTAAAATATACATACATAATAATGAATGATGGATGTATTAAAGAAAGTGCAAACAAGGAGCCATCATAGATTAAAGGGGAATCTCTTTGCTTGAGTGAGAAGATTACTCCAAGGAGATAAATGTTTCAAAAGTTAATGTAGAATACCTTAATTCAATATGATGATTTTTGTTTTTTTTTTTTTTAATCTCCATAATTTTTCTCTAACTTGACCTTTATATTCATAGGTGATGTCCCTTAGTATTAAATTAGGTCTGATTATTTGTAAATGTTTGTAAAAGAAATGAGTTTTGATAGGTTGAAGTAAGATATAGATTTACAAATATTAGGGTAATTAGAATTTTACTATGAAAACTTCTATCGGTGTTTGAGTGAGAAAATTGATCTAAAGAGATAAAAACTCCAAGGAATAAAGTAAAATATTTGGTAAAAAAACCCAACAACTTAGAGAGTTGATAAGCGGACTCCAAAAGTTTCTCCTCGAGGCGGATGGTCGAGGGTTCCAAACCCCCGAGGTGGATTTGTTGCTCAAAAGAAGAAGAAAAAAAGTTACAAGTAAAATCTGGAAACCCTTTATTTTTTTAACTGTTACTCACGTATGCACATATTAAAATTTACAGTTATAGCTTACCTCATGCGATAAGTCTATCCGATTTCAATAAAAAGTAGTTTTAGATATAAATATAATTTAAAAACGTCACACATAATTATGACTCATCCGGAATATCCTCTTATAAAAAATCATTAGGGTTTATTGTAATGAAGTTGGATCTAAGCATTGAAATGTGTTGTGTTGTGACATGTTGGTGAGCCCAAATAGGTTTTGGGCCAAAGGGTTTTGGAAACCCATTGAAAATACAGAATCCATCACTGTTTCTCATATATTTAATAAATTTCATACCAAAATCTAAACACATTTTTTCTTTCAAGATTATATATATCTAACTTTTGTACTAACTCTATATATATATATATATATGAACTTTATAATATTAGGAAAATTGGTGTATTTAGTCCTAAATTAACTACCATTTGGTGAAATTAGTTTCTAGTTCTTATGTCAATTTTTTTTTTTTTTTTTTGTTAATGCAAAGATTATAATTACACATTAACAATCAATTTAAGAGAAAAATAGACGTTAAAGACCAATTTCACAATTTTAAAATTTTTTAAGAAAAAAAAATAAAAATCAATTCCAATAAATTTTGGAACAAGTATACCAATTTGTCATAATCATATACAATAATTTAATACACTCCATAATAGTAGCATGAAACATTAAAATATATATATATATACATATATATATCGAGATACATAGGAATTCACATTCAAACCCTTGTTTACACATGTATTGGGTTTATGGGTTTAGAATAAAAGTACTATACATACATATATATATATACATATATACATATATATATATAATATATAATATATATATATATATATATATATATATATATATATATATATATATATATATATATATATATATATATATATATATATATATATATATATATATGTGTGTGTGTTTGTGTGTGTGTATTATATTATAATAATCTCAATAAACAAATCCAATAACCTAGTACGGAATTGTTCCTATTTCAAACAAACAACGTGTTCAAATTTTTAATCAAGAAACTCGTACAAGTGTAATGCATTATTATACCATTCATAAGCTCATGGTTAGGGGCTCGAAACAATATAGGTGACTCTTTTTTAATCATGTTTATATTTAGACTCGTTAAAGACAAGTAAGTCTCATGTTAGAGGTAAGTTTTGGCCTTAAAAGTTTTAAACTGTTGTATATATAAATACGATATTTAATCTCATAACCTCACTTAAGTCAATAAAATTTCTTTATTAACTGGCATGCCCCTTCAGGATGGATGTTGAAAATTGAATATTAAAGGAAATCCAAGGAAAATGTGATACCCCGTCCCACATCGAAATAATAAGTAAATGTGTAATGGTATATAAGAATGAGCCTAGATACTTATAGTCAACTCGGAGTATCCCTTTTTTTGTGCAGTGATGACAACACCAAGTAGTTGACTCCGGGTGCTGCCGGCCCATAGTCATGACATGGGCATACGAGTCCGGGTCGTGACAGTTGATATCAAAGCGGGTAGTCAGCCCGGACTATAGGAACTAAGTGCTACACTCAAGGGATGTGAGCCACCTCTAGAATCACGGACGTCCACTGGTTGATCTTGGACTGAGTCCAATTATGTTCGGTTGGGCCCTAGCAAGGACGCTAGTCCTTAACTCGGGGTATCCTTTTTGGTGCAATGAGGACAACACCAAGTAGTTGACCCCGGGTGCTGCCAGGCTCATAGTCACGACATGGGCCTACGGGTCGTGACAGAAACAATATAAAGAATTTGCAAGTGGAATTAAAAAATATGTAAAAGGACAACCAAATATATATATATATATATTAAATGGTGGATCAGGTGATCTTCTCAAAATCTTATTATTATATTGTATTATTTGGTCTGTTTTATATATATAAGTTTTTTCAATGAAAAATGGATCCGGTATTATAAATAATCAAACAAGTACAAAGGGAATAAGACAAGAACCCATTAAGAGGGCCGTCTCGGTTTCCAAGTAACGAGTAATTCAATCACTCTATACAAAATGTGCCTAACAAAACAGCAAAACCCGGTCATCTACTAGATTGGTGGACCGTTTGATTCCTAGCGTACCACAACTCGTGGATAGTCTGTCGAAATATATATTTCCAAGAAAGCCGATTTGTCTTCCGTTCCATCAACCTAGAGAGGTTCAAACCGAGCCGGTCATCAACCGAGTTGGTTGTCCAAAAATTTGCAGCATCGGCCCCCTGCAGCAGCACGGTCCAGACTTGACGAGCCCTAATGCAATCCCTCAAAGCATGGAGTATATCTTCAGTCTCCCTCCCACAACGACACACGGGGTTACCGATGATAGACTTCCGCCAAAGAGAGAGTCCCGTAGGCAAACGTTGATGTTTAGCGAGCCAAAGGGTCATGGAGGGCCTAGTAGGACCCTTAAATTTCCACAGCTCATGCCAACCCCCTTCATCGCCTGCATCTAACCCCGCACAAATCAACATGTAAACACTAGCCGAGAAAAGAACTACCAACCTCACTAGCATCCCACCTCCATTGTCCGGTTGTGACATATCACACTTGTGATTGTGAAGCTCGAGAGATTGTATGTGTGTCTAGGTAACCTCCTAGCTCTTGCAATCGCCATTCCCCCCCGAGTCCGCAATGTCCGAGACCCGTCTACGAAGCCATTGTTTGGGTATATCGGGCCCCGCATTTGTCCGGAAGTCTCCCAAGAGGCGCCCAATTGTCTGCCCAAAAAGGGGTCGTTCCTACCATCTCCAACATTCCATTGGATACCCCCTCCTAGACCCCCCCCCCCCGAATCATGCTCTTCCAAGATCGGGACTTAACGACCTTTCCTGAAGCTACCCAGCCAGACCCCATATATGGGCCAGAACTCTCGCCCAAAGTTGCTGCGGACCCTTCGAAATCTCGGCCACAACCCGGCCAGCCGACATTTGTATGCTTCAACTTCCTCACCATCCCAAACCCCTACCTTCTTGAGCACACACGGTTCCAAGCAACAAGATGCATGGACCGTTCTCCGGAGCCGCAGAAAGTTCCGGTTGATCCGCTCCAATGATTCCAAAGTGCTAGATGATAAGAGAAGCCGCATTGAGTAGCTCGGGAGCGTGGCGTGAATGAATCAAAATAGGCCGGCTGCTCGAGATAGTTATATATATAAGTTAACTAATGTACATGTAACACCATTTTTATCATTATTGATTAGTTCTTAACTTATTCTCAAATCATACAGTCAGTAAACATATAATTTAATGATAAAATTTGTGGTTCTTAATATTGCAAATTTGTGGCTTGTCTTGAGGCTTTGGATATGATTATGTTGCTTTCTAATATCAGTTTTATCGTGAATATCAAACTCTCGACCTCACATCGATTTTTTACAAAAAAAATTATTTACATATATTATTTCGTACTTTTAAAAAAAAAAATTATTGTATTGTTAGTAGTAGTATATTATGATATCTCGTTTCATGTCGAAAATTAGAGTGACCTATCGGGTCCATAGTTAGGTGTACTGGTTTGTAGGTCCAGATCGTGACATGTATAATGAGAAAGTTATATCACAATACAAATATAACTTTTTTGTTTTAATAAAATTCATCTTTTATTTATTTTTTATTTCTCTAAATTATTTATTCTAATTAAAATTGATTAATATTTGATACTTTTTTGCATATGGCTCATTAAATTTAAAGGGTTTTTTTTTTGTCATTTCATATCTTTCTCACCTCAAAAAACAATTATTTTTATTTCCTTCTTAAATATCTTGAATTTAAAATTTAAAAAAATAAATATCTTCAATTATTATAATTGTGCTGATAAATACATAGAATGACAAAAGTCCATATATATATATATATATATATATATATATATATATATATGTATCCATGCCTAAAAAAAGAAAGAAAACAAGAAGAAAAAAAATTAGGAACATTATTACTATTATTGTAATGTGTTGTTTGTGAACATGAAGCTGTCGGCTGTAAATGGGACTACCACTTATGAAAAATTCAAATCACACTACAAACTATTCTCTTTCATCTGTCCAACCACAAAATTTCCCTCTTTTTTCTTTTTTTTTTTTTTTTTTTGCCCTTTTTTTTCATTGACTTTCTCAAATAAACCCCATCTCTTTTCCTTTTCAATTTTTTGTTTTTATTTTATTTTTAAAATTTTAAATTACAATTCACGTTTTCTATTTTTAGTTGTTATTAATATCTGACCGATTAAGATTCGAATCATTAATCTCACTTAAGTCATGAGTTACGTCAAAAGAGCTCATGCTAACTTGCGTCTGTGAGATTTCATTTATAATCTATTATAACTATTGTAACTTAAAACTTTACTTAAAAATGATGTTATACAAATTATTGGTTATCCAAAAGAAATCTCAACTAATACTTTAATATTTGACAATTTTTGTGGGCCTTATCCCTTTAGTTGTTCTCATTTACACCACATGTCCTTTTTCACATACCCAATGGTATATGTATACTTATTCAATAAGGGTATAAATGTAATATGGTAAATATCGCGATATTGAGATAAATATTCCGATACTTGTACTTATAAAAGAACTCACGATCAGTCACACAAAATATATCACTTTCTTATTTATACTTTATAGCTTTAGTTTATAAAATTAATAGTTTTTTAAGAATTTCCTTTTCAAAAAAAAAAAAAAAATATTATTCTTCTAAAAGTTAGACAATTTGACTTTCTTATTTATATTTTCTAGCTTTAGTACGGTTCTTTTGCCTTCTTTGGAAGGAAAATCTTCCCTTCCCTTTTCAAGGCACTATGTAAAAGTTAGGGTGAGACCTTCCTCCGTCTAAAAGTTAGACTCGATGAGTGTAACCTAATTTGAATCTGGATTAGTTGAAGTAATAATTTTACGACTAAACATCTTATTGAATTTTATCATAGAAAACTGAATTGGAATTATTATCAATTGAACCAGACTGATTAGAGATGTAATTTTTAAAGTATTCAAACAAAAATAGTTTGATGACTAGAATGAAAAAAAAAATTCCTAGAGCAGCAATATCAAAGAATTTAAGGGGCTTGAAGTCAAATAGAAAGAAATATAATATATCACTGTACTGTTAGAAATCTTTCAAGCATATAAGCTAAATCTTTATGGGGTCTACAAGTGGAAAAAAGGAAAACCTGAAAATACTTATAGGGTCTCATTTTGTCACTTTCCCTAAATTTTAAAATAATAACAATAATGATAATTAGGTGAAGGATTTGCACACTTCTTTTGTCCATTCCCTTAAAAGATGAAACTAAAAAAAAATAAAAGATGAGAGAGAGAATTTTTCTACTCGTGTCATATTCTGGTCCACTTCGTAAATATGTAAAGATTCGATATAAAATATAAGTATTAGTGTAGATAGTAATTGTAAACTCGGAATATCTTTTTTTAGTATAATGAAAATGATACTAAAAAGTGATTATGAGTGTTGTTATGCATGTCATATTCTGGTCCACATGGTAAGTATGTAAAGATATGATAAAAAATATAAGTATTAGTATATATACTAATAGTAAACTCGAAATATCTTTTGTAGTACAATAAAGATGATACTAAAGACTAATTATGAGTGTTGTTATGTGTGTCATATTCTGATCCACATCAAAAGTATATAAAGATATGATATAAAATATAAGTATCAGCATATGTACTAATTATAAATTTGAAATATCTTGTTTTAGTACAACGAAGGTGATACAAAAAAGTGATTATGAGTGTTGTTATGTCGTGTCATATTCTAGTCTAACATCGTAAGTATGTAAAGATATGATATAAAATATAAGTATTAGCATAGGTATTAATTGTAGACTCAAGATATCTTTTTTTAAGTACAACGAAAACAATATTAAATAGTAATTACGAGTGTTGTTATGTGTGTCATATTCTGTTTCACATAGTAAGTGTTGTCATATTATGAGTGTTGTTATGGACCATGTCATTGTCTGAGACCATAGTGGCATGACTCTGTGGTGGAAATGTGATGTTGCTGCATGGAGTTGATAGATAGAGCTGTTTGAGCATGGGAATGTATGGGTGTCCATTTGAGCCGAAAAGAAGTCTGGCCACCACATAAAGAATTTTGGAGTTTTGAATTTTAAAATTTGGAAAAAAAAAAAAAAAATTCAATTTAATGTTGTAACTATATACTTAATCTTTAATTTTAAATAAATTGATCTTTTATTTCGATCAAAATCGACCAATATTCATCCATTTTTTAGCACATGATCAGTATATACATTGAGTCTTTTTATCATTTCATAACCTTTCGACACTAAAACACAATTGTTTTTATATCATTCTCGAATATCTTGAAATCAAAATTTAACAAAATAAATATCTTTGATTATGATAATTATTTTGGTAAAGATAAAATGACAAAAATATCCCCTTAAAAAGTTTAACAGATATACTAATCACATATTAAAAAAGACCAAATATTAGCTAATTTCCATCAAAATAACCAATTTAAGGAGAATTTTCCTTAAATTTGAAGTGTTAAAATGGATTAAGGTATAAAGATGTCTGATAAAAGTCAAGAAACTGCATAGAATCTGAACTACTTTTTTTCTAAGTGGAATGAGGATCCATGAGAGGAAAACAGTAGTACTACACACTACAAAAACACTAAATTGTAGTAGTACCTATCTTTATGGGACTTCTTTACCGGCTCTTTCTCTCTCCTCTTTCTCTCTGTCCTATAGTGTCTGTTGTATAGTTAAAATAGCCCAACCAAAATAGTGTCAAGTCTGTTATCTGCTTTTTTTTTTTTTTTCCTTTTGGGCTCTCTCTGACTTATCTGAAATCCCCCACCACTTTCTCTCTCATCCCCTTTCTCTCACTTCCTTTCTTTTGCCTTATTGTGTTGTTATGATGATGATGATCTTATCTCCATCTTTTGCCTGCTAGCCAGTCCTGCTACTTTTTTTTTTTTTTGGGCTTTCTTCTCCCTCCTCATTTTTGGTAAAAACTAGACTTAGATTACTCTCACAAGTGTGTGTGTGTCTGTCTTGTCATGAACTGAAGCTGGAAGAGTTTAGCCAGATATTTAAAGTCTCCAGCTTTCTTGCTTTAAACTTGTGGTTAGGTTTCTTAAAGCTTTTTTTTTTTTTTTTTTTTTTCATTTGCCCTGTTTCTGATTATGTATGATGATGATGATGATCTCGTATTTTGTTGTTTTTGACTGTTAAAACTTGGTGGGTTTTGGGCTTTCTTTCTTGTTTATGAGAATTTGCCTATTTGTTTCTTGATTATTGAGTGTGCTTTGTTTTGATTAAGGTTTTAATTTAAGCTCCAAGAATCCAAGAATTTCTGGAATTTTCCAATACAAAGATGTTTGTCTGGTAGGAACTTAGCTTAGATCTAAGACTTTTTGTTGGCGGAAAGTATTGTTCCTCAGAATAAAGCAGTTTTACATGCTCTCTTAGTGCTGCTTTTTGGACCTTTTTTCTAGCACTATATAAATCTTTAAGAAAGATAAGATATATATTTGGGTCACCTGACCTTATTTGCAGTCTTTTTTTACTCATAATCTCTTCAATTTTAACTTGTTTCTTTCTGGAAAGAAATAGTATATTTCTAAAGTATCCTCCTTTTTTTATCTTTCTTTCATTTAGATGGCAATAGTTGACTCAGTGAGTCTGTTTTTGTTAAGAGTAAACTTTATTATATGAATATTTTCCATCTCTTTTAGTTTCTGGGAACTGAAATCTTGAATGCAATGGGAAAGCATTTTGAAGTTCATAACAGGGAAATTCCTGTGAACTCATCATTTTGGAGTTGAATCTTTATATCTCTGTAAATCTTCTTGGTAAACATGGCTTTTTCAGTTTTTTAATACAACTTGTTTGTTGGAAATTTCATGTTTGCTCTTATGTGACTACTGATTTCGACTTCTGATTCGTAGCAAGTGATAGAATTGAATTGGCATTCGAACCTGTAAATAGTGCTAAGTTGTTCAATCATTCTTCTAGACCTGTAAGTTAGGCCAAGAAAAGGTGTTCTCAGAGAGCACAAAAACTGAGCTGGCAATATTTTGTGTGTGAAATATCAAAATACACAGAGATTGAGACAAGTGTTTGGTCAGTGACTAGTGTTTCTGTCTTTGATCATGGATTTCGGATCATAGTTTTTGGATATTTAGGACAAAGTGACCCTTCTTCTTCTTTGTTGTTTTGATGAGTTCATGGAAGATAATTAATTGGTTGCTTGATTCTTGTTTTTGATTTCAGACTAATGAAAAATCAAGAGACTAAACATGGGATTTGAAAGAATCCAACAAATAATTAAGATTCTCCATGATTGTGGATAGATAGATTCTACCCTCTAAAACGCTTCTTATGATACAGATTTTGTAGTACTAACAGAAGGAATCCACCATTTTTTAATCATTTTGATGTATATGCTTCATTTTATCATGGTCAGATAACTAATCATAATGTAATTTCCATTTTTAGATTTTCATTTTTGATATAAATGGCAGTCATTATTGAAATTCGCCCGTCCCAAAATAGTAAAATTGGATCTCATAGTAAGTATATATATATATATTTTGGAACTTACACATTATTGTGCAATTCCTGTTAAGAGTTTCGGGTGATATGTGTAGTTCCTCTGCAAGCATTACTGCTTTCTTCTGTGAATTGTCAAGCAATTTATGAGTTATGGTACATGCAGGTTTGTTATTGACAAGAACAGCACACGTTTTCCAGTCATTGTGTATTGTTTTTGAGAATAATTCATTGTGCTTAGTCACATGAAGGGCCCTAACATTGGCATCGAATCTGAAGAAGACTCCGAGATGAGCAGCCAAGTGGCATCCAATAATTCAAACCAAGAAGTTTCACCAGGTCCTTCCAAAGATAGCTCAACTACATCGCCTCGTATCATGGAATGCATCGACGAGCTTGAACAAAGGAACGGAGAAGTCACTCTTGACTTGACACTCGGCTTCACCAAAAACAAAGAAGATCAAAAAGACGAACCTAGTGGCGAAACAATGATTCCTCATCCTCCATCCGCATCAGCAGCTGCTGCTGCTACTGCTACTGCCTCTGTTGCTGTTAATTCGAGGGTGTTCTCATGCAACTACTGTCGGCGTAAATTCTACAGCTCGCAAGCATTAGGCGGACATCAAAATGCACACAAGAGGGAAAGAACACTGGCAAAGAGGGCAATGAGGATGAATATGCTATCAGATAGGTATGCAAGTTTGGCATCTCTACCACTTCATGGCTCAGCATACCGATCACTCGGGATTGAGGCTCATGCTTCTGTACACCAACGAGGCGGCCTATTACCATCGCCGCCACCACAACAGCAACAACCGGAGAGGCAGCAGTTTAACGTGATGAGAGGTGCAGCAAGGTTTGAACAAGGGTATTTTGGAGTGCCAGTGTACATGGAAGATGATGAAGTAGAGCTGTATTGGCCAGGTAGCTTTAGACAAGTTGAAGGAATTGGTGGAAATATGGAGTTAAATTCAGGGCAAAGTTCAAACATAAATTTTGTAGCTGTTGCACCACCGACTAGAACAGATTCACCATTGCCTGATCTCAATTTGAAACTTTAATTATATCTCCATTTTTAGACAACAAAAAAAAGAAAAAAAAAATTAAAATTTCTTGTTATTTCTTCTATAATTTATGATGTACCACCCTATGCTCTATTATTACTGTACAGGGAATTCTAGAGATGTATGTGAGGTTATGAATCTTCCACCCCACCCCACCCCCCAAATATATTTTTCTTCATCTGTATCATTTTTAAGTTATTCATGTTCATTTATAGTAGTAGTACTGGGCTTATATAGAGTTAATTACGTTATTTAATTTGTGTCTGACATCAGTTGGTCGAAGTAGAAGGAATTTTGTTCTTTTTAAGTATGTTGTTGATTTCGAATCTTCTGTGTAGAGAAATGAGAGCTAAGTAGATGGGAAATAAAGTGACAACTAGATGTTGGGAGATTAAACCAAAAAAAAGTCGAATATGACCTATTTTGTTTTGTTGAGAAGAAAATTTGAGAAGCGAGTGAAAGCAAAGGGCTTGAACCGTGTCTGCAAATTTGTACTGCGACTATGAACCCGATAATATCTAAGATTATCCATACGTTCTAATACTTAATTCTCACAGTTTAAGTTCGTTACTCATTATAATACTAATTGTCACGATTCAAGTCCGTAAAAGTTTGCACCATGACTATGGATCTAGTGGCATTTACAATCACTCATGTGGTGTAGCACTTAGCTCTTGTACTTCGAACTTATTGTTTGCTCTAATATCGGTTGTCATAACCCGAGCTTGCAAGCATGCGCCACAACTATAGACTTGACGGTACTATATCCGTCTTTGTTATACTAAAAGGAATATTTCGAATTAACTATGAGTATATAAGTCACATATTCTTACATAATTACGATATAAAACGAGATATCATGGGACCTCAGTTGACATGACAAGTGAAGTTTTTTTTTTGGTGTAAAACCGAGTATGTATTCAAAAAGAAAGAGGCTGTACAAACAACCCAGCAGGCAAAAAGCTGCCAAACAAACCGAAACCCTATTCCATTGCTAAGAGCAGCTCATTAATCCTAAAGAGGCTTCTCTTAGCAAGGGCATCTGGTTCCTCCAAAACGTGATTAGATCTATGGTATCTAGCCGTATGGTTAATCCATAAATCATATACAATCTGTCTAAAGACATCCGGCCATCTCCTACCAAAACACCTATCTACAATTGCTCCATCAAAGGAGTCACAAAACCAGCTCCTAATATCCAAAGAGCCAAAAAACCGAAACCAAGCGTCGTTATCCAAAACTAGCTTCCATGTCTGTGCCGCAAAGGGGCAATCCCGCAACAGGTGAAGACTAGATTGTGGCCCTTGCTGGCACCACTGGCAGTCGGGTGATAGAACCACTTTGCGCCTCCACAACATCTCCAAAGTAGGAAGACCATTCTGCAAGGTCATCCACAGGGTCAGCGATGCTCTTACTGGCCCCTGGAACTCCCAAATTCTTCTCCAAATATTCTGTTGACCCTCTTCCACTACTGGTTGCATATTCTGCCAGACAGCTTGGACAGTAAATCTCCCATGGCTGGCCGCTGCCCATCGGGGGTTATCAGAATCAGATCCCAGTGGCAGTAGAGTAATTCCAGCAATGGTATTCAAGACATTTTCTGGTATGAGAGAATTAAGCGGATCAAACCTCCAATTACCCTCCAGAGTATAATACTCTCGAACTGTATGGTTCCATTGCTCCCTTGGAATTTCCGTAAGCACCTGTTGGTTGAGTGGTACCGTACCCACCCACCCACCCATTCAAGACATGACAAGTGAAGTTATTTAAGAGTAAAGTTACGTAAATTGGTGAAAATGTGATAGTCTAGTTTGTTTGGTTTGTCTTACTTAGGTGTCTTACATGATCTACTAAGTGAAGGATCCGAGTTCAACACATGTCGGAGATGGTTTTATATGTTATAGCCTTAAGAGTCTCCTCCCACGAATTCCTTTTAAATTAGTCGATAAATATATTGAGTCACAAAAAAGTCATGTAAATCGGAATACCACATTACAATCATACCAAATCTTTACAAATATGTCGGATCACATATTGCCATGCATGGTTTAACTATATGTTTCCAGTTTGGTCCGGATGTCTTAACAGCTAGCTTGCTGTTAGTTAAAAGGCTTTCCTTTTAAAGATTTTTTGCCAAGAAAAAAATAGTCATTCATTCAATTCAGTTGGTTGTTGGCTAAGCTGTCTGCAGACAGTTAGTTAGGTTTTGGGACATTGTTTTCATTCATGTTTCCAATAGTTAGGTTGTCCACAGTCCGTACGTAGCATTGTCAAAACATTCAAAAACACTAAATTCTCCTTAGTGATCTTTTAGCACAGCCCAATGATATTATCCGCTTTGCTCCAATTCAAGTAAGTTTTACGGGTTTAAAACACGTCATTTGAATAAAGGGTTTTAGACCCTATTTAATAACCATTCAGTGATCTCGTAGACGAATGATGTGTGACTTCAAGTCACCAAAAAAAAAAAATATATATATATATATATATATATATATATAGTAGAAAAATAAAGGTATAGGATTGCATATAAGGAAAAAGGAATAGTTTAGGAGTAAAAATTTCAAATTTTACATGACAAACAACGAATACTAAATTCACAATTTTTTTATAACATTATAATATATATATATATATATATATATATATATATATTAATGTTTAACTCGTTCATATTCGATAGTCACTTTGAACTTTGAATAAATAAGATTTAAGTTACGTCAGACCTTATTTAAAAAAAAATTTAAACTTCTTATACTATTTTTTGGTAATTTTATTTGTATCCGGTAGCCACTTTGAGTCTCAACTAAACCGAATTTGAGCTATGCCGAACCCTTATTGGGGAAACTCTCCCTACATCTATCTCTCAATTGGCAAAAATTTCTTATACTGACGAACGAGTTTAGTATTTAAAAGGGCTTAGTTTCAAATTCAATCTGATTGTTGACTTAACTGAGTCAAATAGTCCAAAGCCCAAACATCTAAAATATACGTTTTTTTTCTGGAGGTTATATGACATTTACAAGGCCCATGGCCCATTATGATTTAAAATTTATTAAAACATTGTTGATTTTGTGATCCGATCTCTCACATTGATACGCATAGGAAATTTTTGACCGGTTATTAAACAGAAATTTAAAATTCTTTATGTATTTAAACCCTTCAAGTACGTCAAAACAGACAATAATATAATCGAGATTGTTAAACTTAACTCAATAATTTCATTTTTTAAAGAAAAAAGGTATATATATATATATATATAATATATATATATTTTATTGGAGAGAATCTAAGTGCAAGAGGAGTTGTAAAAGAAGGATGTGGTTTTTTTTTTTTTGTACCCATTTGGGGCGCCATTAGGAGATTGTTTACCAACTCCCCCAAACTACCAGGTTGAAGGATGTGGTTATTACATTGAACGTAAACCCCTTTTTGGTCTTTTAGGTAACTGAAAAGCTGTCCGAATTTAAACATTGGATATTTGAAAAAAGATATGATTCCGACTACGTTGATATGATTTGTATAGGAATTGACTTATATTCCTATAATAAAAAATTGTCCTTTTGAACCAAAAAAAAAATGAAAAATTATTTTTTATTAAATTTTTTTATTATTATTTGTCATTTTAGAAAATTTTGACTTTTTTGTTAATCCATGTGATTTCGGAATCATTATAACTCCGAGTAATTCAGACTTAATTCGATTGATTTCGGAGTCATTACAACTTCGAATAATTCGGATTTAATTTGATTGTACCTCTATATAAAATATATATATATATATATATATATACTAACCCCATCATTATACCCCAAGAGGGAAAGGAACTTCCCCTTAGGGTTGGTTGTCGGCGATGAGAGATTCGAACCCGACACCATGGTTCATAGCCAGGTGCTCGTCTCCAGCTAACGGATCTGTTCTTGAAAGTACCCTAAAAAAAGGACTGTTTCCTCTCTCTCCATCCATTTCAATTTTGGGTTAAGAAGATGTGAATGTGTGTTTATTTCCAATAAGAGTTGCGTCCCGATGTGTGAAGTGGGAGAGAAGGGCTTGCAAAGTTTAACTCTTACTCGAGAAAGGTCTCAATCGACTCTTATATAACGTTCACAAAATATAATACCATCATCATTTACCTTGGACAGAGTTAATTAGTATCATCAATACATGACAAACTCTATACATACAACATCAGATGTAATATATATATATATATATATATATGGTGTCAAGAAACCATTTGAGCTCAATTAATTTAAAATCGAATCACATTGAATTTCTATCCGAAGAAACTCTGTTTACATTTATTTCTCACTATACAAGATTCAAATCGACCTTGCATAAGAAAACCAAGCTCTAACTACTTAGAGGAATATATATATATATATATATATATATATATATATATATATATATATATATATATATATATATATATACATATATGTAAACAATAAGATAATATAAGACATTGATCCAATGAATGAATAGAAAGACCGGATGGTCAGTAATTATCTCTGAGAACCCCCACCATCTCTACCTGCAGTACCCAGAGAATCTGTGGAAGAGCAGGGGTAAAATTAAGCTAGCTAGGTGAGAAAGAAAGGGAAGTAGAGTAGATATATTATATATATATATATATATATATGTATATATGTTTATATATTTATATATGTAGAGAGATAGAGAGAGAGAGAGAGAAAAGATAGTAGTAGTGTGAGGGCCATGTGAGAGAGAAGAAAGGGTGAAGGAGATGATGATGATGATTAATGGAACAGAAGAAAACATAACTTTTTGTGTCTGGGAAAAGTGATGGCTATTTTGACTACAAACACATGGCCGACACACCCACCAAATAACAACAACAACAAAAAAGAAAAACCAAAATTTTCCCAAAAAAAAAAACATTAGTTTGGGAGTATAGAAAAGCGCATTATGAATATTATACGGGTCGAGAGTTTGATCATTATTGTGAATGTCATATAAGAGATAGGGTGAGGTTTTTCCGAATAAGAATTAGACTCTACAGACACAAAGAAAGAAAAAGAATTCCCAAAAAAAATAAAAAGAAGAGAAAAACCATTTCCCTCTTTCTCATAAACTTGGATTTTTTATCAAAATGATATTATTTTTAATTAGTGAAATCATAGTAAAATAATAATAATATAATATTTGAAGTGTTTTTTGAGAGATTTTTATGCAACTAATTTTTTTTTTTATAACACGAGATGTTTTAAATAAGTCTCAATTATAAGTAGCATTTTTAAGCTATGATTATATCTAGACGAATCTATTTTCGAGTTGAATAAATTCTTTTACGAGATATATTACTTTGACTCTAAATTTTAAATGTCTATACACAATATTTGATCTCCAGTAACCTCACTTACGCTTGAACAACAACAAAAAGAAAATCCAGAATTCTCCCCACCCCAACTCACCCACCCCCCCCCCAAAACAAAATACTTCTCGTTGTGACCTACAATCTCACATCGCTTGTCTAAGAGATTTCTAAGCAATTGTTAAGTAGGACATAAAGTCTTTATTGAATAACGCGTTTTAAATTTATGAGTTCACTAAAAGTGAGCAATAATATTAAGTTATTTATAACACTTATCTTTAAATTGGATTTATGATCAAAATGACTTTTTTTTTAACGTGTTTAAAAATATCCTAATAACCTTTTTTCAGAGTAATATTAAATTTTGTCCACGTTCAAACTAATCTCTATTTGAACTGAATAAATCCATTGCAAAAAGTAACTTGCATATTAAATATAAATTCGATTTTATAATATCAATTAAGTGAAACCTAAGAAATTTTGGTAAAGAGTTGCTTATATTTGTTAAAGCTAAGAGGACAAAAAAAAGCCTCAAAATTAAACTTAGGTTTACTCACTATAAATGGTCCCCATGCAATCTTCTCCATATTCCATCAAAAGATACACTTTTTTTCCCCTTTTCCCTAATTATTATTATTATCCAAAAATTTTTGTCTTCAACCCATAATATTTATGTTAATAAATAAGAGTAATCTTACTTTTATATATATATATATATATATATATATATATATATATATATCCAATTAAAAAAATTACTACCAAACCAACTCTTTGTAAAATAAATTACTACCAAACAACCTTTCTTATATATATATATATATATATATATATATATATATATATATATATGTTGGGGGGGGGGGGGGAGGAGTCACTATAATGAAGCATTGATTTTGGTTATGGAGGAAGATTAGACTTTGCCTTTTTTTTTCTCTCTTTTTTTTTTTGTTTTGAAACTTTATCGTGACTATTGATTATATAGAAATTACTTGATTAAAGAAATGATTAGGGGGAACCAAGAGATTACCATTCATTTGTGCAAAATGATGAATTGGTGATAAAATTACTTAATTAATTAGGTAGAAGTATGTTAGTGTAACTTTTGAAGTTTGATAAACTAAGTGTAATTATATAAAAAATAGTTTTACGTATAGATATTTGTATTTATAAATATATATATAAGATTACATACAAAATGAATTTTATTTATTGAGAGGATTATAATTACATCTAACATTTATTATTATTGTAACTTAAATTCATAATTTATTATCATGAGTGAAATAGTTAATTAATTACTAATAAAGAAGTTGATCAAATACAAATTATTTATTGAGGAGTTCGAAGTACAGATCAAGATAATGGGATCCACAAATCTTACGTGGAAGGCAAAGTAAAGCATCAATTACATTTCGCCTACTTTGAACTTTGGTACTTCGCATAGAGAATACTGCATGATAGTGATTTCCCTCACCTAGGAATATCGAAGTGTCAAACATGAATACATGTCATGAGCGTAATGATAATAGTGACTCGAGAATCTCGACATGAGAAGCATTAATCGTGACACTGCCACCTCTTGTCGTGGCAAACATGAATATCAAAGCTCTAACAACTAGAGTAGAATCTCTCTCCTATAAGTAAGATAATTTCATACATAGAAGACATGTGAAAGCCATTACACTCAAGCACACTTAATTTTATACATTCTTACTAGTTCTCTTCTCTAGTGTATTCATAAACTCATCTGAATATATCTAAATCTCTTCTTTATTCATTTGCTAACTTAAGTATCCAAGAGTCTAGACAGAGTAAATCTTTATTTCAAACTTATCTTTTGTAGGATCCACGATTGACTCGTACCTGGAAGCTAAAAGAACTTTTGCAGATATTCATCATTATCGATCATAATTGCTTACGTATTACTTAAATATATTTCTAATTGTATGTTATTTGTTTACTATAAGAGTCCTTTTTTTCCCTCTTAAATTTTACCCTAAAAATTTGTATTTGAACATGATGTTAGAAGATCAAGTGACAATTAATGTTGAATTACCATATTATTCGAAAGTTTAAGAATTTAATTTATACACTATTAACTATTAATGACATTGACTTAGTGGTAAAAGTACTTAAGATGAATGACTTGCTAAATGACTACTTGACAAATTGACAGGTCGTTAGAGGCTTTTATGAAGACTTAATTAAAGTCTCTTTAGAGTATTAATATATATATATATATATATATATATATGTATGTATGTATGTATGTATGTATGTATGTATGTATATGTATGTTTGTATGTATGTATATGTAATTAAGTCTATGTTGAATTGGATAGTGAGTCAAGAAAGATTTGTTGGGTAGGTACCCTGCACCAATCTAACATGAAAATGAACAGAAATTCTTCATTTTCATTTGACATATTTTCTTTCTGTTAAACTGTTAGTGATAGTTAGGTCATTTATGGCAATTAAAATTTTTAGGTTATATTGATAATCTGTTGATTCGAACCATAAGATTTATGTTATATTGATAATCTGTTGATCCGAACTATAAGATTTATGTTATTTTTAAATAAAGTTCAAAATTGCTACCGAGAAGTTATAATTATGAAATAGTTAATAATAATAATTCAGACTAAACAAACAAAATTAAATATTTTCAATGTCTAGGCAAGTAAAATCATTCTTACACAATAAATGAAATTAAACTTAAGGAACAAATAGTTTAATAGTACCAATCACCTTCTTTATAAATTTTTTCATTCTAATAAAAGAATATAATATTATTCAGGATAAATTCTCACCTTAACTTCAACGTACACAAGTTCGTCCAAGTTCAAATATTACTCAGGGGAAAACCTCACCTCGACTCTTACTTGGTGCTCACGGAGGTTGTGCACAAGTTTGTCCAAGTTTCGCTCGAGTTCAACTCTTATTTGGGGAAAAACCTCACTCTATCTCTTACATGACACTCACAACGAGTGTTGAATCTTTGACCTCGTGTAACATTTATAATACGTTTTTCCCATTTTGTCAAGCCCTCTCAACTTGTATAGCATTCATAATTCATTTTTTCTATTGTGCCAAATCAAGGACTAGTCGAATTTTATTTTCCCGAATAAGAGTTGTCATCACAACTCTGACTAATCTAGATTCATCATGAGTTTAACTCTTACTCAAGGGAATCCCCCACAGCGAATATAAAACCATCGACTTCATGTAACATTCACAATACAAATCTGTTTCCATTCTTGTTAAATTTTATTTTACCATATCCTAAAATTCAAGAATGTTTTTTTGTTTTTCTTTGGGGGGAGGGGGGGGGGGGGTGAGAGAATAATGCAAAACAAGAAAATGGATCAATAATTGGAATTTTCTTAGTCAAAAAAGAAGAATTGGATAATAATATGGGCAGGTTGAATTATTAAATCAACAATTTCCCTTATTTAAAAAAAAAAAAAAAAGAAAAGAAAAGAAAAGAAAGCCTACATTTTTCAATGTAGTGATAATTATTTAATTGACACTTGACTTTCATCTAATTTCATAGAATGAGATCTACGGCTAGTCGCCATGTCATTTTCCTAAAGATTTGTGAAAACGATTTTTTTATTTTATTTTATTCGTTCAAGCAATTCCATTTTTCCATTTTTGTTCCGAATATAAAACTGATTTACCCTTATTATAATATATATATATATGTTTATGTATCTATATTTATTCCTTTTTTTATTTTACCCAATATTAACTAAAAATATTATGTCTAATTATTAAATTTAACATTTTATCTTTTTAAATCGAATCCACTTTCTCTAAGATACAATACAAAATAGTGACATATATATTTTATATATAATATATATATATATATATATATATATCACTCGCACTTAAACTATCTCTTCTTATCATAAATTTACTTTTTTATTTTTTAAAAGAAACAATATCATTTTTTCGAGAATACAATTTAAAATTATAATATATTATATGTGAAATTACTCTAATATAAATTGAAATTATAACTTTTCGTAGTTATAAGTGAAACTACTACATGTTGTAGTCATAAAATGTTCGGATTATAAAGTAATTTCTCTCTATCAAATTTTTGATAATATTTATATTACTATAAGAGAAACTGCTATCCATTGATTTGTTGTGATCGGTATGAAGTCACTATCATTCAACAATATCTATTTACCTTAGATTTACATTTCTATCTTTTTATAAAAAATAATATACTATATAACAAAATTTACTTTTTCGATAATATAATTCAAAATCATAACTCTATAACTTTTCGCAGTCATAGATAAAGATGAAACATTAGGAGTCGCGTATCAACTTTTACAAACTACCGAGTTAATAATAAGTTAATAATTTAATAAGTTAGTGCAAAGAGTACTATATTATTTCATATTTTACTATTGAGGTGTTTTTAATATTTATAACACTTTATAATATCTAATTAAGGAACAACAGAAAGAACAGAATTTTTTACCAAAAAAGTTCACAATACTCCCATTTCAACAAAACCCACTCATGAATCACTATAACTGCAATTCCTACTATACAAGAAAGAACACCCCATTTGTAAATTGATCATCCACTAGTGGTATGAGAGAGAAACTGCAAATTACCAAATGGAAAGAACAAAAAAAATTGCATCTTTAGAGAGAGAGAGGGGTTCACTTATGACCAAATGGACAACAATACCAAGAACCCTAATTTATGACCAAACTTTATGAGTTAAGAATCATTACAAGTACAATATTAAAAATATATACTTACACAATGAGAATTTTTTTTAAAAAAAATTACAAATTAAAGGGTTCACAAAGTTAAGTAAAGATTTTCACATAGCCATAAAGAATGTGAGAAAATGAAGGTCAAGATCAGACAGGGCAAGTAAAATGAAAATGGCCAATTGGGGTTTGTTAAAAATTGCATCTTGAGAGAGAGAGAGAGAAAAAAATAATAAAAGAAAAAAAAAAAAGTTTTAGTGAGAGAGAGAGGGAGTGGGGAGGGGGGGGTTGGAGGGGACAATTGTTTATAGGATTTGGTGGGACAAGAGCGTATCTGCAAAAATCCTCAAATTCGATTCAGTTGCTTTAAAAGTAAGGTAAGAAAGATATATTTAACTATTTTAATTAGTGTATTTGTATATTACAAACAACCTTAAAGCTAAAATACAAAGGAAAAATTACTAATAAAACAAGAAAAATGTTTTTTTTTTATCTTGTAATAGACTTAAAGAAAACAAGACCAAGTAAGCGCAGCTTTGTTACAGTTCATTGTATACAGGAACAGGTTGTTAACGTTTGCGTGTTTTGTTTATGAAATATTCTGTGTCTTGGTGTCTTGTGAGTGTGTGTTAATGCGTGTTTTTTTTTTCTTTTTTCTTTTGTTGATAAGATATTAGTAGTATTATGCTTAGCTGGTCAATGATCTCTTGTTTTGTCTGAGTTTAGTGAGGAATGGAATTTTTTTTTTCCTTCTTTAATAGATGGGATGAACAGAGAGAACAGTGAACGTGCTTTTCTTTGTCTGGACTCTCCATTCAACTATACTTCACGCTTGCAGAGATATTAAGAAAGAAAGAGAGAGAAAAGGCAGGGGGTCATCTACATGATTAGGGTAAAGTTGTTCTTCTACTATACTTTATTTTGCATTTCAAACCCCTAAGCCCCCATAGCAATTGCAGGGTTCTTGTGAGAGAGAGAGAGAAAATTTCTTTGGAATTTGGGCTTTTTTTTTTTCCTTCTTTTGAGAGCTGCAACAAAGCCATGCCTGTTCTATGAAGGGAGGGTTGTGAAGGATAAGCTTTGAAAGAAACAAAAAGAAGGGGTAAAAAAATCATTTTTTTTTCTTGGGTTTCTCTCCATTAGTAGGTAGTGTGGGGGGAAATCATTTGTGTGTTCATATTGTTGATGGGTTTTTGCAGGTATCTGATAATTAGTCACTCAAAACAATGTTAGTGATTATATTTTTATTCTGAGCCCAGAAAAAGGTTCCTCTTTTCTTTATAATATACTATTGAACAAAAAAGTTTGAAGTCTCAAAAGACTGCAAGTAGTTCTTTGTAAGAAGAAAGTCATGATACTGCCTCCTGTTTCTGTACAATATATAAATACCTGTTCTTGGCTCTTTGTTTCTTAAGTGAGGGATGAAGTTTGGAAGAGTTGAAGATAAGGAAAAGAGAAGAATAGAGACACAGGAGGAGGAGGAGAAGAGCTTGTACTGATTGATGGGGCAGAAGAATCAGAACCACCATATGGTGGCTGTGAGAGTGAACGAACAGATGGGGACTAAGAGAAAGTATACATTCATCCAAAGAGCTTGGCTTCCAAATCTCTTGGCACTTTGGATCATACTCATGTTGTACGGTAGCAGAGCTATATATACAAGAATGGATGCTGTAAGTAAAGAAAGAAGAAAAGAGGTTCTTGTGAGCATGTGTGACGAAAGGGCAAGAATGCTACAAGATCAATTCAGTGTCAGTGTTAATCATGTCCACGCCCTCGCAATTCTTGTTTCCACTTTCCACTATTACAAGAACCCTTCTGCAATTGATCAGGTTTGTGCTCCCCCCCTCCCTTTCCTTTTTCCAATCTTAAGAAAAAGATTTCTTGATTTTGTATTTTGAAAAAAAAAGATTCATGTTTTTCCTGGTTTCTTGAGTTCTTTTTCCGATTTTTATGTGCTGATACTTGATTTTGCATATTTCCTTGAAATGGCATATAACAATGTAGGAAACTTTTGCTGAGTACACTGCTAGAACAGGCTTTGAGAGGCCATTGTTAAGTGGGGTGGCTTATGCACAGAAGGTTGTTGATCATGAGAGGGAGGAATTTGAGAGGCAACATGGTTGGAATATAAAGACAATGGATGGAGACCCTTCACCTACCCGGGATGAATATGCACCAGTCATATTCTCACAAGAAACTATCTCATATCTTCGATCACTTGATATGATGTCTGGGGAGGTATATACATTCAATCATAAATATGTTTACATATTTTGATTATGCTTCAAATGTTATTGCAATAAATTTTGCCTCCTAATGCAGGAGGATCGTGAAAATATTCTGAGAGCTCGGGCCACCGGAAAGGCTGTCCTCACCAACCCTTTCAGACTGTTAGGTTCACATCATCTAGGGGTTGTACTAACATTTCCTGTTTACAAGTCCATGCTTTCACCAGAATCGACTGAGGTTGAACGTGTCCAGGCCACTGCAGGGTAGGCTTGTGTTATGTACCATTTTTAATGTAGTTTATATGCATTACATATGGACTTACTCTCCTTTGTTGAACTAACTAGAGGCACCTTTCTGTTTGAATTTCATATTCAATGTGAATGATATCAACCAAAATCCAATACTTATCGAAGAATTTCTAGGAAATGACATCGAGCATATACATATCTTTTCTTTGCTGGGATTTGTTTCAAATATCTGGAATGGTTAGAGTACTTTTTGTCCATTGATATAGTAGTAGTCAAAGGCCCAACTGTTTGTAAAAGTTTCCTATAAGAAAAGGATCAAAATTCTTGGTTGTTTTTCTGTTCTCTTTTGCTATGGAGTCTTCGTTTTTCTGTCTTTCTCTTTGTTGGGAGGATGGATGCTCATCTTAGCTTTGGACTATCACTCTTAAGACTGCAATCTTTATGAGTACTTTCTCTCTCTTTTAACAGTAACTGATAATCAAATGCATATAGGTACCTTGGTGGAGCCTTTGATGTTGAATCCCTGGTTGAAAATTTACTGGGACAACTTGCTGGAAATCAAGCAATTTTGGTGAATGTGTTTGATGTGACAAACCATTCTGATCATCTAATCATGTATGGACACCACAATGAAAATGGTGACATGTCACTTAAGCATGTAAGCAGGCTGGATTTCGGGGATCCATTCCGTAAGCATGAGATGATGTGTAGGTATGTAATAAAAAAATAACATTTTCTTCGTAAATCAGGACACAAGAAAAAGATTTCTGAGCCTATTATTATTATTGCTTTTGTGCAGATATCTACAGAAAGCTCCCACATCATGGTCTGCGCTTACTACTGCATTCTTGGCCTTTGTGATTGGATTTTTGATCGGATACATGATTTACGGTGCAGCGATTCACATTGTTAAGGTTGAGGATGACTTTCATAAAATGCAGGAGTTGAAGGTTCAAGCTGAGGCTGCTGATGTTGCCAAATCACAGGTTTTTCATATGTCCTGTTTATAATGAAATTGACAATTAGTTCCTGACATTTCACCATTTTTTTGATACAATTCTCTTGTGCAATTCCAGTTCTTAGCCACTGTTTCTCACGAAATAAGGACACCAATGAATGGAATTCTTGGTATGTTTAAGATTTCACTCGATTATTATCATATTTTGAATGAATTTTTTACATTTCGACGTTTAAATTATACTTCTTTTTAATATAAAAATGTTGTAGGGATGCTTGCTCTCCTCTTAGATACAGATTTGAGTTCAACTCAGCGAGACTATGCTCAAACTGCTCAAGCCTGTGGAAAGGCACTGATAACAATAATAAATGAAGTGCTTGACCGGGCGAAAATCGAAGCTGGCAAATTGGAACTTGAGGCAGTTCCTTTCGAACTTCGCTCCATACTAGACGATGTACTCTCTTTATTTTCTGAGAAATCTAGACGAAAAGGAATCGAGGTAACGCTTATAGTTGGTAATAATGCATTGTTTTTTGCAGAACAACATGATAAATTCATATACTGATTTGGATATTCTTGTTTTCTATTCCAAATTGATGATCGTAAACTACAAATGGATGGCGATCGACGATGTTCACTAATTGGCAAGTATAGTTGGCAGTATTTGTCTCTGATAAAGTTCCTGACATTGTTATTGGTGATCCAGGAAGATTCAGGCAAGTGATAACAAATCTCGTGGGCAACTCTGTCAAAGTAAGTGTAACACACAAAAGCAATAATAAAGTATAATAAAGTCTATAAATGTGTAGAGTGTTCTTGAAGCTGCTGTCTCCGAGAGGCCGTTTTCTTATTTCTTTTGTTATGCTTGGCAGTTTACTGATCAGGGGCACATATTTGTGAAAGTCCATTTAGCTGAGCAACTAAAAACGATCAACTGCATGAATGGAGTATCTGAAGATGTATTATCTGGTGGTTATCCATTTAGAACTTTGAGCGGATATGAAGCTGCAGATAATCAAAATAGTTGGGACACTTTCAAGTATATTGCGGATGAAGACAATCACTACGACGGTTCATGTCAAAGCAAGGTTGATGATGCTTCTCAGAATGTTACTCTGTTGGTATCTGTTGAAGACACAGGGATTGGGATTGCTTTACAAGCACAAGACCGGATTTTCACTCCATTTATGCAGGCAGATAGTTCTACTTCTAGAAATTATGGAGGAACTGGTATTGGATTAAGCATTAGTAAGTGCCTGGTTGAGCTAATGGGTGGTCAAATAAGCTTCATTAGCCGTCCAAAAATTGGAAGTACGTTTTCATTCACTGCTGATTTTCGAAGGTGTGAAAAAAACGCAGCAAATGATCTTGAAAAATCTGTCTCGGGTGAACTTCTTACGTCGTTTAAAGGACTCAAGGCAATCGTGATAGATGCAAAACCAGTCAGAGCTGCTGTCACAAGATACCATCTCAAGAGACTTGGTATCCTTGTGGAAGTTGTAAGTAGTGTTCGCATAGCAGCCGAGAAATTGAGGAAGAATGGTTGTCTTCTATCCAAGTAAGAAAATAACCTTGTCTTATGGTAAACAAAATTAGTGCACTCATCAAAGTCATCATGATTCCTTGTTCATTTTTTAAATAAAATATTCTACTCGAGACATGATTTCAAAATCCTAAGTTGAATGTTTAGAGAGTTTGTAACGAGAACAGATTAACTGGGCTCGAGTCAGTTCAGCTCTGCTACAGATGAGTTTCACATTACCCTTTATGTTGTCTTTTACAATATTTAAGTTCATTCTTTTAGTTTCTTTGTATTAGGCTACATTGCTTCGAGTTGATTGAGCCATTTCTAGGAATATATACGTATACTAGGAAATGATGCACATGTATTGCCTTCGTACATTCTCTTATTTGAATTGAATGACTCTTGATCTCAATTGATTATATTTATTGGCAGAAACGAGAGGCATCCAGATATGATATTGGTTGAGAAGGATTCATGGATATCCGGGGAGAATGGGAATTGTCCGTATTTTCTGGATTCGAAACCAAATGGCCATGTCAGCAAAGCACCAAAGCTGATCCTCTTGGCTACTAATATTAGCAGTGCTGAATGTGAGAAGGCTAAAGCAGCAGGCTTTGCAGATACTGTGATAATGAAACCTTTAAGAGCAAGTATGATTGCTGCATGCCTTCAACAAGTCTTGGGATTGTGCAAGAAGACACATGGAGTGAAAGATATGTGCAACGGTTCTTCTTTCCTCCGCGGACTGCTCTGTGGCAAGAAAATTTTGGTTGTTGATGACAATATTGTTAATCGTAGAGTTGCTGCCGGTGCCCTTCAAAAGTTTGGTGCTTGTGTTGAGTGTGCTGAGAGTGGAAAAGCTGCTCTTAAGAAGCTTGAGATTCCACATAATTTCGACGCTTGCTTTATGGACATTCAGATGCCAGAAATGGACGGGTACGTTTTCTTCGAGCTCTCTTTCTTGTTGCCAGAGTTATAACAATCCCTGTTGGGGGTCAATAAACGTTTTCTAATTCATTAGTGAAGTGACGACACAAGATTTAACATGAAAAAACTTTGTAGGAAAAACCGCGGGATCAACTCTGAAATGTTTCATTTAAATAGGTATAACGATTCATGTGCACTCGGGTGGGTAGCTTTGCTTGTGCTTGGACATTAGTGTGAGGCATACAATTTTACAACTAAAAGTCAAGTTTTCTAGTCTTTGTTAATGATCTTGCAACTGATTAATTCTGTTCAGACAACCTAGTAAGTTCAGAAACATATGAAAATGTCGAAATCTTGCCAATGTTGTGCCTTACATATCAGTTTTGCATACTTATTATAAACATGTTTTTGTAGATTTGAAGCAACTCGGTTAATCAGGGAGATGGAGAAGAAAGCCAATGAGCCTATGAACAACAACAACAACAACAACGATGGAACTGCAACAGTGCGTGAGTGGCATTTGCCGATATTAGCCATGACAGCAGATGTCATCCATGCTACATTAGACAAATGCCTGAAATTCGGAATGGATGGATACGTATCCAAGCCATTTGAGGAAGAAAATCTGTATCGAGCTGTTTCTGCATTCTTCGAGTCCAAACCAGCTTAAAGAAGACACTACTCTCTCCTAAGTGCTCATCTATTTCTTCAACATCATCAGTTGTGTAGTAAACAACAGCTTTTTCCATTGATGAATCTAAAGAAAGAAGTATTACCAGCAAATTTTCCATACTGCTGGCATTCAACAACCTCCTTGACGTCTCTCCAGGTAACTAAACCACACAAAAAAAAAAGCTCGATTTCCTGGCATGCTTACACGTATCGATACAGATATTGAACTGACTTTTTATTAACATTGTGTTTAGCTACTAAGATGAACCCAGAAAAAATATGAAAAAGAAAAAGAGAAAAATTTTACACAGCTAGAGATTGTTGAGATTCACCACCTGTATGTATTTATGTATGTATATTTAGAAAAAGGTGTGGAGATGAAAATGTGTATAATCTGATCTTGATCTGATGTGATGCTCTCTTGTATGGTTTTGTAAGGTAGCTTTTTGTTCTAATTCTCATCATTTTGTATTGCAAGGATCAATGATCATTATTATTATTAGCTTATTCTTTCACAAATTGATTCAGACATGTTCCTGCTTCCTTTGTTTATTTTCTCTCTCTTATATATATATATGTATATATATATCTGGGCAGTGTAATGTAATTCTTACAAGATGTTAGTCCTTCTTTTATGTGTGTATATATATATTCATATAGTCTCGCATTTTCAGTCATCTAATGTAGATTGACGCTTGAGTGTCGGACCTTTCATCTCGTGTATCATTTAAAATGCGTCTTTTTATTGCACTAAGTTTAGGGCTTTGTAAAATTGTATATTACATATTTTTTAAAAAACCTCAAAAGTTTTTCGAAGAATAATTGGTGGAGTTTTGTCTCAAATAAATTTATTTTTGGCAAGTTCAATTCTAAAATATTTTTATTAACATTTAAAATTTCAAACTTTTTTATTCTTTAGTTAATAATTGGTGGGTTTTTCTTTTTATCATCATTGACAAGTTATTATTTTATTATCATTTTTCTTCGACCATCTAGTATAAAAAATTTGAGTTTGAGTGATTATTTTTGATTAATTTGAATTCAATTTGAGTTGTGCCTAAAGAGTTAAACTTTTATGCGGGAGAAGTTTTACCTTAACATTTATATCATCACGCTTATAATGAATGTTGAACACATAGATCTCGTGTAACATTTACAATACGTTTTTATTTTTTTATTGTCTCAAATTAAATATTTTCATTAAAATTTCTTTTGTATGTAAGTATTTACGATTAACTATTTAATATAATTTTTTTTTTTGCTTTATAAAATAAATTCAAATTTATAATAAATAAATAAATTCATTTTATATTTTACGGCAGATTTTTAAATATTTAAAATATAAAATTGAGATATAACTTCCACCAGTGTATGACCACCCTTTTGCCAGAGCATCAGCATTGAAGTTTCACCCTATGTTATAATTTTAGATCTACTCTTCCATTAAATATATATATATATATATATATTAATAGCTTACCAATATATTCCATTCACCAAAAAAAAAAAAAATAAAAAAATAGCTTACCAATATTTTATATATATATATATATATATATATATATATATTAAGAGCGTTATAAGAATTTATCATGTAAAAAATTTTAAGATTTTGTATAGGAAAATTGGTTTTTATATAATTGGTGGATTCATTTTATTTTTAATTATAATTTTCAGGCACGTTTAAAATACGTGTAAGTTCGATAAAAAATATTTTTATCAGTTAAAATCACATTAACTTTTATATATATATATATTAATGAAACTCATGTTTCTTCCAATTTTATGTGATTTTTTTTTTATTTTTTCATTTCTTAATGTTTCTCTCTAAAGTTAGTTTGATTCAAGAAATAAAGAATTTATTAAAATATAATTTAGTCAATGAGTTTTTAGATGATAAAAATATCCTCTGCTTATACCGAAATTTTATTTATATATTTAAATATATAATTAAATTAAATTATATATTTAAATATAATATTAAAGATTTTGAAAGATTTTACTCCTAGATGAGTGAAACATGAAAAACTAATAGTCATTAATTGTCACCATCTTCATCTATAAATAGAGAATAGAGACCAAGAGAAGCAGGGTGAAATCTCTAGTGGATCGAGAAAGAAGAAAAGAAACTTTGACACATCCTCCTCGAGATCAAGCCCAAGGCCCTTGAGAAGTCAAATCATGGGCCCTCCTCGAAGTTCAAATCCATTTTAAGATCAAGTTCACGGCCCTCAAAGAGGTCAAAATCCATTGAATCGAGATCAAGCCTAAAAAGGCCATCGGATTCATGTCAAAAAGAATCGGCAAAGATATACAAAGATTGAAACTCAACATTAAATACATATTATTTATTATCTGTCAACATTAAAAATTTATTGTTCACAACGTACTTAGAACGCAAGAGTTTCAAACTCTTTTAATAACCTCTCAATATATCTCGTAGGCGAGCCAAATCACAAAAGTTATTAATTTATTATTATTTTAGATGAAAGCCTCCATTATTATTATTATTATTATTGATGAATAATTCTCTACCGATACTCAAACTTCCCATTACATGTCGCAGGTTGTATGGCGGAGTGACAACCGCCCCTTTCGGGTTCAACACCCAAGTCTCCCCTCCCATGTATCAAAAAAAAAAAAAAAAAAAAAAAAAAAAAAAAACTCATAAACATGAGGTCCAAAAATAACGCCTCACACGAATGGATCCAATCACTCAAGACAAATCATCACAATTTATGGAATTGATTAATTAATCATTTATTTGATGACTCATATAAATTATTTATATGATGATTAAAATGTTGAGCTATATATATATATATATATATATATTAAATATATGTATTTTCAAAATAAATAAATAAATTCTCAAAAAAAAATAATAATACAACATACTATATCCAAATAATTTATTGTTATTTACATGTCAGAAAGTTGTAATTCAAATGTAGTAGTCTTACTCATAATTCAAATATACATTCCTTATCTATAAATATATATTATCCTTTAAAATAATTTTATTTTTTTTTATAAAAAAATTACAAGTTTCACAAATATAAATATAATATATATATTTTGATAAGAGACAACTATCTATATATATATATATATATATATATATATATGTGTATGACTCAAAAAAAAATCATAAATAATTAGATAATTGAATCTAGAAATTTTCACATATTATAAAGAATGTTAAGAAATATTTAGAATCCGCTAAAAGGGAATTTGGTACGGATAAGGTGAAAGAGAATGAATGAATGGCAGCTAAATTGTTGGGTTGTCTACTGCTCTGTATCTTTGCTGTCCAGAGGAAACATGTAAGTCTTGATATATATATATATATATATATATATATATTATCTTTTTTTTTTGATACATGGGGAGAAGGTTGGGTGTCGAACCCCAAATGGGGCGGTTGGTGGGGTGGCAATATGCCACCGGGCCATCCAACCTTTGACTATATATATATTATCAAATATTTAATTTTATTTTAAAAATATTAATTATATACTTACTAACTTAATTAAAATATTTGGATTTCAAGTCTTTAGCTACGCACATTGTGAATGTTAGAGTTTGACACTCATTATGTGAGTAATGGAAGAGTTAGAATGTGATTTCTCCGAGTATTAGTTGGATTTTGTGATATGAGCGCAAGTAAAAGTTACGGTGTGGCATTTTCTCGAGTAGGAATTGGATTATGTGATGTGAGCACCGGGTAAAAGTTAGAGCGTAACCTTTCCTTGAGAAAGAGTTGGTTTATGTGATGTGAACGTCATGTAACAGTTAGAGTGTGACATTTCCCTGAGTAAGAATCGAATTTTGTGAGGTGAGCACTATATAAAAGTTAGATAAGAATCGAATTATGTGAGGTGAGCGCTATATAAAAGTTAGACTGTAGTCTTTTCTCGAGTAAGAATTAGATTTTGTGATTTGAGCGTCATGTAAAAGTTAAAGTTTGGCATTTCCTAAAGTAAGAGTTGGATTCCGTGATGTGAACGTCATGTAAACGTTAGAGCATAACCTTTCCTTGAGAAAGAGTTGGTTTATGTGATGTGAACGTCATGTAACAGTTAGAGTGTGGTCTTTCCCTAAGTAAGAATCGAATTCTGTGAGGTGAGCACTGTATAAAAGTTAGATAAGAATCAAATTCGGTGAGGTGAGCGCTATATAAAAGTTAGAGTATAGTCTTTTCTCTAGTAAGAATTATATTTTGTGATGTGAGCGTCATGTAAAAGTTTAAGTTTGGTATTTCCTAAAGTAAGAGTTAGATTCTCTAATGTGTGTATCATGTAAAAGTTAGGATATGACATTTCTTGGAGTAAGAGTTAAATTTTGTAACATTTCTTCGAGTAAGAATTGAATTATGCTAGCATAACTAAAATCGAATCGAAATTAATAAATAGAGAATTTTAAATTTTTATATATATATATATATATATATATGTATTTATGTATTTGTTGCTTTTGAAGTGGAAAAAATAAGTCGTATCTTACAAAAAGTTTTTTTTTTTTTTTTTCCTCTAATGAAAAATAAAGGGGGAAATATAAAAAAAAAGGTTAACAAAGTGGAGATGATAATTTTGGTACATATAAAAGTAAATTATCACGTGTTAAAAATTGGAAAGTGGAAATTGTTCTTTTTCTTGAATTATAAATTGTACCTTTTATATACATAATATATATATATATATATATAAAGTTAATCTTCTGGCCTAATAATCTAGGAGTCTCTCCCTCAACTAAAAGGTTGAGGGTTTGAATCTCTTTTGGTTATTGGTCTAGAAGTTTTTCCATTACCTCTTGGTTTGTCAAGAGTTTAAAGGTTTAAATTTCATCCGGGGTTCCACCGTTCGAGAAAAAATATATACATAATATATATTTATACCATGGTCATGTATTTTAAAATAATAATAATATTTCAAATTTTATTATTTATAGCACTTTTAGATTCCACTAAACTTTCAAACTTTTTCCCTTTTTGTTATGGATTTACTACTTTCTGATTAATTTAGAAAAAAAAAAAGATATTATTTTTTATACATGGTGTTGGATAGATTTTTAACGTATTTATTATTATTTTATAAAAAAATGATGTATCTTTTTATTTTCTATAATTTTTTTTAATCATTCAATATTTAAAATTTTTATTTCAATAAATTTGATTTTTTATTATTATCAATGACAATGAGACTATTTAAACAAAAATATATAAAATAAAAATTTTAAAACTATTTTGTATATCTATAATTAAATAATTCAAATCATGATTTTTTCTCGTGCACATATTAAAATGTAAATTATGAGTACCACAAAAACAATATAAAAAGTAAAATTTCTATATAAAATTTTTTTTTATATATATATATATATATATATATATTATAAACAACTCATTTGAAATAGGCTTTACGGGTTTTAAAACGTGTTATCCGAATAAAGTAAAGGGATTTAGACACTTGTTTAATAATCGTTCAATAAATCTATTAGGTGAGCGATATGGAGTCCAAGTAGAGCCGTAAACAAATTAAGTTGTTCACGAATAAAGTTCGTTCATTTATTAAAAAAACCGAATTTAAACAATTTTTTAAATTCGATTAATTTTCTAACCTTCTCGAACACTGTTCACTCACAAACATAATCGAGTGTTTGCAAACAAATTATAAATATTTATATATTATGATATATATATATATATATATTATAATTTTAGTATATTATATTATTAAAAAAAACTTTAATATTTAAACTAGCGAAATCGAACTATATGAAAAAATAATCAAACAAAATTTTTGGTTCGATTAAACGAACTAACTCAAACAATATTAAAAAATAAAACAAACAAACAAATTTAAATCTTTGATGTTCAATTTGACTCCACTCGTTTAAAGCTCTAACGCTAAGTCATAATTTTATATATATATATATATTTGATGTATATATATTAAAAATACATATAAATTTGGATATTACCAAAAATAATTAAAATTTAAAAAAAAAAAAAAAAACACACACACACAAAAAACGGAAAGAAGAAGAATAATAATACCTTTCGTGGGTCCCACACGCATGTGCCAACTGTATCCAAATATCAATTTTTATTTTTTTTTCCATTTTCTTTTCCTTCCCTTCCATTGCCTTCCGCCCTCCTCTTCTTAAGCAAATAAGTTAATTAATTTTTATTTTTTTTTATTCTCTTCCTCCATCCCCGCCGTTTCCTCTGCCCCGAAAAATATCCCCCCCCTTTTTTTTTTTTTTCTTTTTTCTACTCTTTCTCCATGGCCACATTTCCTCTAATTCCTCACCTGTTCACCTAAATTCCATTAAAAAATGGTAAAAGCTCAAGAACCCATTTAAAACCCTCCAGAATTTTCTGCCCTCTTTTTCTTTCTCTCTCTAAATATCGACCCGCATTAAACTATTTCTGTCAAGATTGATTCTCTGTGAAGAGTTTGTTTTCTCTTTTTTTTTTTTTTGGGTACGAATCATGGGGAAAACCCAGCTGGGTTTTTCGTATATGGGTTGGATTGCTTTGGTTTTGATGAATTTTCTTGCTTTTTTTGTGTCTGTCGAGTGTCAGACTGGTGATGCTTCAGTCATGCAAGAGTTGAAGAAGAATCTTAATCCACCGAGTTCACTCGGTTGGGTTGACTCAGACCCTTGTAAATGGCAGCATTTGCAATGTGATAAGCAAGGAAGAGTGATCCGGATACAAATCGGGAATCAGGGTCTTACTGGCTCGCTTCCGACTAGTCTTAACAAGCTTACGAATTTGCAAATTCTTGAGGTTCAGTGGAATAAACTCACTGGTCCGCTACCGAGTCTTTCCGAGTTGAATTCTCTCCAGCGCATTCTTCTCAACAACAACAATTTCACTTCTATTCCTTCGGATTTCTTCAAGGGTATGACCTCATTGCAAGCTGTTTACTTAGATTATAATCCATTTTCTTCCTGGGTTATCCCTGATAGTCTCAAAGATGCTTCGGCGCTCAATACCTTTTCTGCTTCATCGGCGAATATTTCCGGGACTATACCGGAATTTCTTTCCTCTTCTTCGTTTTCTGGATTGACGACTCTTCATTTATCGTTTAATTCTCTCGAGGGTGGGTTGCCCTCTACTTTTTCTGGGTCTCAAATTCAATCTTTGTGGTTAAACGGCCAGCAGAGTAGTTCTAAGCTGAACGGTAGCATTGCTGTTATACAGAACATGACTGAACTAAGTGAAATTTGGCTCCATGGTAACTTGTTTACGGGACCGTTGCCTGACTTTTCTGGGTTAACGCAATTGCAAAATTTTAGTATTAGGGACAACAGTTTGACTGGACCTGTCCCCAATTCACTGCTGCAACTCCCTTCTTTAGTCACAGTCAATTTGACTAACAATCTGCTACAGGGACCAATGCCAAAGTTTAAAGGTTCAGTTAAAGTTGATAATTCTGGTATAAACAGTTTTTGTTTAGATACTCCTGGAACTCCTTGTGATTCTCGGGTTAATAATTTGCTTGCTGTGGCTCAATCTGTGGGATACCCTTCTCAGTTTGCTTCAAACTGGAAAGGGAATGATCCATGTTCATCATGGTTGGGGATTACTTGTGATAAAGAGAATATTACTGTTGTGAATTTTCAGAACATGAAGCTCGCTGGAACAATTTCTCCTAGTTTTTCATCAATGACTTCTTTGCAGAAGTTAATCTTGGCAAAAAATATGCTTACAGGTACTATTCCAGTTGAGCTCACTACTTTGCCTAATCTGCAGCTATTAGATGTGTCTAACAATCAACTTTATGGTAAAATCCCACCATTTAAGAATAATATAGTTGTGAAAACTGATGGGAACGTGAATATTGGAAAAGACACTCCTCCTCCTACAGAGGCACCCCCTGGTACCAACCCTGATTCACCAGGTGCTGATGGCAAGGGTAGTAGAAAGACTTCTGGTAGTGGTGGGAAGAAAACTGGAGTGATTGTGGGTTCAGTTGTTGGCGGTGTTGGTGCTGCGGTTGTTTGTGCTAGTTTGGTTGTCTTCTGTCTTCGTCGTGCCAAACGCAAGCGTACTGGCCCGACGCAGGTTCCAAGCACTACTGTGATTCATCCTCGCCATTCTGGGTCAGATCAAGATACTGTCAAGATAACAATTACAGGTTCAAATGCTAATGGGGGGACAAGTGAAACTTATAGCGTTGGGAGCAGTGGGAATAGAGACATTCATATTGTGGAGGCTGGTAACATGGTTATTTCAATTCAGGTGCTGATGAATGTAACTAACAATTTCAGTGAGGAAAATATATTGGGCAGGGGTGGATTTGGAATTGTTTACAAAGGGGAATTGCATGATGGAACTAAAATTGCAGTTAAGAGAATGGAAGCTGGAATAATGACTGAAAAGGGTTCAGATGAGTTCAAGTCTGAAATTGCAGTTCTCACAAAGGTTAGACATAGACATTTGGTTGCACTTCTAGGATATTGTTTGGATGGAAATGAAAGGATACTTGTATATGAGTACATGCCTCAAGGGGCACTCAGCAGGTATTTATTTAATTGGAAACAAGAGGGCTTGAAACCTCTTGAATGGATGAAAAGGTTAACCATAGCTCTAGATGTTGCCAGAGCTGTTGAATATTTACATGGTTTAGCCCAACATAGCTTTATTCATAGAGATCTTAAGCCATCAAATATCCTTCTGGGGGATGATTTGCGCGCAAAAGTTTCAGACTTTGGGCTTGTTCGTCTTGTGCCTGATGGAAAAGCTACAGTTGTCACAAAATTAGCAGGAACATTTGGTTACCTTGCACCTGAATATGCCGGTAGCCCTTTTGTTTCTCACTCCTTACCTTCTCATGTTGTTGCCCTTACATATTTGCTGCATTTGTTGTCAATACATATTAGGTTATCATTATTTAAAAGTGCATTTTTCAATGTCAATGTTATGAAACAAGATTATGTTGTTGTCACATTTTGTATGAATAGATTATGATAAGTACTATATACGTTAAACAATGCTAATGAGATTTCTTGATTGGGCAGTGATGGGCAGAGTGACCACTAAAATTGATGTTTTTAGCTTTGGTGTGGTACTGATGGAGTTGATAACTGGAAGAAAGGCTTTGGATGAAAACCAGCCTGAAGATAGTGCTCATCTTGTCGCATGGTTCCGTAGAATGCAGCTTAACAAGGATACTTTCCGCCAATCCATGGACCCAACCATTGAACTTACTGAAGAAACTCTTGCTAGCATGAGCACTGTTGCTGAATTGGCAGGGCACTGCTGTGCAAGGGAACCGCATCAAAGGCCTGATATGAGCCATGCAGTGAATGTTCTATCGTCACTAGCAGAGTTATGGAAACCAGGGGAACCAGATCCTGATGATATATACGGAATTGATTATGATATGACATTGCCACAGGTGGTCAAGAAGTGGCAGGACCTTGAAGGAACGAGTGGTTTTGATGCTTCTTCTTCATATCTTGGCAGTGCTGACAATACACAAACGAGCATCCCCACGCGCCCATCTGGTTTTGCAGATTCATTTACATCTGCAGATGGAAGGTGATGCTTAACAAAACTATTTGCAAAGGCCAGTAACACTTGGGCTCTTGCTGATTTACCTTGGTAGAGGTTTGGTTTGTGTATTCCTTCCCTTCCCCCTTCCAAAAATCCAATTTTCCTATCTCTAAGCAGGTTTCGTTGCCTAAAAATTCCTGGAATTGCTTTAGCTGTAGATGGATAATTGATTTCTTTGTTTTTCTCTTCCTTAGCAAGTTTAGTTTGTGCAAATAGAGAGAGAGTTCCCCGTAAGGATTCTAATGGTGATTTTTCTTGAGGTTGATGTGAAGCTGTGAGAACTTTGGGTTGAAATACTGGTACCCTCTTCATTATTTCATCTTTCTTGATTATGGAGTAGTAGTATATTTGCATCTCAGAAATAAGTAGGAAATCATTCTCCTTGTGTTGCATCAAGTACTTAATTTGATTGCTTACAAAAAAAAAAAAGTACTTAATTTGATTGCTATCTTACAATTGTTGATGTTGTTGTCAAGTTGCTGTAGAGACTGAAGTAAGTAACCAGTTAGAGATATTCTAATATAATATAATCTGTTATATTATATTATTTTTTTTTTTTTTTTTTTGATAAGTCTGTTATATTATATAATATATATATATACATATTGTTTTGGAACAGTTGAGCCAAACCATGATTCTCATAACATGTTTCTTGAGACCCTCTGACCTTTAAATAAATTATTAATTATGGGTCCTGTGCTTTGTCATCATATGCAAGGAATGAAGTCAACCATTGATAGTAAAGAAAAGCTAAAATCTTTACATAAGTAGACATAATTATCCATAATTTATTTATTTAGGAGGGGACATAATCAAAAGTACAAATCAACAAACAAAATAAACTTTGCTCCTCCTTAAGTTTTTTGGTAGGGAATGATGTCAGGAACATTGACAGGCCAATTCCAGCTCATCTGCACCATTGAATGTCTGATATGATATAAACCATGTTCTTCTTCTTTTCTTTTTTTTTTTTATTTATTAACTTTATTGATGTGATTGCATATCTATAATTTCTTGGTGGATAACTAACCAAGTGCTTTGGATAAGATGTGTCATATCTAGTTTGAAGGTTTTGATGATTGATTCTAAAGTAGAAATTTAACATGGTAATTGGATTTGTTTTTATTGTTAATCATTATAGATATATCTTTTTTTTTTTTTTTTTTTTTTTTTTATATTCTATATTTACGATATTTTATTATTTACATGACTCAAAGTTATGATTTTTTGTTTATCTCTCTTCATTTATGTTTTGACACTTTGATGGTTACTCCTTGTCCCTTCACATGTTATATTTTGCTCTAGTTTCAATTACCATTTTTTTTTTCTATCTCTTGAAGAAGATGTGAAAGTTTTAAAGGAGTAGATTTATGTCTCTTTCAAATTTCCATTTCCTTAATTGACTAGTGATACTTGATATATATATATATATATATATATATATATATATATATATTATATGGAAGTTGATAACATTTTCTATGCTGATGAAAACTTTAGGATGGCAATTGTTCACCTAGAAATTTTGAAAGTTTTTTAAGGTGAAGTTGTTTCTTGTAAACAAAAGTACTGCATGCCTGGATAGGTTCAGTTTTTTAAAATATTGTCTAAAATATTTATAAAATTAAGATTTGTGTTATTTTTAAAAATATTAGCACAATCCGTATGTGAGTTGGTAGCTTGTTTTTCTAGCTTAGTGAAGTTGAAGGTTCGAATCTCTATTCATGACTTTTTAAAGCAAAAATTTTTGATTTAAAATTGTTATTTTGTAATTTACGATTCATTTAGAACACATTGTACCAATCTTATATTCTATTGCAATATATCCTTTTTGGGAGTAATGGAGTTGTTACAAGTTGGTATTTTTTGGGGTTACTGTTAGGTCATGAGTTTTGACTTATATATATACACAAATATATATATATATATTGAGGATAGATAGATACGTATTGTAGGGTGACAGATGTAAGATAATGTATGGATGTTTTTGAGATGGTCGCCAACCAGATAACTTTAACTTGTTTGTATGTCAACATATATATTCCTTAATATTAAAATGGGGGATGAGAGAGAAAGAGGGAGAGAGAGAGAGAGAGAGAGAGTCTTTTTCAATGCATTATTTTATGAGTTTTCGTGGCTTCCATTACTCTGCTTTTCCTTTTAGTTTAATCTAATTCTTTCTTATCCGTCTCTGTCTCTGTCTCTGTCTCTTTGCACATCTTCCATGGCTTAAACTAATTTTTAAAACATTGAATTTTCCCGAAAGGTAATATATATATATATATCTGTATCTCTTTGAAGAAAATTATTCTTTATTTACATATATACTAGAGATGTGGTTAATTTTTTTTTTTAAAAAAAAGATATCTATAATAAATTTTAAGTTGTTTTAGTTAAATATCTTTCTTTTTTTTATTGCTAAATACAATATTCTAATTACTAATTTTATCTTTTATAGATTTTTATCTCTACTACATTTTTTTTTTTTTAAATCTCAAAAATACATTGTTAAAATATTAAAAAAAAAATTATACCAAATAGGATCAAATATTAGATAAAAATACAATATGAAGTTAAAGAATAAAGATACTAAAGTTTTTTTTTTTTCCTTCTAGAAGCGAAGTGTTTTATATGGATTTCAAATTATTGGAAGTCATTTTTACGTCAAATTCACATCTAAATTAATTTCGATTTGAGCTAGTGGATCGTTTGTAAGATGAAATTTTGGCCATAATCAAAATTTGAATCTCTAATCTCATTTAAGCAAAAAGCACTTGCGCTTTGGATTAATAGATCTCTTTCGATACATATATGAGTAGATTTCTTTAAACAAATTTTTAGAAGTTAATGAAATTTTTTTAACATATCTTTTTGATTGAGTGTTTTGAATATCGAATAGTTTATAAAAAACTTAACTCCAAGGCGTAAGTGAGCTGGTAAGGAGCTCTCCTAGCTTAAGTGAGGTTGGGGGTTCAAACTCTCACACATATATGCAACTGTTTAAAATTTGGGACTAGAGACTCGGACGTAAAGGTATCTTCTCATAGTTTAGATCCATCTAGAACACCCCGTGGCTAAGAAAAAAGAAATTATAAGAAACTTAAATCAAATTCAAATTACCAAAAATTTCGAATATAAACAAGTAGTTGATGGTCTATCAAGTTGAATGTAAACCAAATACTCTGATCTCAAGCTTGCATGTACCAACAAGGCCTAAGGACTACAACCCATATAAGATTTGATGATCTCTATTTCGTTCAAGCCCAAAAATCACACAAATTATTTGGGCAATTTTGGAAAAGTCATTGTTGAATACAAGGCCCATTTCTTACACATCACTAAAACAATACATTATTTTTTTTTCTACATACCCATTTGGGACACCCGGTGTCCCCACCTTATTTTGTGAGACTAATCCGAACTCGGCCTACGGAACGCTCTCGGAGTTCAATTTTTTTTTTTTTTTTTTTTTTTTTTTGGTAAGTCTCGGAGTTCAACTCTTACTCGAGGGTGAGGGCCTGAACTAGAGTTTTTTTTTTATATGACACTAACCACCTCGGGGGATTCAAAACCTCGATCATCCGCTCTGAAGGAAGCATTAGGAGTCCGCAGACCAACTCCCCCAAGCTACTGGGTTAACCATACATTTTTTTTATTAAAGCACGAAATGTTGTAGATGAGTCTCAAATTATATGAAGACACTTTTAAACTAAATTCACCATTCGGACTAATTTATGTTTCAAATTTTAAACAGCTACATATGTGAGTAGGTGTTCAAACTCCAACCTCACTTAAGTCGGAACAGCTCCTTACCAACTCACATGTGTCTTGGGATACTAAACAGTAATTGAATAACATATTAGTTGAAGTGGAAAGAGTTTGATTTTCTTTAAATAAAAATTTTGAGTTTAAATCATATGTATAAAAAAATAGGTGTTAGAGATAATTTCTATTGAAATGAGGTATGTCATGATTCAATTTCAAATTAGTTGGACGTATATATTAAGCTTAAAAAATCATTGCTCAGGTATTATTACCTTAACCTATATTTATGGAACGTCATATGTTTGAAATATGTTAGAAGTTAAAAAATTATTGTAATTTAATATATATATATATATATATATATATATATATAATACATCATAACTAAGTAGATTTTGGAAATATAACATTCTTTTATTTTATACTATTGTATATATAATGTAGTGAAAATATAATACCAATCAAGTCGTTGATTTGATATAATAGAAAAATACATTGTAAATATTACTTTGAGGGTTTTACACTTACTTTGAGTGTCGAATAAGAGTTAGAGTTAGAGTGAGATTTTCCTTCAAATAAAAGTTAAACTCTGCGAATTTAAAACATTTTATATATTAGTTAAATTTTTATAGTTGAATATTAAAATTTTAATTACAATCTTTAAAATTTTAGTTTAAAAATAAATAAAACAGGTGTCAAATCTTTAAATAATAATATTAATGCACCATTTTCCTTAAAAACAGGTGTACAAAACCTATTTTTTTGATTTCCAGTCAACTGCCGTTAGCTTTAATAGTCAAACCTTTGATTGATTATAGCACCCTATTTCATAATCAAACTTTCAATGGTCAAATATTCAAATCTTTCTCTCTCTCATCTCATAAAAGTTTCCAATAATATATATATATATATATATATATATACATATATATATATATTATTTGGTCTTCTCATTACATAATTACATACACGCTCTCTTCAACGTTTCCAATTTTTTTTATATTTCATGCTTCCAAATTATAAACTATTTACCAAACTTGAATTTTGACCGCGTGCTTTTCAACTTTGGACCGACACACACACATATATATACAATATATATATATGTATGTATGTATATGTGTGTCTCTCTCTCTATATATATAAACACCCCTTCAACAATCAATCCATCCCATTATTTCTAACTTCACAAAATCATATATTTTCATCTTCTTTTGCTTAGTTTTTGAATCTTTTTGAGTTATTCAAGAACAAGAAGAATGGTAAATATGTTGTCATCATGGAGAAGGAAAAAAAAATCGGCGTCGTCGGTAGACAACAGCAAGAAACAAAAGCAAGAGTTGTCGGAATTGATGATTCCGACCAATTTTCAGTGTCCGATATCGTTGGATTTGATGAAAGATCCGGTTACATTATCGACAGGAATAACGTACGATCGGGAAAACATTGAGAAATGGATTGAAAACGGTAGCCGTACATGTCCTAAAACCAACCAAGTACTAAAAAGTGGTGATTTTCTTGATCTTGAACCCATCCCGAATCACACTTTAAGGAAGATGATTCAAGAATGGTGCGTGGAAAACAAGAGTTACGGAATCGACAGGATTCCGACACCGAGAATCCCAATTAGTCCCCACGAGGTTAAGAAGATTCTCGCCGGAGTTTCTGCCGCCGGAAATCAAAAGGACGGAAAAAGATGTAAAGAATTGGTGGGAATGATAAAAACAGAGGCGAAACAGAGTGAAAGGAGCAAGAAATGTTTCTTGGCTAACGGTATTACCGGTATACTATCCTCTACATTTATCGCATTTTCTAATAGCGTTGATGTTCTTGAAGAAATCTTATCTGCTCTAGCGACATTTCTACATCGTGGGACTGAAACAAAGAATTATTCTGTTCTTGGATCCATGGATTCTTTGTCGAATTTGGTTCGATTTTTAAACTCGCGTAATTTATCAGCAAGAAGAAATGCTGTTCTTGTATTGATAAAGGTCATTACATTCATTAATAGCCACGATGATTTAGTACAAATGGAAGGATTTTTGGAGGGTTTAGTGAATCTAATTCAAGAACCAATTTGTCCCAACACGACAAAAGCAACATTACTGTTGATCTACCATTTGGTCTCATCATCATCATCAAGAACTATCAAGATCAAGAAAAGATTAGTGGAAATGGGATTAGTAGAAATGTTAGTAGAAATTCTAGTGGATTCAGACAAAAGCATGTCTGAAAAGGCATTAGGGATTCTTAAAGAAATTTGTGATGGCAATGTGGAAGGAAGAAGAAGGATGTACGGACATGCTCTTGCTGTGCCTGTACTCGTAAAGAAGATTTTGCGCGTTTCTGGTGTGGTAAACGAGTTTTCTGTTTCGATTCTTTGGGAAATCGGATGCAATAATATTGATAATAGTGGTGAAGATGTTCTTGTTCGTGCCATTGAATTGGGAGCATTTCAGAAGATGTTGTTGCTGATACAAGTTGGATGTGATGAGAAAACTAAGGAGAAAGCTAGTGATTTGTTGAGAGTGATGAATTTGTATAGGAATAGAGGTGGTGAATGTGGTAGTGTTGTGGGAAGAGGTTCTTTGGAATTCAAGAATCTTAATAGGTCTTTTGAGTAGATTTTGATTTTGTGTTTACAACGTTGTACAAAATAAAAAGAAGAAAAATTTTCGATTTAGTCTCTTAACTATTTAGTTTTTCTTTTGTTAGTACAAAATCTTTTATTTTAAACGAATTAATATTTTATATCAAAATTGATCAATATTCTATCATTTTTTTTGCATGTTATTGATGCATATATTAAATTTAAAGGGTTTTTTTTTTTACTTAAAAACATAATTATTTTATGTCCATCTTGGATATATTGAATTCAAAATTTAACAAAATAAATATCATTAAATATAATGAAAAAAAAATGAAATAATAAAAAATATCTTTTTAAGTTTAATGGATGTACCAACAAATACGATGTCTAAAAGTGATCAAATATTGGTAAATTATACATATGAAAATTGTAGGCAAACTCTGTTATGTTATTTTTTCTCTTTGATAGAGGTTTTCTTTTTGAAAAATAAATTAAGAATTTGATCCCTCTTAAGTTTTGTCTAGATAGCTAATATGTAATTATATATTGCTTCCTCTCATCGCGAGAATCGTGTTATAAACGCCTAATGATATTGATCATTTTTTGACATTTTACTTGAATTTTACGGGTTTAAAATGCATTATTGAGTAAATGACTAATCAATAGATGTTTTAGAATAACGATGTGAGACCGCAAGTCACAACAAAAATCTATAATTAATGATAAAAAGTGACACATTAAAATCAATCTTGCCCTCCCAACTAGATTATGAGCAAACATTGTGATAATTCATAGATATATGAATTAGGGCAATAACTCTTATTCAACTATAATAATCTCTTAGCGACTTCCATGAACATTGTTGCTTCATATTCTAATATATGAACAATTTTTATCATTGTATTCAACTATAATAGGGAATTCTCCTCCAATATTATTTAGATAGTTCAAAGACAAAATCAAGCTTTCATTGCATGTGAAGTTTGTGGTGGATGATTGAAATGTTGAAGATAGAGATAAAATGGTTTTACTATTTTTGTTATTTTAATTCTTTTTTGACTCGGGATAGAGAGAGTGACAACCTTTTCCTGTTTATAAAATCTTAAAAACTTTTCCTCTCCTCTTCCAGCTCCGGGTTTCATCTCTTGACCAATGGAGAGTTTTAGCTCCGGCTAGAGCTCTCTCTTGGTGTAAATCAATTTTCTCTATCATCTTTCCCTCTCTCTTTTTTTTTTTCTCGTCTTTTTACCTCTTTCTCTTGTTTCTTTAGTTTTTTTTAGTTTTTTTTAGTTTTCTTGCTACTTTTTACATATCAAATACTTAGTTATCCATTGATATTTAGATATCAATTCTTTTTTATTCTTTTAGAAGAAAATTTTGTTAAACCCGGTCGTTTAGATATGAACTATTTGTTCAATTTTTGTTTTATATTTAGACATGCTATGAAATTTTTGATATGCCCAAGATGAATTAGGTTGCAATTGAAGGAATAATTCGAAATTAAATCCTTTATACATATGAGTTTTGTGACTGATAGTTTGAATATTGAAGATTTAAATAAAATATTTGTTGTGTTATTTTTTGTTTCGTTATTTTATGTTTAGTTAAATCCAACTCACTAAATTTTTTAGGTTAAATATTTTGTGTCCACCTAGTTTTAAGTTAGTATTTTGTTCTATTGCAATGAATGATCTTAATCATTCACTTGTGTAATATTTATCTACATATCATAAAAATTCCTTTTGACTCTGACTCAGTTGGTAGTACCATCATTTATGCCTTTTTGACGTGATTAGAGTATATGACTATTATTTATCAAAAAAAAAAAAGAGTATTTGACTATCATAAATAAATTTATATTTCGGAATAATTAAAATATTTCCATTTTAATATATATATATATATATATCTTAAATTCATTTGCCTTCTTGATATTTGATATTTGTTATTTTTTTTTTTGTTTTTAAATTCGGTATAACATTATAGGTTAAAGAGGAGAAAACATTTCAATGGGGAAATTGATAAACAACAAAAGTAAAAAAAAAAGCCACTGGAACACAAAGCTGCTTCTTCCTCAAAACCCCTCCTAATGCAAATAGATCATCCGAAACCCTAGAATCGAAAGAAGAAATTTTAGTCCTTTGCTTTCTCTATGTCCATGAGAACGTTCGGGATTACTTTACCATCCTTTTCTTGAAGTTTTCTTGAATCCCTAACTCCAAAAAGTTAATAGGGTTTGGGTTTGTCATTCTCGAAGTGGGAAGATGTCTCTCTCTCCTGTGGAATGTGTGTATATGTCAGAAGAAGCCATAAAAGAATTGAAAGATGGAAACTTGAATTTCAAGTTTCCCAATTCGTATCATATTCTTCGTTTCCTCTACGAGCTTTGCTGGACTATGGTAATTCGTTCAAGTTTTTGTGTATATATATATATGTTTATGTCCACATGGAGCTTTGTTTGGAATTGTTTCTGATTTTTTTTTGCGAATTTAGGTTCGTGGAGACTTGCCTTTTCAGAAGTGTAAAGCAGCTTTGGAGGCAGTGGAGTTTATTGACTGTGCTTCAGAAGAAGAAATGGGATCAAATTTTGCAGATATTATTGCGCAAATAGCTCAAGATGTGAGTTTGAACGTTTATTATATATTAGAAAGTAAATAAATATTTTTTGGGGTAATCATATTAAATTGTGATTAATTGATTCCTTGACAGCCCTGTATCTGTTATTAGACTTGTTGAAATAGTTGGTTATGTATATATATATATATATATATTATTCATATACTCATTGTTTGTGCATTCTTAATTTCATATCAGAGCATAAAGAGGATCACAATCTATTCTTCAGACTCCTCTACATGCACGTTTGGGGTGTATGTCTTCCAAAGTAATTTTTATTTTGGATTAGGGACACGAGGTTAGCAGGGAATATTGGTTAGTTCCATCTTTAACCAAATAGAGTTTAGTAAGGGACAGGCATTGACCTTATTTCCCCATCTGCAAAGGAACAGGGGGATTTAAGATAGGGTATTTGTTGTACTGTTCCTTGGTTGGTTTTGAGTTCATTAGTTTTACTGCATATTTGGAAAAATAAATTAGAATGAATTATTGAAAATGAATTTTGTTAACTATTTTCTTACCTGTTTCTGTTAGGTTTTGAGTAGATATTTAAGGGTGCTTGCTTCTTGAGCATTCAGAATCTGTAGGCCTTTGAAATCGGACATGTATTTGATTTTGGTGGTTGACATGCCCTGTTCTCTTTGAGTTACCCCGATGAAAAAAAAAAAAAAAAAATTTGATGAGGTAAAAGAGATGTGTGGAATAATTAACATTTAAAGATTTAATGATGGTTTTCCTACCTTTTATATATGTATGTATGACATCTTTGACTTTTAATGTAATTTGATGTGTGGTGGAAAGATAAGCTCATCCATCCTCCTTATTGACTTTCAGATACTGGTGAAATTTCAGAGTGGTTAAAATTTATGAAATATTATTAGTGATGCACATAGGTCTCCTTAGGAAAATGTGAGGACTAACGTGTGTTGATCCCAAAAGAATTGAAGAAAAGGAGGGAAAAATAAATATATAATGTAATTGCTTCAGCCTATCTGATCTTTGTAGTGCTTAGGATAATATTTAGTAACAATTTCTAGAATTGAGATATTCTTTTCAATTTTATTTTATGAAGATTTTATTATGGAAAAACTCAGCTTTTGGCTTGTCTAAGGTTTTTGTTAACTAATGGACATTTTACAAATGCTAGTCCTGATGAAACCTTTCCTAATCTGAAACGTGGTCTGGATTCAAGTTGAAAATAACAGCTGTTTTTTTGCTATGTACTTGTGGGGTTTTGAATAGTTATTTCACTTTTTTGCTTTATGAATTTGGTGTCTGTTTTCCTCAGAATTGAACTATACTGATATGCAGCGTGTTGACTTGCTCTGCAGCTTACAATGCCTGGAGAATATCGGTCACGCCTTATAAAATTTGTAAGCATGGAGGAGATCACACATTTCTCTCCCTTTGCTCATACTACTTTTCTATTTAATGTGTTTCCATCTCATGCTTATTTCAGTGTGGTTGCTGTGATCAATTTTGTTTAATAGCTATAACTTTAACTAAAGGCTCATAATCTCAACTTTATCATAAGAATCCTATTTGAATTGTCACTTAATTTTTATTTTAGGAGTTGATGATTGTGGTTTTGTGCTGCAATCTTCTTTTCTCTCAAATCTTTTGTCATGTTGGGTTAATTTTCACTTTTGACTCCGAAGGGGCTACTAAGATCTACAAGTATTTGGGTTTTGCTTGACGAGTCTCTAATTTATGATATATTCTCTGCACTCAACCTGTAAAAGGATTAGACGTAATGGATTGTATGATTTTCTTGACTGGAAATACTGATTAGTTGAAAGTTGTTTGGTAGAGTTTGAGAGTACAAATAATATTGATGCAACATACCATGAGGGTAAAAGATGAAGGATGAATTTTCCCTTGTTTGACATTGCAGATGCATATAAATCAATGTGCTCTTTTGATGATAATATTTTAGACCCGAATTTTGTTATTAGCTGGCTTAAAAAGTTTGCGGTGCAACTTTTTGGAAGAAAAATTGGGGGTATGTGGTGGAGTCTCTGCTGTTTTTTGTCTTGAATTTGAAACTCTCTTATAAATTTCGACTAGTGAATTCTTCTCTTCTCTACATATTTTTTTTTTTTTCTTTTTTTCATCTAGGATTTCCATGTAAACTATGTGTTTATCTTGTTTCTTTCTTCTGATTGTGTCATTATCTTTTGTAATTTTGTAAGTATTTGCCAATTCAAGGCTATGATGTCATTTTTCCTGATTACCTTTTTGCATGATCATTCTTTCAGTCAAAGTGGCTGGTGGAAACCACATTAGTCCCATTGAGATTTTTCCAAGAGCGATGTGAGGTATGTTCATTTCTGTTTCTCTTGAAGCATACCATTTATTTGAATTAATTTTATTTAAGTTATTGGACGGAGCTTTATCTTTCTTCATGTCTTCTAGGAAGAATTTTTGTGGGAGGCTGAGATGATCAAGATAAAGGCAGCAGATCTGAAGTCAAAAGAAGTAATTTTGGTTATTCATTATGTGACCTGGATTTTTATTGCTACATTTATTTATTTTTTAATCCTGTTGGTTTACAATTTTTTCTGAACTGTACCTTGATTCAAGTTATAAATTTGTGAAATATCAGTTAATCCAATCTATCTGTTTAATTATTCCTTGTGCTTAAGATGAGCCATGGAAATTCTGTTGAGATTCCTAGATAATTTTGCATTGGAGCATACATTCTTTTCTTTCTTTGTTTTTTCTTTTGATCTCTCTCTAATTTGAATCTTTATGCTCAGCTCTCCTTTATGCCTTTTCAGCTGATATCCTGTTCTCTGGTATTTTAGGTCAGAGTAAATACACGACTTCTTTATCAGCAAACAAAATTTAATCTTCTTCGAGAAGAGAGTGAGGGTTATGCCAAACTGGTATTTTTCTACATTCTTGTCTTCTTTACTTTCATCATCGTTTCTCTGAGGCACTCTTCTATAGATTTCCTTAGTTATTCTCTATGCATAGATGATTGCTTAGGGATGGGCTGCTATACCCTTGCATTCCTTGTTCTGAAAGTTTTCACTAGAATTATGTGAATATTATCTGCGGATATGTTGTGGAAGGGACGCCTTTTGACCTTGCCCCATATTTGAAAGATTTTTATGGTATTCACTATGTTTTGGCTTGCTAAAGTCATAGTTTATCAGATTGTGGGTTATTGTAGGATATGTTTTGTTGTTATACCTTTGGTGGTACAACTATATTATTTGGAAATATCTCATACTCTTTTTTTTTTTTTTTTTTTTTTTTATAATAAAAAAAAAAGATATTTATTTTAGTTTTTGGTTTAAATATGTCGCTTTTTGGAGAATCCTGTTATGTGCTCATGTTTGTTTAATAATTGTCACTTTAAGAAATCCATCAATGTAATATTAATTATCCTTCCTTCCCCTAGATCTGGATGATTGTTGTATTTAGTCCTCATCTTTATTGTAACTTAGGTCTTTAATCACTTTTTTGTTGTATATTTGATCCTTTTTTTAACCTAAACTAGTAAATTTTTCTTCATCGTTTAAGATATTTTTTTTTTTTTTACAATTTTAGGTAGGAAAGTACCAAATATACAACAAAAAAGGGTGCAGGACCAATAAACTAGAGAACAATTATAAATGACCTGAGTTACTTAGGATAAAAAGGCTGAGGACCAACAAATTCAACAATCTTCCCTTGTATTCTTTACTTAATAATTTTCAAATAATAATTCATCAGGTAAGCTTTATAAGGGAAAAAAAATTCAATTAATTTTTTAAAATGCTGTGGAAGTGTAAAACTTAAAAAAAGGAGGGATTTGTACTTGACCAAAATGTATCATTGTTTAATCTTTTATAAATTGATTTGTGGAAATTAATTTTTGAGATGCCTGATGGAACCTGGTCTGACGTCAATAACAGGTATAGATGTTTGAGATTATGGAATTCGGAAAATGATTTTGAAACAAAATGTTGTAATATATCTGTTGATATTACTGGATAATGAACATCCAATCAGAAGTTGAAATATTGTCACACCCAACATAGGATTTATATTTTTATTAAAGATGTGCTTTAATGCACCAGGTATAAGCTTAACTCCGTTAATGAACTCCAAGCTATATAAACACAATAGAATTTGACCTTTTAGAGCTGTTGTAATAAACAGAAGTAACCATGTTTTTTTTGGTGAATTAGTCTTGCAAGCAATTAACCCTACAAGTATTTATATGATTGTACACTAGAATTCTGGTTTATTTTGTCGATGTATATCTAGTCTATAATTTGAGTGATTCCAAACCACTGGAAAATTTGCATATTTAGCCCTTGATGTTCTACTTGGCTATTTTAGACCCTGAAGATTAATTTAAACTTTTTTAGATTTTTAATGGCTTTTTGGACAACCATTTTGGTCCTAATGAAAACTGTTACCTATTTTAGGCAAGTTGAATGGAGTTCAATATTTGGTTGAAATTTAGAGTACGGATGTTAGGAAAACATGAAGAGAATTATCAATTCTAGTACCTGAAGTTTACTTTGGTATCTAAAGATAATATCTTTTTAGATCTTCAATATTTTACAGACACTCATTTTGGTTCTTCCGATCAAATAGCTATCTCATTTTGGCTAGTCAAACTAAAATTCAATGAACAATAATTGCACATTCTGGTACTAGTTTGTTACTACTCTAGTGTGAAAAGCCCTAATCTGGGGCTCTTAGGTTATTATTTTCATGTTTGGAGCCTTCATTTATTATATAACATTATTCTTTTCACACTGCACTTTTTGTTTAATGACCCTATTCTTCACAAGTCTCCAATTTTCTATTGTGGATTTGTAGGTTACACTTCTGTGTCAGGTTCCTAAAACATCAACTAAAAATGCATCAGCTGCTGTAGTGGGCATCATTAAGGTTACTGCCTGTGCTTCTACTAGTTTCAATTGATTATGCTTGTCTGTGTGTCTAAGTAGCTGTTCTCTTGCAGTCACTGATTGGACACTTTGATCTGGATCCTAATCGTGTCTTTGATATTGTAAGTTTTGCTTCCCATCTTTTTCTCCATTTTACTTTTTCTTTGTGGCAGTTTCCTTTAATATTGTTGAAATATGGTCTTCTGTTATATATATATATATCTCTTCTCCACTTTAACTTCTAATGAAACTTATGGTCATGTGCTTAGGTTCTGGAGTGTTTTGAACTTCAGCCTGATAACCATGTCTTCTTGGATCTTATCCCAATATTTCCCAAGGTGTGGATTTATGTATTTATATTATTCTTTTCATTTTTATTATGTATTCTTTTCCATCTTGATTGAATCCTTTCAGATTTTACATCAGAATATCTTTTCAATGCTCCTATTCCAATGCTTTTGCAGTCTCATGCATCACAAATACTTGGGTTTAAATTTCAATATTATCAACGGGTAGAGGTAACTGATCCAGTGCCAAGTGCACTCTATCAACTCACAGCTTTGTTGGTGAAGGAAGACTTCATTGATGTTGATAGCATGTAAGTCTTCCGCTTGGTTTGAATCTTTATTTATTTGAATTAGTTTACATTTAAGATGCTTTGCTTGTTTTATTATGTCCATGGAATTTATTGGTTTATTTATATTTCTTCCCTCGTCAGTGTAGTCAGATTATATTAGTGGTGACAATCGTGTCGAGTTTGTATGATCATGTTGGGTTGAGTTAAGATAATTACACATAACTTGCCAATCCGACATGGCACGATTGCAACACGGAAAATTTTGAATAAAACTAATATTATATGAATACAACTAGGGATTGTTGTACTGTGATTTTGATTAGACAACTTGATAGATTCAAACTGTACTACCTTCCAGCTCCCAACTTCGGGTTAAGCCTGTCTAAATTGCTTTGAGTTTTAGAAATGATATTAAAAAAATAAAAAAAATTCATTTCAAGTGGCATGCTAAGACAATTTCAATTGTCTTAAATTGCTAGTTGATGAATAACTGGTTAGGAGTTGAATTATTTTTACTTCTAGTGGTTACAATTCATTCTTGTGTCAAGCCTTACTGGTGAATTTTAACTTTTTGACAAATATGCCAATTGTACTTGGGAGAGTAGTTTTAAGCAATCAAACCAGGTTCTTGTATGGTGTTCTGGAACTAAGTAGGAATATTTATTTATTTGGTTTTGTATCTTTTGATGAGGATTTGAGTACTCATTATTCTGTTGTATTTGGGAGTGTAAGTGGAAATTTTACCATGGCTGTTAGTTAATGGTACTGAAGTGACGCTTAATGTTCTTTGAGAAAGGTAGAAGAGTTAGCACGTATATTTTTGTAAACTGAACTCTCTTGAAAAAGGCTTCTCACCCTCAAGATGAAGAAATTCATCTACTTTTGCATGGAGTGCGCTTGTTGAATGAGATGCCTTTCTTAATTAAATGTTGCTTATCAAATTGTAGAAAAGGGGGCTTTAGCAGCTGAAATGATCTTTCTGTTCGTTCCAAAATTCACATATCTAATTGGACCTAGATTCTGTCTTTTACATGCAGTTATCATAAAGGAATGTTGGATATATTTGTTCTGATGTTGACCATGTATGTCCTAGACTTTTGTTTGCTGATTACTTAGTATCCGAAACTATATTCAGGTCTTGAATCTTGCTCCAATCTGATACCTTTCTGAGCTCATGTTATTAAGTTGGGTAATCAGAGGATCATATATTTCTTAAATCAGGATAATTCTTATAGCATGAGTATATAACTTTGTTTATCTTATCTTTTTTCTTTTTGATGAGAAATTTAGGTGCATTTTGGTGAATTAGTGTCATATTGTGGCCTGATTTTACTCAGATGATCTAGATAAACATACCATTTTCTTCTACCGGGGCTTTCAATAAAATAGCTACTATTGGTTTTTGTTCAGTCTTCTGATTTTTACTGATTGTGGCATCTTCTTCAGATACGCCCATTTGCTTCCAAAGGATGAAGAGGCTATTGAGCAGTATAATGCTTTTGCTGCTAGGAGACTTGATGAGGTAGTGCAACTTATATTACACACAGTATTTTATCTGTTTTCTGGTTATTGGAACTTGTTAACTTAGTGTACTGGATTATCAGGCAATGCACTAGACATACTGTAATTGGTGCTTCTCTTGCAGCTGTTGCCATTGTTTTTGCTTTGGGAACTGCCTATATAGACTATGTTTTCGTGGTCCATATACTTGAAAAGTTGTACTCTTCATGAGCATCTTGTTGGTTCATGCACATTGTCTTCATAATTCATGTAATGCTGCTTCTTGATGCATGCACGTGATTAGCTTCATCTATGATGATACCCCTTTTTTTTTTTTTTCTTGTTTAAATTAGATTTACTTTATCAGTTCTTTGGTATGGGAACGCATGGTGAATTTATTATTTATTTATTTTTGCAGTTTTTCTTTCTTTATATTTTATTAATTTGTAGCTGTGCTGCATTCGTTCTCTTTTTACTTCAGATTTGTAGCCCCTCCGTCATTAAAATTCCAAAATTTTCTCAGCTTCAAATATAAAAAAAAGGCAAAATAAATCAATGGAGATTAAATATTGTATCTGAACTTCTCTTTGTTATGTTTGTGTTACTCCACAGGCCAATAAAATAGGAAAGATAAACCTTGCTGCTACAGGGAAAGATCTTATGGAAGATGAGAAACAAGGAGATGTAACTGTGGATCTTTTTGCTTCTTTGGACATGGAAATGGAGGCAGCTGCTGAGCGTTCCTCAGAGCTTGGAAATAGTCAAACTCTGGGCTTACTCATGGGGTTCCTTGCAGTAGATGATTGGTACTTGAGATCAGAATATAGTGTTTTTGGTCTTTTTTCTTTTCTTTTCATTTTTATTTTTTATACGAAGTTTTTTGGTATATTGGCTTTGGATTGCTTTTCTTGTTTGGGTTGTGAACTTTTGTCCTAGAGGTTGTCACTATCCTGGCATCCATCTCTATCTTTACTGTGAATTTCTTTTGTCTAATTGACTTTGGCTGCTGGAGGAATATAATTATTTTTCTTATTGAAACTTACTTATCTTTCTCTCTACATTCTACAAATATTTTTGGTATGTGCAGGAACAGGTGTGTACATGTGTGACAATATCACCTTTTATGTTGTGACAAAATTCTATTTTTCTTATTAGATTACATGTGTTTTTCCTTGATGTCTAAGGACTTTACTGTGCACACTGAGAGGGATTGTGTCACTTGCTAGTTGTATATTTATCACATCTGGCACAACAAAACATGTTGAGTCACTTCTAGATTCTTGCAACTTGTATGATGGAAAATTGATATGTTTCCTTTACCTTCCTGTACTTTTCTATTGAAGGTACAACTATATATGTCTTAAGCTCCTGAAAATCATGTAGAATTCTTTGTTTTGCATGGTATCATCATGGCTATATAGATTCACCTAGTATACTGATATTTTCCTTGCCTGCATGAAAGTTGGCTTGCTTTTTGTATTAAAAGGATGGCTATTGCTGCTGTTTGCTTTACCAAATAGTGGAATTTGGCATTTAGTTCCTTCAAATAAATAAGCTTTAAAGGGGGTGTATCCTGTCTAATGGAAATCTAAAATGAGTCTGAATGTCCATTAATTTTGTACAATTCTCTTCTGGGATTTATTTTATCTCATAATCTTGATTCTGCAGGTATCATGCCCACTTGTTGTTTCAACGTCTATCAATGCTAAACCCTGTGGAACACGTCAAAATTTGTGATGGTTTGTTCAGGTAAACTTTAAAGGAAAAAAAAAGAAAAAGGAAAAGACAAGAAAAAGAATTATGGATGTATCAGAATAATGCAATGACAATCTTCATCTTGCATATAGTTTCTTTCCTGTAGCTTCAACATCTGAAGACTATACTGGATCATCCTATTTATTCTCTTGCAATGTCCACCACTGAGACATTTATTTGTCTTGATGTCGGCTATGTGCAGGCTCATTGAGAAATCAATCTCTTCAGTATATGAACATGTTCGTCAAATGCATCTTGGTAGTTGCAGCTCCTCCAGTGGAGTAGCTTCTGACTCTGCAGAATCTACAAATGCATCCATTAAGAGACCTTTTGTTGATCTTCCCAAAGATCTTTTTGAAATGCTTTCTTCAGTTGGACCTTATCTCTATCGGAATGCTATATTGCTGCAGAAGGTTTTGTTTTTTCTTCTCTGAGATTTTATTGTGTACTGACTATTGTCTTGTACTTTCTTATAGGTTTAGTTTTTGATTATAGGTTTGTAGAGTTTTGAGAAGCTATTATATATGTGCACTTGAACTTTGCAACAATGGTCATGGAGCATTTTCCTCTGATATAACTTCTATTGGAGAAAATCGTTCACCTCGCCTCCACTTGAAAGATGCTCGATTAAGGATTGAGGAAGCTCTAGGAACATGCCTACTTCCTTCCTTACAGTTGATACCTGCAAACCCTGCTGTTGGACAGGAGATTTGGGAACTAATGAATCTCCTTCCTTATGAGGTAGCTTAGGAGTCATATTTTACAGGGGATAGATGGGGTCAGTTCCTCAAAAATGTCAAAGATTCTCAATCAAATTCTTGATTTTTGAAGATTCAATTGAACCGCTTATTTCTAAAAAATATCATTTCTAAACAAAATTAGTTGAAATATTTACATATTATGATTGATTTATATACACACATTTTATGTGTATATTAACAAAGGAGTCACTCATTGTTGCTAAAAGATCATAATCTTTGTCAAATTTTGACAAAAAGGATTAGAATGATTATTATGTTTTTGGGGAAATGGCAAAGACTTAATTGAAGCTTTCTTTTTTTTTAATATCAAGGACTTGATTGCAGTATTTTACATTTGAGGAACTGTTTTGTATTCTTAATTTTATTTTTAAGGCTTGGAGATGATCTATTTGTTTGCCTAGGTCCGATACCGATTGTACGGTGAATGGGAAAGGAATGACGAGCAACTTCCAATGATTTTGGCTGCAAGGCAGACTGCGAAAGTATAAAATTCTTACCATTTTGGTTATTGAATTTGGTAATTTCCATGGACTTCAGTCTAAGATATTTGCATATGATTTTTCTTACAGTTAGATACCAGGAGAATATTGAAGCGTCTTGCTAAAGAAAATCTTAAACAGCTTGGGAGAATGGTTGCTAAACTGGCTCATGCAAATCCCATGACAGTACTTCGTACTATAGTTCATCAGGTAATACGTTTGACCAAAAAGTATCTAATTCCATGCAGTGCATAGTTTTGGTTTGAACTTTTCCATTGTTCCATGCAGATAGAGGCTTATAGGGATATGATTGCCCCTGTTGTGGATGCATTCAAGTATTTGACTCAGGTGATGTTTCCCTTGGACAAATTGCCACCCTTCCTTTTGGAATACTTAAAAAGTACTATGATGGCTCCGTTGCCTTATATTAATATTAATTAATTATTAATATATTCATTTTTTTTTGTTTGTGATTCAGCAATCCCAAAGTTTCTTTTTGAGCCAATCAAAGAAAAAATCCTGTTTTTTTCCTTGCATAACTGCATAACATAATAGAAATACATTTCTTGAACCACTTTCATTTGGTCATATGGCATTGAGAATGCACAGTTCCTCTGTGATCAACATTTTATAACTTAGTACTAAAAGTAGGTATATCGTTTTTGACTAAATTTCAATTTGATCGTCTGGTTTGATTTTGGAGTGTTGTTTTCTGGGAGTCTGCTGTCTGATTTCAATTTGATCAGTGAAAAAATACATTTGAGGAAAGTTCAGTTGAACTGAGAGAACCATAAGCATCCATGGCCTTCTTCTTTGAACTAATCACTTCTTTCTGCAATGTTTCAAGTGGTCTCTAACAACAGCAGCATAAGACAATCTTTTCTGAGAATGAAGTCTTTGATTCCATTTTTACCAAATACTGAGGTACATGGACAAAATTAGCCATGTGATTGTCACATGGAAAAGTATTTTTGGTAAATGATATAATAAACCTAGAAGGGCCCTGAAATGGATGTCATTTCCTTTTCTTGACCAGCTCAAACAAGATAAATTTAGAGAACCTACATTAGAAAGCAAAAAATCATTCCTTTTTTATGCTGGCACTGAGTGCCCATATCCTGTTGGATCATATTTCACTTGGTAAGACATTTTCAATTTCAAGTCTACAATTCTAAGCACTCCTCTCATTGAAATAAATGTTTCAATTTAATGAGGCATCCTTTTCAATGGAAAGGTACTCAGCTGATTTGCCCTCAAGTGAAACCTGTGTGCAGCCATTTTTTCAATGTGGCCTCCTTTTGTTGTTATCTGTAAAGTTTCACTATTAAGAGGTTGATTGGTTAACCATTTATGTCATTTATATTCCTTGTCTCCTTTAATGTCTTTTATCTTTTCAGTCAGCAGTTTCATAGGAATGAAATGTTTGTGCCGATCGATTTGGTACTTTTGGTGTCTTTTTACAAGAATTAAAGAAATGACCCTATTTGTGTCCTTAAAAGACATTGAAAATTTTCCTTAAAACAACATTTGATGTTGCAGCTTAGTTGCATTTCAAGTAGAGGATAAGGAAATTAAGATGAATGTGCTATGTGTTCACTTATATTTCTTATTTAAGTCCTTTTACAGCAACCTGTTATCTATATTGAACTGTTTGAAACATTGATCTTAAATTTGTTACACATATATATTTATTTAATATTTCTGCCATCTGATTGTGCTTCACCCCCTGTTTGTTTGGGTTATCAGTACTGTGAAACTGTTTTTATGGGAAAATAGATGTTTATTCCTAAATCACACCCTTGGCAATTACTCAAGTTGGGTGCATTAGACTTAATATTGGTGCAGCTCATAGAAACATTGCCATACCCTTCACTCCTTTATTTTCGTCTTATGCATGATACATATCACTTTTAGATCATTTTGCACAGAAATAGTAAATTCATCTTTCTCTTTGCTAATTTTGTACTGTGAATATCAATTGCCTACTTTAACAGCTGGAGTATGACATACTGGAATATGTTGTAATTGAACGATTGGCACAAGGTGGTCGTGATAAGTTAAAAGACGATGGCCTTAATTTATCAGACTGGCTTCAATCATTGGCATCGTTCTGGGGTCACTTGTATGTGTTCTTTTCTCATCTTTTAATACTATTATTGTGGCACATATGCATGCTAATATGTATTATATATCTCATAGTGATGTGAATGTGTTCTTTAAGCATGTGATGTCCATAAATGTTAAAGTAATCAGAAATATGTCACTTTAATTATTGCAAGTTGGTTAAGCTCTCGGTCATAATTCAAGTGTCCTCTTCATCTCTCGAGAGAAATCGGAAGTTCAGGGTAAAGGGAGATTCCGGGAAAGAGAAAGATGAAATTTTTTTAATTGTTTTGCTCCCTTCTGCAAAACAGTAGTCTTATCTTTTGCTTGGTGTTGAATAACACTTCTCAAGGTTCCTTTAAGCAGCTAATGGCTACTGTTCTTACTGTATGGTACATTAAACCTTTCTACAAAAACTTAGATCTTCACAAAATGCTTCACCCAGTTCCTGGGATGCAGATTGACCTCAAATGAGAGCTGTTGCTGGAGTTGGGATTTAGTTGTTCACAGTTTCTTGAGTAATTCACGGGCTTTTTGCTTCAGTCTCTTATATTGGGCTAATGTGCTGAAGCTTTTGGTTAGGACTGGGAGGTGCTTGCAATGTTGGGAACATATCTGCTTTAGGGGGATGAGCTGTTACATGACTCCCGACTCATTTTCTTTGTCCTTTTCAAGATTTGAAATCTGTATGTGTTATTTATCTGGAGGTTTGAGGTACTTACAAAAAAGAAAGAAGTGGCTAGTCAAACTGAGTTGGAATATTGGCATGCCAAACATCTCCCAAATGAAGACTAATATTGTACTTAATACTACTTAAGGTCAGATGCTTAGTTTTGGAAGTTCAGTGGCTTGCAAAATTTAGAAATATTTTAGATGAGTCCATTGACCGAGTTTATGAAGCACAAAGCTTTAAATACTTGCTTGCTTGCTTAGGAGACAGAGTATGGTCTGCACGAGACAATGACTTATAACTTTGATTATATAATAGTAAGACAGTTATTTCGCTTGAGGACTCGTGTCTTGAAGTTGTTCAGATAAAAGACATAAATACAGCTATGATTATGCTGAAACTGGTGACCCTTGTTTGCTCAATTGCTAAGTTTTAGGATTTGGCTTCTCTGTGGGTTTTTTTAATCTGCTGCCAAACTAGTTTCATGATGGAAGGTACACGCTGCTTGGTCTGGGATGCTTCAGAACTTCGTGTAACTTTTTTGACTGCAGAGCTCTAAGCACTGTAACTTCTTTTCTTTTCTCACAAAATGAAAACAAGTTACTGGAGGAAATATAATTCCTCAGCTAGACTACTTGATTCTGCACGAAATTCCTTTTAACTTTTTTGGAGCTTTTTGCTTGTAATGAGATATATCAACTTGACAGTCAAGGAATGAGAACATGCTTATTTGGTGGGTATTGCTTTTCATGGTGATCTGGTTGGGGTTGTTTTGGTCTCAGTTGTCTGAACTTTCTTATTGGATTGCACAGTTTTCTACTCATTTTCTTTAGTGGAAAGACCTTCCTTGAGCATTATACGAAGATCTGCATAGTACCATATGCTTAGTGCTAATCCAAGAAATGAATGTCAGTTTTCTAGACCTGGTGCTTTAAAGTGTGGAGGCATGCTTTCTTGTTTCATCCATCAAGTCTCTGAAGTTTCCTATTTCTGCGCAAAATACAATTACCAAGAAGACTCTCTTATGAGGCATGAACTAAATGTATTTTTTGTTTTTAAATTGACATGCAATTGCTCCATGTGTTGGTGCTAGTGTTGTCTATTACACAGAGACACGTTATACATAAATAAGAGAGATGGTTTAACTGATTTATACTTGTTACATTTAAATTTTTTAGGATGTTTTCTGATTAGAGATGGATGTGCTCCTTTTATTGGCTCTATGTGTGTTTTGGAAAAAGGAAAATGGGAAAAATAATAATAAACAGGAATTGATTGTTTAAGATGAACTACCAGAAACTTCTAAAACTATCTTGATATGTTACTCATTTATCACCTCATTTTTCTTTGGAGTGGATCCCTTTAACAGAGGAAGTAGTATCTTGTTACCTGAGTTAATATACTGATATCAATTTCACCTCTTCTGTAAAACTGAAAAGCAATGTGAAGGTGAGCATTTGTGACTTAATACTGCATGACCTTGTGTAGTCTGGAAAATGTCAACCTACTTGGCATTATCAATTAATTGAAATGAGCTTTACAGTAAACAGGAAGTCATGGTGGACCAGTGGACTTTTTTTTTTTTTCCTTCCTGGAGTTTCTTTACCATGATTAGATGATGCTTGGTCAGTTTTGGACTTAATAATGTTTAGGGTGGCAATTTGAAACATGAGGATGTATGGATGTTTTTCTGGAATATATTTCAAGTATAGTTTTGTTTGTCTAATTTAAAGATTTGTATATTGTCTGGTCACCTTGTGCTTAATTTAAACTTCTGGTATATCTAATATTTTCTGATGAGTTAACATGCTAGATAGATCTAGCTTTAGATCTATCGCAATGTAACATATCATGAGTGTCATTCATTATTTGTGCTTGAACTTTATTATGATAAAGTAATTAATTTTTTTCTAGGTGTAAAAAGTACCCCTCAATGGAACTTAGGGGTCTTTTCCAGTATCTTGTTAATCAGTTGAAAAAAGGAAATGGAATTGAGCTTGTTCTCCTTCAGGTGCTCAGCATGACTTCCTTTTTCTGCTTCTGTTTCTTTATTCTGACTTCATCTTTTATTTCAAATTCAGGGTTACATACATTTATTTTTGTCAATGATCTGTAGGAACTTGTACAACAAATGGCAAATGTTCAATATACCGAGAACATGACAGAGGAACAGTTAGACGCTATGGCAGGAAGTGACACTCTTCGATATCAAGCTACTTCATTTGGAGTAACCCGGAATAACAAGGTAACAGTAAGCTATATTGTTAATAAACTAAGGAAACTTGTGAATAAATTGAAAATGTTGAGGGTACCGAAACCAAGAAAAGCATGTTGAATTTTGACATCTAAGACCTTGCATAAATAAATTTTTGTCAAACAAATATCTAATTTCTGTAATGTGTATTATCTTCTCAGATGGTCGGTTAGTTGCAAATATGTCTCTCGTTTTTCTCATATCCAGTCTGAATTGAATTCGACATACTGGTTTACATGTGTCCTTTCCAAAATGGTAGTTTGTTTATATAAGAGCACTCCTCTCCTTTTCACTGTATTCTAGATTTCTTGAGGTTATTAATGGATAAAATGTTCGAATTATGATGAATATGCGCACTTAAGGAATCAATGATACCTGTCCATTCTTTTTGGTTTTTCAGCAAACATTTGTACGTCTAGTTTTCTATTTCTAGAATGTTAATGATTCTTTTGGGTCTGGCCAAAATTCTAGTGAAATTTTGGGCATTAATATAGCCTCAATTGTTTATTAGATTGATGTACTGGCATTTGAGCTGTATGTTATTGAATTCGTGTTTTCTCAATTATTATTATTACTATTTATTCTAATCCCTCTTATTGGCAAGAATGTATATTTTTTGACGACTCCTTTTCACTCATGTCTTATTTTGAATCATCAGAAGAATGAGCACTTAAAGTTTATGAACTTAAAAAAGTACCATTGTGTTGTTTCTAGCTTCTTGTTGAATTTGCATTTCACCACTGGAGTATGTATGGCAATATAGTGTTTAAGAGTGTGGTTAAACATCTTTGCAGGCATTGATCAAGTCCACTAATAGGTTACGGGATGCTCTGTTTCCAAAGGATGATCCAAAGTTGGCCGTTCCTCTCTTATTGCTCATTGCTCAACATCGATCTGTGTAAGCTTTATACTGTTATCATCTGAAATAGAAATGCTTCCCCATAGCCTTGCTCCTCAATTTCATATCAAGTATTGCATTTGATGTCAGTAGGTATTTACATTTCGCAAATGGATACTAAATTTAACCTGTATTAGCTTTTTACTATTATTGGAAATAATGACACCTAGCTGAAGCGTGGTTTTTATTCTTGATGAGAGATTTTGATGGCTTTTGGTTTCTTACCATCACTTTTGGTTGTGGTTTTCTTGTCCTTATTCATTGGGGGCTGGGACTGTTGAGTTAGGAATGTTAATAAATTCATAATGATAGTCTATAGGGTAAAAGCATATCCTACTTTTAAGTGGTTTATTATCGGTACATTTTGGTTTTATTTTGCAGATATTCATTGCTTTCTGTGATCTTCTTTTCAGGGTTGTCATTAGTGCTGATGTACCTTATATTAAGATGGTTAGCGAGCAGTTTGATAGGTGTCATGGAACCCTTCTGCAGTATGTTGAGTTTCTCTCTAGTGCTGTTACTCCAGCATCAGCTTATGCTCTTCTTATTCCTACTCTAGATGAACTTGTTCATCTATATCATCTTGATCCTGAGGTTTTCCCAATTCCTTTTTCTGCTTTAGTGATATTCCTCTGGATTTTAATTTTCTTTTTATTCCTGCATTAGAAGGTGTTGGATGTGGTGGGTTTTCATATAAAGAGGAAAAAAGGAAAAAGAAATAAAAGAAGCTTTTTTGTATTTGTTTAACTGTTTCTCATGTTGTTCTCTTTAAACAGGTGGCTTTCTTAATCTATCGACCTGTAATGAGGCTCTTCAAGTGTCAAAAAAATTCGGACTCTTTTTGGCCATTGGATTGTAGTGAACCTGCAAATGCCATTACTGCTGATTCGGAGTCAGAAACTGGAGATTCTTTAGACACATTGGTCCTTGTTCTTGATTCTTCTTGCAAAGCTATTATGTAATATTCTGAACCACTTGCATATCTCTACATGGTGTTAGTTTCTATCTATAAGTTTGTTAAATTCTCTGTATGCTTTGGTTTTTGATTTTTTATCTCTGGAGTGAGTGTCTAAGCATACATTCACTATTATTCTCAAAGCAGTGCAGAATTCTCTTTTACTCCATATACTGCATTTTCATTTAAATGCTTTATTCATGGAATATTTATTGGTCAGACCCTTTTCACTTTTGGATTGTTGTTTCTATATAGAGGAACATAGTAGTACCACGTTTTATATTTATTTCCAACTATCTCTTTGACATGTAAAGACTTATATTTGTTGTGTCAGTCTTAGATATGGATTGTCATAGAATAACTTTATTTTCAGTTTACAATTTCTTTGGGTAAAAGTTTCTCTTTGGTTATTAAATGCAGGTGGTCAGATCTTCTTGAGACAATCAAAACGATGTTACCTTCAAAAGCATGGAATAGCTTGTCTCCTGATCTATATGCAACTTTTTGGGGTCTTACTCTTTATGATCTTTACATTCCTAGAAGTCGATATGAGTCTGAAATAGCTAAGCAGCACACTGCTCTTAAAGCTCTTGAGGAGCTTTCTGATAATTCTAGTTCTGCAATAACTAAAAGAAAGAAAGAAAAGGAAAGAATCCAAGAATCTTTAGATCGATTGACTTTGGAACTCCAGAAGCATGAAGAACATGTTGCATCTGTCCGCAGACGGCTTACTTATGAAAAAGACAAGTGGTTAAGTTCCTGCCCGGATACTTTAAAGATTAACATGGAATTTCTCCAGCGCTGTATATTCCCTCGTTGTACATTTAGCATGCCAGATGCAGTTTATTGTGCCATGTTTGTAAATACTCTTCATTCCCTTGGAACACCATTTTTTAATACTGTCAATCACATTGATGTCCTTATATGCAAAACTTTACAACCAATGATTTGCTGCTGCACTGAGTATGAAGTGGGTCGTCTTGGGAGGTTTCTGTATGAGACATTGAAGACTGCATACTATTGGAAGGTTAATATGTTTTTGGTTTTAGTATTTTTCTTCTTCATCTTCTTCTTTTCTTATTTTTACATGAAGATATGAGGCAAGCAGGATTATGGTCATGGAATTTATATTTTATGGATTGATGCTGACTGATGGTTTCCATTCTTAGAGTGATGAATCAATATATGAACGTGAGTGTGGAAACATGCCTGGATTTGCTGTCTACTATAGATACCCAAACAGCCAGCGTGTCACATACAGCCAATTTATCAAGGTTAGTTTACATTTTAACTTTCTCTTGTTTCTTTCCTTTGTCGTATAGATTTCTTAAAATTCTTTTTCTTGATGTCTATTTTTCCTTAACAGTATTATCCTGCTTTTTTCTTTTTGATAATAAAGTATTATCCTGCTTGATGTATGTTTTATGAGCTTTTCATTGTACTGGTTGCTCTATTTGATAAATTTACTTTTCGGGTCATATTTCAGTAATACTTCCTACAAATGAAACATCTAAATTCTCTTTTTGACATTTTCTGATAGTTAAAGACTTTTCTTTACCTGTTTGACCTGTCTTTGTTTGTCTCATATTCATTTTTGGCATGAAAATTGATTGATTGATTTTTGGATAAGTTGAAATATGTTGCAATTGAAGCTACTCTGTAGAACTGGTTTTGGTATCATAGTAGTTATAGGAGCAATACTTCAATGTAAATGGGGAGGGGAAGTAACTCTACATATAATGCATCATTTACATTGTTTGGTTGAATGTAGTTGTTGGAGGGAAACAAAATCTTTGGGTGGGGGTTGTTAATGTTATCATTTCCTCCCCTCCTGAATTGGAACAGAAAATAATGAAATTTTACATTTATACATAGAGTTGAATGTTTTAGCAAAATAGAGGATGGGTTATAACAAAGTAAAATAAATCAATTATTCTCTTTACTTTTTATATCCTTCCATCCCTTCCATTTCTATTAGACATAGTTAATTACTTCACATTGTCGAAGTAAAGGTGCCTTATCCCTCCCCTTCGCTCCCTCCCTCTACCCCCTACTCACATGCAAACCAAATAATACCTAAGTTAATAGAGAAACGTCGGATTTTTATGTACGAAACACACTTTCCCTCTGGTCTTTGTGTTACTTTTTCATTTTTGTGTTATTAGACATTGCTATGTGAATGAATGTGCATGAGATAGATATGCCATCCTCAATCTTTGCATCTTTTACTAAATTAGTTATCCTTCCATTTTGTCTAGTGTCCTCTTGGCTTCTGACACAGTTTTTAAAATTTGTTTCCATTTTGATCAGTATCTTTGTAAATGTATGTCATCCATTGACAATATTTAGCACTATTAACTAATTGAGATTTTAAGTGGATCTTGTTGACCATTTAGGGTATGTTAGACTGGTCCATATTTTGTTTAAAGTGCAGAATTTCACTTTTGTACTGAGTTCTAATAGTGTTTTTTTTTTTTTTTGTTGTTGTTTGTGTCCATTGAATCATACTATGCATTGATTTTGACAAGATGGAAATGGTTAGGTCTATCTAAAAGAATGAAAGATGTAAGAACCTTTGGAAACTTAAGCAAAATAAAAGAAAATCCCCTGGATGATTCACTGCAAACACTAATAAGGTTTTCCATTTTTGAGTGTTTGTGTTTCTTTGCTTCTTGTTCATGTTTTTGTTTGTGTAAATCTTTAGATTTCCTACTTTATTTAAAGATTACTTTTAAGAGTACCACAAATAACTAACATAGTTAATTCCTATCTGTGGAAGGACTTCCTATTTTCTTGAATCCCTTCCATCTTCTGTGGAGGCTCAAAGTGTGTCATTGATCTTCTAATTGTTACATTTTTGTATTACTCCTCAAAATTTACTATACATCTGGGGAATTCTACTTCAACAAGTTATTTTATTTACTTGTTCTTTTTATCTCTTTCTTATATTCCCCCCTCTACCAACCCAAATTTTGGGTTACAGTTCAACAACTGATTTAAGTACTCCTTATTTCTCTATCCATTCTTTACTATTACTCTGCAGAAACTCACTGAGAATTGAGGACTTCTGAAATTTGTGGGTAAGAGAGAGAGAATTGATTTCCTTTCCTTTTCTTCATCCTTTATCTGCTTGAAGCCTCACCATATCGACCCCTCTAGTAGCTCCACCGGACACTGCCAAGTATAAACCCTCCTCAGTCACCCAAAGTTTAATTATTCTATCATCTATTTAGGTGAAATTTCAGCATCAGAAGTCTTGGTTAGATGCTAGATTATTCTTAGTGTTTGCTTCAAAAAAGGCTAGTATTCTTATCCTTAATAGCAAAAGGAAATGATGGTGGAGTTGCCAGAAGACAACAGGGGGGTATGTGTGCTTCTGCCAACCTTGCAGCCACTACGGAGGTTGCAGTTGTAGGGTTAACAAAAAGGAGAAAGAGAAGATTGGAGGAAAATAGTAAAGAAAAAGGTTCTAAAGCTAACATCTGCAACTCTCAAGTCTTTGATGTTTGAAGCTAACATCTGCACGTGCTGTTACCCTCTTTAATATGCTAGAACGATCCATAAGTACTATTTCTTTAAGCAACCACCAAGTATCTATGGAACAATTATCCCTATCAATGTGTAGTACAAGGACAAATGCTCTACCATTTATTATTTTCTATGGCTATCATTTGATGCTTCATTTTGTTGTTTTATGACCAAGTTTATCTTCTGTCCTTATTTCTTCAATTGGAAAATAAGTGGTTCACTAAATGCATAAAGGTACATTGGAAGTGGAGCCAAAGAATCACCAGGTTGTTGATTCAATGTTTAGAATCAACGGAGTACATGGAAATTCGAAATGCTCTGATTATGTTGACAAAGATCTCGAGCGTTTTCCCTGTTACACGAAAGACAGGAATTAACCTTGAAAAACGGGTAAAAGATATGGAAATACTTTACTATATTTTTTATTTATTTATCTTTCAGTGATTCTTATTATATTAAGTTGTTCACCTGTGTCAAATAGGTAGCTAAGATTAAAGGTGATGAAAGAGAGGATCTCAAAGTCTTGGCTACTGGTGTAGCAGCAGCTTTAGCAGCTAGAAAGGTAAAGTTTTTCATTTAAATCTCGTGTATTTCTTATGGTACTGCTTTCTCAATGTTGTAATGAGCCAAGTGAGGTTTTAAAGATATATTCTCCAATTTTAAGAGTACATACTCTCATTTTGATTGCTTTTGAATATTTCTTCTACATTGGTAATGGCATTACTGTGCTTTTCTGTTTACTAATTTCTTGAACTTTCTATGCACAGCCCTCATGGGTTACAGATGAAGAATTTGGCATGGGTTATCTAGAAATAAAGCCTGCACCTGCACCTTCTTCAAAGTCTGTAGGTGTAAATTCAGTTTCTGTACAGAATGGGGTTGTTCCCAATGCAACTGAAGGTGAACCTACTGGAGGAAGAAGTGGTGCTGCTGGAACCTCCCATTCTGATTATGGCAATTCGACCAAAGACACGAGAATAGAAAGGTCAGAAAATGCTTCACTGAAGTCAGACTTAGTATCGGCAAAAATGAAAGGTGGTTCTTTGGGTAATGGGTCTGAACTCCAATCATCTGGTCCATCCATTGGTGTACAATCTGGGACATCCAAGTCTGTAGACAATCAGAAGCAATTGGATGAGCCCATAAATAAAGCATCTGAAGACACCACAAAATTGGCTGCAAAAACAGCTGCTGAACTTGAGGTATGAACATAAATTATTTGACTACATGCTCAAAGTCAAGGTAGACTTTGATGATTCCAGAACACTTGCACCAAGGGTTGATATTTTGTTTTACATCAATATTGTTTGGAAAAAAAGGGGTAAAACAGGAATATAGCTGTAAACTTTTTCAGATATCTTTTTATTAGGATTCCTTTTCCTTTTAGGATTTTCGTTTCCAATATAGTTGGAACATTTTAGAAGGTTACCTTTTTTTTCCTCTTTGTCTATGTTCTATAAAAAGGGTCTTCTAATTAGATTTTATAATTAGAGTGCAAAAGCTCAATTTTCTTCATATTGTAGTTTTTGCTGTGCTCTGCAGTACTTTCTTTGTTGTCTTTATTAGTATTGGATAGTAAATCGTACAGTTAGTTTTGACAGGAAAGAAATGAGAAGAATAGAAAAGAAAGGGAGAGAAAATGGAAGTTTTTCTTTTGTTTCGAAATTTTAAGTAGGAGAGAAGAAAAGATGTTTCTGTAGATGAACAAAATGGAAAAGTTGAGTTTAATTAAAGTTCTTGAATATTTTGCTTTTACCCTTTAACATTCGTTTTATCTATATCGCATATCTCATGTGAATACAGGTTATTTTAGTAAAGGGACGTCTGTAAAATCCTTTCTTTCCCCTTTTTTTTGTTATTTTTTTTAATTTTTTTTTTTACTTCCAAACAATATGAAACCATCACTTCTTTTTCATTCTTTAACTCCTAAATATATATTTTCTCCTTTTTCTTCTCTCCAAACTTTTAACCTATTTGATTCTTTTCTTTTGCCTCTTCAACTCCATTGAAAATTACTTTTAAGGTTTTTTGCAACATAAATTACTTTCTTCTGAAAGGTATCTTACTGCTGTTGAACTAGTATATCGTGGAATAAGTTCTGGTGGTGGTTTCTTAGGATTTTGGAATTAGTCGGGGTTTAGTGATTCATGGTATTCTTATTTTGTTTATGGATGCAGATAGATTTTCATCATGCTTTAGAGAACTTTGTTAGCCTAATCGCAGTTGTTGCCTTGTTTGTCCTCATGGGTTGCTTACATACTGTAAATGGCCTATATGCCACCTTCTTAGCAGAGCCTTTTAGCAGTCTAAATGGTTAATTAAACTTGAAGAGGGAACTGTTTGTGGGACATTGAAATGACATATTAATTGAATAGTTTTCAAATATGTTGAACATGCCTCTGCTTTACAATGTCTCTTGATGCCATACTTTGTCCAACTGAAATAGTTTAAAATCCGTTATTGTCCTTGTAAGCAACTATTCTAGGATGATTCAAATAGTAGTAATACTTTTTGAGTCTCTGTCCAGAAGGAAAATCAGTATTGGTAGGTGGGCTCTCTTCATGGTCAAGTTCATCTGGGACCTATTAGTATTATTTTGGGCTTTCTTAATCTAACTAATTTTAATTCCATATTTTCTAAGGATTTAAGTTTTTTCATTTTATAAATAAGTGAAATATCTGTTTGCAAGAGTTCCTCATTTCTGAAAATTGATGGGAAACATCTGCTGTATCTACTTCCGATTTCTCAAATTGGATATAAACTTCATCAAAATAGAATATTTTAGGTTTTCACCACTTAACCTCATTTTTTTATATGATGGTTATTTACTTCTACATGTGTGTCCTATATTAGGCTAAGGGTTGAGGGTGTTCTTGGGATAGACTGTGGTGCATTACCTGAGAGGAGAGTGGCCAAGAACTCTTAACTGGTTTCATTTCTGTGTGTGCATTAACAAATCTGAGGCATGTTGGGTCTTTTGAGAATCCCTTCTGGATGTTGTCAGTCAAGATCTGCAAGGGCATTTTTTATTACACTGTTGCTTGGAACTATATGCATTTTTGGTACAGAGCCTGCTGACATTCTATTTTTATAAGATAACGTAATTTCTATAATCTGTTCCACTAATGAACCTATTCATACAACCCAAGTGAATACTATTTAATACTCATAGGATGTCTTTGCTGAATTTCCTTATGCAAATTGATGAATTCCCTTTCAGAATGAGTTTAGCATAAGAAACAAGTTAGCCTTTGTGGTGGTCATTCTTCTCTTAAATCCATATTGAGACTCGGGCTAGCTTTCCTTACTGCTTTACTAGTACTAGTTCATGAAGCATGCAAGATAGCCCCCTTAAAGTAGAATCTGTTTTGTTCCTGTAAAATACATATAAGCTTCAAATTCCGTCTTTAAAGGCCACAATGGCATGATTTCTTGAACTTCAAATTATTGCTAAAGAGCATAGTAGGTGGTAATTTGTATGTGCCTTGCAGGGAAGAGCTGCTGGTAAACGGTCTGGTCCTGTGGTATCACTTTCCAAACAATCAAAACATGATCTTGCGAAGGATGACGGCAAGTCTGTTAAAACAGTTGCCAGAATTTCAAGCTCTTCTGGTGATCGGGAATCATCAATGCATTCATCTGCAAGTGGGAACGCTAATGTTTCTTCTGCAATTTCTGGCAATGTTGCCATTGCTTCTACTGCAAATAAAGGGTCCTCATCAACAAGATCATCAGATTATGGCAATGAATTAAGAGCAGAGACTGCTAATGTGAAATTATCTGATTCTAAGATTTCTGCTAGTAAAGAAGAATCTTCGGAAGCTCTGGATGTGGTTAAATCTTCTCGATCAGTTTATTCCCCCCGACGTGACAGTTCTGTTGGTACTTTAAAGTCTGTTGATAAGCTACCAAAGAGAGCCAGTCCTGCTGAAGAAATTGATAGGCTGACTAAACGTCGGAAAGGAGAGAGTGATGTGAGAGATTTGGATGGTGGTGAGTTTCGGGTGTCTGAAAGGGATAGGTCAGGTGATTCTCGTAATGCTGATAAGCATCATCTAGATTTGGATAAATTAGGACCAGATGAGCACAGTTCAATTAGGTCCATAGATAAGCCTATTGATAGATCAAAAGATAAGGGCAGTGAAAGACATGATCGAGACAATCGAGAAAGGTTGGAGCGTCTTGATAAGTCTCGTGGGGATGAAACAAGAGATAGGTCACTTGAAAGATATGCTAGAGAACGTTCTGTTGAAAGGGTACAAGAGAGAGGCGGTGCTGATAGGAATTTTGACAGGCTTATTAAGGATGAAAGAAGCAAAGAAGACAGGGGAAAATCAAGGTACAGTGAAACTTCCATGGAAAAATCCTACGCAGATGATCGCTTCCATGGGCAAAGCTTACCTCCACCTCCACCTTTGCCACCTAATGTGGTTCCACAGTCACTAAATTCAAGTAGAAGAGATGATGATGTTGATAGAAGGTTCGGAACTACTAGGCATAATCAGAGACTTTCTCCAAGACATGACGAGAGAGAAAGGAGGCGATCGGAAGAAAATACTTTATCATTACAAGATGATGCAAAGCGTAGAAGGGAAGATGAATTCCGAGAGAGAAAGCGGGAAGAAAGAGAGATAAAGGTATTTCTCTTGATTTTTTATTTAGTTAATCTTGTCTATTTGTGTATATTGAGAAAATATGGATATTGGTATGTCAATTCGTTTTTAAGGTTGACGTGCATGCATTTGGATCAAACTCATTTTTACTCCAGTGTGTATAGCAGCAGATTTTGATTTATATTAGTTGTCAACTGCATCTATTCACTCACACATTTTAAGGTTTTGAATTGTAGGGATGCAGATTTGTGCTCTTAGTAATTTGCTTAGTTCATATGGTTGGTAAAACCTTCAAGTATCCCATGAAGTTCTAATGGAAAATTCACTTTTGGGGCCTCTAATCTGTCCAATATAGGACAATACATGTTTTCCTTGGGTTTATTGTTCACTTACAAGCAATGAGCAAACCATATATTGATCGTGTCATTGCATCCGATTCCTATAGTTTTATATTTTTGTGTTCATTCATCTCAAGTGCATGCATCTAAATATGAAATCCTTGCAAAGGTTCTAATAATTACTAGTATTTCTTGACATTCCTTATTTTCTATTTGGTGCATATGTAGGTTGAGGAGAAGGAAAGAGATAGAGAGAGGGAGAAAGCGAACCTTCTAAAGGAGGAAATTGATTCAAATGTTGCATCTAAACGGAGAAAGCTGAAAAGAGATCATGTAGCAACAGAACCTGGTGAATATTCACCAGCTGCTCCACCCTCTCTTCCCCTTCCAATAAATGCATCACAGTCGTATGATGGAAGGGACAGAATAGACCGCAAGGCGGCTACTCTAGTCCAACGACCCGGATATCTAGATGACCCTGGTTTGAGAACTCATGGCAAAGAAGTGGCTGGCAAAACAGCCCGTCGTGATAGTGATCCGTATCCTTGAAATTTCATTGATGATTTGGTTCCTGTGGCATTTATGAAACTCATGTTTGAGTTTTTTTTTTTTCTATGACTGTGCATTAGTATAAAATTCTCTGCTTTGATCATTATTCTTATTCTGCCTCACAAATCAATCTTGTGTAAATTCTTCTTCATTTTGTCTGTGTTCTTCCTTAATTTTCTCTTGCTTCAGAATGTATGACAGGGACTGGGATGATGAAAAGAGGCAAAGAGTTGAACCGAAAAGGCGACACCGGAAGTAAACTCTCTCTTAAGTATTGGTGTTGTTCCCAGCCTTCTATGCTACTCACCCTTCAGTCACAGACATAACAACTAAGTCTACTTGGAGATTCATTGCATCTCCAGAGAGATATTTGTATGCAATTTCAAAACTTTCCCCCTTCCCCCATTTTTTTTTTTTATTTCTTTATGGGTATTGTTAATCCTGTTCTTAAACCAAGCAGTATGGGATTTGGGTGAATGGCATGATTATTGATTCATTGGCTGGTAAAAATGTAAAAAAAGTGAATTTTGAGCACTAATTTTTCTCCTCTTTTCCAAGATGTTTTGTCTACTTTCTCTTTTGCACTGGCTTAAATTCTAGTTTATATATATATATATATATGTGTGTATGAAAACTCTTTATCTAAGTGTAGGTACAAAAAAGAAAATACTGTGGTATATACATATATATTTTGTTTTAAGAATTTAAAAAAATAATGAAAAATAAATAAATTTAAGTTGTTTTGAGACAAAATAAATTGTATTTTTAATATATATTTTTTATTTATGATTGAGGTATACATTGTGCGTATAGATATTAATTTTTATTTAAAAGACAATTATGGGTTCTAAATTGATAATAAAAAATTATAATTTATAATTAGTCAATCTTCCGACTATTATAAAAGAAATAAAATTAACATTATTAATTACTAGGTGATTATATGGTGATTATAAGTAGAAGAGTGAATTAGAGAATGATTTTAGTTTTATTGTTAAATTAGTTAGGGATGATACACAAACTCTTCAAATTTTGCCATATAACAGGTTCTAGAGTCTAGGAAGCCTTGAAGCCTCGGGGGGGGGAGGGGCTTAAGTAGAAGTATCCGACTCTACAATAGCTTTTAGCAAAGTGGATAAGTCAGCAAGTCCCAATCGCTCCCCTCCAAACCCCCCGCTCCCGCCCCCCCCCGAAAGGATGTTCGGCCGATTGGGCGCGCGCGCGGAGCGTGGTGGCGGGCGAGCTTAAATAGAAGTATCCCGACCTCTACTACCTAGCTTTTAGCAAAGTGGTATCAGAGCCAAGCTTAAGTCTCTGCTGCATCGTAAGATCCCGGGTTCGACTCTTGCGAAAGGATGTTCGGGCTCGATTGGGCGCCGCTGCGCATGGCGAGGGGGGCACGAGCTTAAGTAGAAGTATCCCGACCTCTACTACCTAGCTTTTAGCAAAGTGGTATCGAGCCAGCTTAAGTCTCGCCGCATCGTAAGATCCCGGGTTCGACTCCGCGAAAGGATGTTCGGGCTCGATTGAGGCGCAAAGTCTGCGAGCGAACAGTAGAAGTATCCCGACCTCTACTACCAGCTATAGCTTTTAGCAAAGTCTCTAGCAACACTAGAGTTAAAGTTTTTTTAATTTTTTTTTAAAAAAAATTGTAAGATTATTCGTGTTAGGTTTGAATCTTTAACACTACTAAATGTCACATAAGATATGAGACAAGTATGAGTCGAATTATGTGTGTGTGCTCAATCGGAACCAATATTTAATTAGTTAGTAATTTTAAATACCAAATAGTATAACAAAAATTCAATAATTAAAACATCATGCATATATAAAAATTTATAAAACATGAAATATTTTAATAAAAATAAACTTGTCAAATCTCAATTTCTAAACATAAACAAAATAACTCAAATTTAATCATTGGTAACACACAATGAAACAAAGTACAAAAAATTGCAATTAATTATCAAAATGTTTATTATGATTAAATTTGAAAAAGAATTAAAAGGATATTAAAGCTCTAACTATCTTAATATAATCATCATAAACTCCATGGATGTACTACTGATCCATAGAATTCATGAGAAATACTATTAGGATTATAGAAAGGATTTGTAGAACATAAAAGATTCCCATATGGATTATACACTTGAATTTTCCCTCCATTCATCTCATATGATCCATAATTGTTAATGGAGAAGAAGCCATTGATGTCCTTGTTTTCAATCCATGGACAAGTAGGAAGAGATGCCTCCAAAAGGGTTTCCCAATTCACATTAATGGTGTTATCATCATCACCATCTTCTTCAAGATCTATCAATGGCTTCAAGATTATTTCTTGGTTCTTGATTTCATCAAATGAGGGCACTTTTAGTCCAATTTCTTCTACTAGTTGTTCATGATGATCATCATCACCATAGTCTTGATCTGTTGTTGTAGCTGTTATTGATGATGATGATGAAGACGATGGAGATTCAGTTAATTGCCACATTCCATTTAGGAAAGCCCCAAGTGCTCGAATTTGTATCTCTGGAACTCTATCAACAAATGGATACTCATAAAATCCACAAAACCCCATAGATTTGCACCATTCATAGAATTCAGAGAGATAGTTTGCTTGAATAGCTGCCCTTTTGTAAATATCGAATGCTTCTACACAACTTCTGTATGGTAATTGTATGAGATGATCCAAAACTATGACAATTTCTTTCCTAAAACTCGTGTAACAATCAAAACTATCGCGAATTATGTGTTTCATTGCTGATTGTACCATGAAGTTTCTTGCTGCTGCTCCTGTTGGCCTGCAATCCAGGACATGATCAATTAGGCCTTGTAGTTTCGGCAAGAATTCTAACAGTCTTGTGATTTTTTTCATTTTGTCAAGAAAGGTGATTCCTTGATCATCATATTCTTCAACTTCAATGTCAATGTTGAGGGATTCATCTAGTAGATGAGCATATGATCTGATAAAATTTGTGTAATCTTTAGCAGTATCAGCAGTTGAGGATGAAAAATCTTGGAAATTACATGGGTTGAGTGACGAATATCCATTGAATTTACACTTCAAGAACTCTTCTCGAAAAGGGATGTTTTCAGGGATTGATCCGAGCAAGCGGTGAAATAGTAGTAGTGATTTGAGTGCGACTCTCCAACATTGTGTTTTTTCGAAGCGACGAGTGAAATACAATGCAAATGCTGGGAATGAGGATGGTGAAATTGAGAATATTTTGAGAAGTTCTTGAATGTATTTCTCATTCAATGGAAAATCATTAGGAGATGTTGCTTTTATAACTATGATATCAAGATCACAATAGCCTCCAATGGTAGCTATTTTTGCATAGCTAACACTTGTGTGTTCTTTTATGGAGCAAAATGCCTGCCTTAATCTCCTTTGCATTTTGATAATCCAAGATTGAAATAAAATATTTGTTTCTTGAGGATTATATAGAGAATGAAATGATTGATGATGATCAAGGGAAGAAAGAAAGAAATTAAGTATTGGAAAATGTACTTACTTTGGCACCAAAAAGTTTGATTTTTGCAAAGTTCGATTTTGATTTAGGTTGGAAAGATCAAAGAGTATAAGGACATATAATGGAGGAATTTGTTAAATGGATAAAAGTTTAAGCGGATATATAATAGTTAAATTTATCCTCTTAATATACTCTTACGTGTGAGATGATCATATTTTTTCAACAAGATTCAATCTAACACGTGCACGATAATCATCAAACGAGAACAATAACATAGATTTTAACTCCGATACTATGTTAAATCGAGTTAAATTGTATTTACTCTAAAAATTTAAATTGATAAAGAAATACTAAATTTATCCTCTTTTAACATAATTTGGCTAATATATAAATATATATATATATATATATATATATATATGTATTTATGTATATATTTGTTGGCATTAGGGTGAAACTAGACATAATTTGGAGGTCGATTAGAACAAGGCAACTTTGGAAGTGACTAATTGACAACAATGTACTTGGAATCAAGCACTATATTATTGGCTTAGGATTGCGATAATTTGGCCTTTTTTATGTCTTTGATAGCCATATATACATTATATACGTATATATATGCAATATGTTGGTCATTACAAGAGGTTTCTTTTTCATTTTTTGTCTTTTGTTTTGTGGCCAATAGTAGTCCTTTTTTTTTAGTATTGTATTAATTTATGCTTTTAGACAATAATACCTTTCACTTCTTGCTAGCTGCAGATCAATCTATAATTTTGTCAATTATGCCAGTTCTCAAATTGGCCAAAATTATAATATTTGTATATATATATATTTGTATGGAAAACAATGGCAATGGTTAAAAAAAAAAAATCCATCTTCTTTCTTATTTTTTCCTTTTGTTACTTAAAGTCTTTTTATTCGATTTGCGTTATAGTCGTAAAGTCTAACTCTTATTTAGGAGAAAGTTTCACTCTAGTTTTTGCATGACACTTACAATGAGTATCAAACTTTCAACCTCGTGTACTTTTCTTTGTGTGATTGATTTAATTTTGTTATTGGAAGTTTGTGGGAATAATTTTTTTTGTCTTTTCTTTTTTATTGTTTGTTGTAATAAGTAGTAGGCCATGACAAAAGCCCAACATGCTTTCTACCATAAATTCACTATAAAGAATACATGTGTTATTAACCAATTAAAGATGCATTTTGGATGTGAGTATTTTGAAAAATAAAATTATTTTGCACAAAAACTAGATATTAAAGGTTAAAATAGTAAATTATCCTTCAATTGAAAATGAAAATGAAGCTTGATTGAGCTTTAGCCATGTCTTATATTTGTGGAAGATCTATAAAATGTTTCTTATAAAATGTAAGTGAAAGTGAAGGACTCCTAATGCTTGGGGGAGTTGGTGCACGTAGCTTGAGAGAACTCGGTAGTTTGGGAGAGTTGGTGCGCGAACTCATAATGCTTCCTCCATGGCGGATGATCGAGGTTTCGAATCCCCCGGGGTGGTTAGCGCCATATTAAAAAAAGCTCTGGGTCAAGCCCTCACCCTGGAGTAAGAGTTGAACTCTGCGAGGTCGAGTCCGGATTAGTCTCACCAAATAAGGTGGGGACACCGGACGCCCCAAGTGGATATAAAAAAAAAAAAAAAGTGAAGGAGAAACAATGAAAATTAAACTTATTTTATCAATAAGAAATTGAGTATCTTCATTGGTAAATTTTTTTTTTGTGGACCTAATAATTCAAAAATTAACATATTTATGTGGATCTTATAACTCAAAATTTAGAAAAAACGTTATATAAACCATGGTTCTAGATTAAAATTGTTCTTGTGGACCTTATGATCCAAAATCAAGAGAACTATGAGATAAATAATGATTTTATCCTAAACTGATCGCTTATTTTGGTCCACATCAATCAAGTTTTGTAAAAAGAAAGAACATAATTTTCTAAAACATTCGGAGCAGGATCTCTTTCAACATCATTTGAGACATTCTAGAAGATATCAATAAAAATAAGACACTGTATCAATTAAATTGTATAGTTTGTCATTGTCATGATTCAAACTCATAATCTTTCTTTTACCAATTAATAAAATTTAGACCATTAAAAAAAAAAGAAGGAAATTAAAGAAAATTTGTAATTTATAGGAAATTTTCTTGTATAATAATAAGGTAAGTAGATATATAAGGACCACTTTTACAAATGAATCTTTTATCAATGTTTATTTAAAAATAAATAAAAATAAAAGTGTCAAATGTATCAAAAGTTTTATCTAAATTAATTGATTTTTCATCTAACTAGCTATGTATCTTTCCTAAAATAAGAAGAGGAAAAAAGAATTATACTAAAACTAATAAGTAAATCTTCATTTATTATGATTAATTTTGGGGAAAAAAGTATATATTTTTTAAAAATACTTATTAAAATACATTATTTTTTTTTGGAAAATGTGCTATTATTTTGCCTATATATATAGATGTTCTTTCTATAACATTTTGCAAGTTTCATCAAGTTGTTAGCTTAAAATATTTTTTTAGAGAATCAAGAAATATCAAGAAATGGCAAAGGCTTCATTTGGCTTCATTCTCATTGTTTCAATCATGCTTATCATTCTTTGTTAGTAATTTTTCTCTTTTAAATCTTTTGTTCCCTCTCTATTATCTTTGTTGTCTTTCTCTAACATTGAAGTTCATATATATATATATATATATATATATATATATATATATATATATATAGATATAGGTTAAATAAAAATAATTTTATTAGTTACATGGAATTTGTGTTAAGAATCGAAACACAAACACAAGCAATTATAATTGAAAGTAAAAAACAAGATTATGGGATAGATATTTATGTAGTGTAGTCAAAAGACATATATCCACTGTCGTACTAAAATTGTATTTCTTGCACACACACTTAAGGTTTATAAATTACGTGAATATTTATAAAAAGAGTCAACAACTAGACAAAATTTTATACAAATACTATGCCCAAAGAAGTAATTTTTTCGAGGGGCTTTGCTCCCTTGAACCCCGCTTGCTATCCGGTCAATGAGACCTCTGCCTAGACATTCGCACCCTCAAACTCTCGCAAAAGTCACGATAGACAAGAGTTCCTGGAAATTGTCAGACTCCACATACTCAACAATTTCTAATTCAATTCTAATTGTGATATTATGTGCGAGTCAGAGTGAGATATTCTTTGAACAAGATTCGGACTCTACGAGCATAATGCAGATCAAATTCGAATTATTTTTAATTTTTTTTTTTTAAATTTTTTTTTTGTATTTTTTTAATTCTTTATTATTACAAAAACTAATTTTTTCTTCTCTCTTAATAACAGGTTTGCAGTCTTCAGTAGTTTTATCCCAAGTTGGCAAAAGCTGCAAAGCTATTGGAGATTGTACTGGTTTTACATGCAACCCTGGCTTCACTCTTCAATGTATCAATGGGAAATGTTTGTGTACCAACTCTGGATGAAACATTCGATTTCATGTGGAAATCTTTGAATGGTTATAATAATAAATAAAATAATTATTTTTAATCTAATTCAAATTTATTGTTGAAATCTCCTTTATATATATATATATATATATATCTTTTATATACTACTCTACACATTCTATTCCCGAAATGTATATATGGCAAGTTTTAATTATTATTTTTTTAAAAAAAATAAAATTATAACATAACACCATCATAATGAATTATAAAAAAAAAATTTATAATAAATATCAATAAAATTATATGAATTTTAAATTTCATTTAACTTTTTTGTTAGGTAATTTTTTTTTAATAAAAAAATTTAATACAAATTGAGATAAATAAAGAGGAAGTGAAAAGTTGAAAACACAAAACCAAAAACTACAAAGAAGTCAAGGGAAAAAAAAAATTAAAAGTCATTAAGTATAAAATGAGACATAAAAAAATTTAATACAAATTGAGATAAACAAAGAGAAAATGAAAAGTCAAAGAAATAGAAAAAAAAAAACTCAAAAGTCATTAAGCATAAAATGCAACAAAAAGACTGAAAAGATTGACAAACATAGGCCGAAGAAGAAAATAGAGAAAAATACAAGGCCCTCGAGAAGTCAAATCCATTTCGAGATCAAAGTCTACAAACCCCCCAAAAAAAAAAATCAAATCAAATACAAACATATCGAGATCAAACTCAAAGGCCTTCAAAGTTCAAATCCATTCAGAGATGAAGCCCACGACCTTCGGATCCATGGTAAAAAGAATCAACACACATATACAAAGATTGAAACCTAACATCAAATATATATTATTATCTTGTAACATTTTTTTTTTGATTATTATTTTGCAAATGATCAAAAATTCATTGTATACAATACCATCCAATTTTTTACTTTTGAGAAATCCTAGGAAAAAAGGGAAAAAAAGAAAAAATGGATATAACCTCTAATTACCTAAAAACAATCTTTGGTCAACTAAAATGTGTGTGTGTGTGTGTTTTTTTATAATTATTATTATTATTTTGGTGTCTCACCTGACTTTTTGTGCCTTTTATTTGAATCCAATCTAGATGTGGGCCTTTTGTTCGTTTTTTAAATTTTTTATGAGAGAATCTTTGAATTTTCTATCACATCCTTGATGAATTAGATTATTGTTGAAGGAAGATGATAAAATCGAATTCATTTTCAAATCCTTCTTACAAATGAAGTTCATGGTGATAGCTAGAATGTTGAAGTTTTAGATATGATAATTGTATTGTTATTTTCCGTGTTCATCTTCGACTCATCTAAATTCTTTAGTTAAGTATTTTATCTACCCTTAAATTTTTTGTTAATATTTTATTCTATTACCGTGAATGATTTCATCCATTTATATATATCAATGTTGACCTAATACACAACCATCGTGGAGCACCTGCTAAAGAAGGTAAGTGGTTGTCTTATTTTATGCCCTTTTGCATTAGAAAGACTTCTGACTTTCTTCTTGAAATATGAGGATTGCCAAACCAATGTGATTATAATTAATTTTTATTTCTTTATCAAAATTAAATTAAAAATAATTTATTAATCTTATATATATATATATATATATATATATATATTTCTGCTAAAGAAGATCCAAAATGAAAAAAGGGAGCTACATTAGATTTTTAAACAATAGAAAATGGAGATAACAACGTTAATTAACAAAATCCTCTTTTATTATTGTAATGAGAAAATTATGTTAGGAAGCAATAATGATCTTCCAACATTTATATATATATGTATATATAAAATATATATATAGATAATCCAAAGAAATTTCATCAAAATAAATCAAATATAATTTGATTTAGTGATGAAAAAACCCTAATGAAAAATCTTTTCTACTCAATCGGACGTCCCACAAGGGATTGATCACAAACACATTTTCCGTTCACACAGTGTATGTTGAAGTCAGGATTGCAAGTAAAACCCGTACAATCTGTAACCTTTTTGCAACTCTTCCCGACTTGAGCTAAAACCGTAACGGGGTTCGACCAACCTATTTTTAAAAAAAAAAAAAAAGTTGTAACTCAATTAATAACAATTTTATATATGATTTGAGTGGTTATTAGTTTAAAACATATTAGATACGAAAATGAAGGAAAGAAGAGAGACGAATGTATACTAACTTGAAATGATAAGTAAAACGGTGACCAAAAGAATAAAGTTTGATGAAACTTTTGTCATATCTTAATATTCTTCGTATAAAATTATGAGTATGAGTTTATTTGTAAAACGATGATGAAAACACACCTATATATAGGCAAAAAAATATAAATGAAAAACAAAACACATAGATCACAACGGTGGACCATGCCCAAATTATATATGTATATATATGTGTGTGTGTGTTATATTGTATTGTGTATAAATGCATTTTCCTCAAAAAAGTTATAGTAATAGAAGATATGGAATCAAATGTTTTGGTAGAATCCTTTTTTCCTTTTATTAATTTAGAGGTGGGACATATGTATATGAAAAGTTTTTGGTTGATTATCAATTTGCATTTTTAAATTGATTGATTGAAAATCAATTAGTTCCAATCAATTAGTTTAAAGAAATTTTTTTTTTTTTTTTTTAAGGTGGTATCTCAAGCTCTTTCGGCCCAGACTAATCCACCTAGGAAGGTCCAACAGTGCGGGTATACCTGCACTTGCGAATATATCTCGAACTGTGGAACCCCGGGTGAAGTTTAAACCCTTAACATCTTGACAATTCAAGAGGTAAGGAAGAAATTCCTAGACCAATGGTCGGGAGAGATTCGAACCCTCAACCTTTTGATTGAGGGAGAGACTTCTAAACCATTAGGCAAGAAGAGGAACTTCAGTTTAAAGAAAGTTTGGATATACTTTTTTTTTTTTTTGTAATTATGATATATATATATATATATATATATTTGTTGATATATTTGATTGGATCATTGGGATGCTTCAAATTATATGTTTTTATATATTTAGATTCTTAATTGTTTTTTAAATATTATTTTATCTTTATTATTTTATTATTTAATTATTTATTTTTTTACCAAAACAAAGTTATTAAGACATATTTATTTAGGTATTTTAGAACTAAAAATTTTAAAAAGTTTCTTTTTTTTTTTTTTATACATGGGGACGGGACTTGGGTGTCGAACCTCGAAGGGGTGGTTGGGGGATGACCTCTTGCCACTCCACCACACAACCACTAACAAAAAAAAAAAAAGTTTCTATTAATATGTAATTAGATACGTATGTAAAAATAAATATTTAGACAATTAAAGTACCTTAATAGATTTACAAAACACGTTAAAAAATTTTATTTATTTATACATAAAATATGTTTTGAGGCTATTGTTATGACTAGTATTGAGACGTTTAAATCAAATGTCTCATACCAAGAAACGTCTTAATATATGCTCAATTGAGAAATTTAAAAATGTCCTATTTTTTAATTTTTCTTGTATTATTTTTTTGGCTCAATTCTTTAAAAAAATTCATCAAAAATAATCACGTGATTGACAAGTCAGTCATTATTATGGATCAAAATGAATAAAAAAATGATAATTTTTAGGAATAAAAAAAAAAAAACTTTCTTACTTTTAAGAAAATATTAAAATTGTATTGTATTTTTTATTTAGAGAAATCAAAATATCTAATAACTTTCCTACTTCGGTCCTTTTGGCCAAATTTGTAGATTTTTTAGTATTTTCAGTCATGTAAAAAACGCATATCTAAGTATTTAAGGAAACTTTCAGTAGTATACTCGTTGAACATATACTTCTTATTTCAGTTTACAATTATAGTTAGTGAAAATAAAATATGTAAAATACAAAATAAATTTTTTTGTTATAAGTAATAAATTTAAATATTTATATGTATATATATATATAAAGGAAGATAATCTCAACAACTTTGAAAGTACATAGAACATAATTTTTTTCCTTCACAAAGCTTTCCAAGTGAAAGCAAATGTTTCATATTGCGTTAAAAACACACACATTGTCCATTGACACATCGAATAGTGAACCCAGGGCTGCACGCAATACCTGTACACTCTCCAGTAGTTGTGCAGCTCCTGCCAACCCTAGATAAAACTACTGAAGATTGCAAACCTATAATGAAGAAAAGAAAAAAAAACAATTAATCTTTATAATAATTAAGAATTACAAAGAAAACAAAAAAAAAAAAAAAATATATATATATATATATATATATATATTCTATTTATTCCAACTAGATTAGCTTTGATCTTAATTACATTTGCATAGTTCGAATCTTGCTCCAAAGATAATTTCACCATAACTTTCACATAACTCTTACAGTGAGAGTCAAACCAAAGACGTTGTATAATATATATAATATAATATGAATGAATTATATATATATATATATATATATATATATATAAGAACTTCAATGGTAGGGAAATATAACAAATTCAATTGGAAAGGGAACAAAAGAATTAAAAGAGAAGAATTACTAACAAAGAATGATAAGCATGATTGAAACAATGAGAATGAAGCCAAATGAAGCCTTTGCCATATCTTGTTATTTCTATGTAGAAGATGATGATATAAACAAATATTTGAAGATAATGATTTGATGAAACTTACAAAAATGTAATAGAAGAACATCTATATATATATATATATATATATATATATATATATATAGGTAAAATAATAGAATTATATAGAAATTTACACGTATTTTGATAAGTATTATTTTATTTTTTTTAATATTTTATCCAAAAAATTAGTTCATCTATATTGTAATAGATTTCATGGTTGTATTTTATTTTTATTTAATTAAGATATATATAATCCGTTTACATGTTTTAAAAACTATGGGATTGACATTAATCTAATAATAATAATAATGTTGAAAGTATAAAAAAAAAAAAAGCATATCTAAATCATATTTTAATATTTTTCTTCTATTTTATTTTATTAATTTTTGTTAAATTTTAAAAAATTATGTCAAATAGTAAAATTTCAACTAATAAAGTGTAATTATGAATATGGTTATATTCTTTTTACTTTCAAGGAATTCTGCTTGGTTAGATTTTTCTTTTTTTTAAGTTAAAGTTTTTTTGGTTAGATTTCTATAAAGTAAGATACTTAAATATAGGAAATAAAGATAATACTATAATTAAAGAGAAAAAAATTAAATAACAAATTGAAATTTATGGGAAAATTTTCCATACAACAATAGGGTAAGTAGATCAATATCAATCACTTAAATTTTTTTTTTAAATATGCTAACTACTTATATCTATCTTATTTAAATAGAAAAAGAAATACAACTGTAAAATGTATTATGTTTCATCTAATGGTTAAAGTATAAGAAAAAAACAATCTACTAAAAGGATATTATATTACTATAATTTTTTGGATAAAATATTAAATAATAATAATAATAATAATAATACTTATCCAAATTCGTGTAAATTTCTATCATAATGCTATTATTTTTTAGCTATATATAGGTGTTCTTTCTATTACATTTTCCACAAGTTTCTTAAAATTATTAGCTTCAAATATTTGTTTATATCATCATCTTCTACATAGAAATAACAAGATATGGCAAAGGCTTCATTTGGCTTCATTCTCATTGTTTCAATCATGCTTATAATCATTCTTTGTTAGTAATTCTTTTTTAATTCTTCTGTTCCCTTTCCTATTGAATTTGTTGTATTTCTCTACCATTGAATTTCTTACATATATATATTATAATTCCTTGACACAATTGGTAATCAATTAGTATATATTATACAAGGTATTATACAACTGTCTTTGTAGGGTCGTCTAAAATTTATGGTGAAATTTTCCTATAAAAGATTATAGTACAATCTTCCTTGCAACCAAGATTCGAACTATGCAAGATATTTATATACAATGTATTTTTGCATTTCTTAATTATTATAAATACTAGCTGTTTTTTCTTTCTTTTTTTTGTTCGTAATAGGTTTGCAATCTTCAGTAGTTTTATCCCAGGTTGGCAGGAGTTGCACAACTGTTGGAGATTGTACGGGTTTTGCGTGCAGCCCTGGGTTCACTATTCGTTGTGTTAATGGACAATGTTCGTGTTCAAACGCTATATGAAAATTTATCTGCTTTCACTTGAAAAGCTCTATGAAATAATAAATAAAATAATTATGTTTCTATGTACTTTCAAAGTTGTTGTTATTTCCTTTATATATATATACATATAAATATTTAAAATTTATTATTTCTTAACAAATTTTTTTAATTTTATGCATTTTAGTTTCACTAATTATAATTGCAATGTGAAATTGAGAAGTATATACCGAACAAGTATACTACTGAAAATGCTCTCAAATAGTTAGATAACTGCTTTTTTACTTGACTAAAACTATCGGGGAAAAAAATGCATAAATTTGGCTAGAAGGACCAAAGTAGAAAAACTAAAATAATTAGAGAATTGACATCTAAAAAATTTAAGATTTACAAAATTAAATTTGGGAAAGTAAAATAGTTATGAGATTAAAATATAGAATTTTATTTAATTATTTTTTAAAAAAAAAAAAGGAATTATTAGATATTTTGATCTTTCGATAAAAATACACTTCAATGTTAATATTTTCATAGAAATAATAAAGTTTTTTCCAATAACAAATAGAGAAATAGAAAGAATGTTAATTTTTAAAACAATTCAATTCCCAACGTTTTAAAATAAAATTATGATCACAAATTATTAATTATTAATTAACAATTAGGGCATTTTTAAATGCCTTAACTGAGTATTAAACATTAAAAAAAAAATAACGATTAAGATATTTTTGAAGTTCCTTCCCTTGACCTAATGGTCTAGCAGAGTCTCTCCCTCAACCAAAAGGTTGAGGATTCGAATATCTCATGGTCATTGATATAGGAGTTTCTCTCTTATCTCTTGGCTTGTCAAGAGGTTAAGGGTTTAAATTTCACCCGGGATTCCACAATTCAAGATATATTCGCAGGTTGCGGGTATCCCTTCCCCGTGGACCTTCCCTGGGTGGATGTCGTGCGGCCGAAAGGGCCCGAGATACCACCTCAAAAAGAAAAACAATTAATGTATTTTAAATGCCTCAATTGATATAAACATCTCAAATTTAGTCCTAATTTTTTTTTCCACTTTTAAAATCTCAAACATTTTTACTTAAGAAAAATAAGGTCATTTTTTATTGATTCCGTCAAAACTTTTTAAAATTTAATGGTTTGTTGATTTTATTCAATCAAAAAAAAAAATTAAATCACTTTAAATGAAATATATGTAAATTAAGTGTAAAGTGATATTATCCAAATGATAAAAAATATATATATATATATATATATTATTTAAAATGACTTGAGTTTATATTTTCCTTTTATTCAGTAAATCATACAAACTATTAAATTTTTAAACTATTTCTTGACACAGTGTTTGAAAAATGGTCTTATTATTTTAAAAAATAATAATAATATTTAAGATTAAATTTGTTAAATATATATTTCTTTGTAACCAAATTCACCAATTATGTACTCTATATCATAATTTAAAAAATAAAAATAAATAAATACAACTGTCAAGTGTATTAAAACATTCTTTAAACTCATTGGTTGAAACTAATTGATTTTCAATCCATCAATTTAAAAGTGCAAATTCATAATTAATCATAACTTTTCTACCTCTAAAATAATAAAGGAAAAAAGGATTCTGCCAAAACATTAATTTCACTGATGTTCTTCTTTACCATAATTTTTTGTTGGAAAATGCATTTATTATATACAATACAATATATATATATATATATATATATATATATATATATATATATATATATATATATATATATATATATATATCATAAGAGTCATTGGTGAATTTGATCCAAATAAATTTATTTTTGACAAGTTTAGTTTTAATTTTTTTTTCTTTTCACTTTTAAAGTCACAAACAGTTTTACCTTTAAAAAAAAAAAGGTCTTTTTTACGCATTTCGTCAAATTTTTTTTAAAATTTAATGATTTTTTTATTTTATTCAATTAAAGAAATGGAAAACTATTTTAATAACATCTTAACTATCTCAAAATCCAAAATTTTTTTTTGTCACCCTAACAATACTCAAAATTTTAGAATGTCTTACAAACTGCTCTTTCCGTCCATTTTTACCGTAAAAAAAAAAAAAAAAATCCATTAAATGCTCTTTTTTCCACTATTTTGGGTAGGGGCATTTTTTGTGACACTCATTCACAAAATATTACCAATATATAAAAAGATGTATATATATTTAATTTAAAAATGACTTGATTACCCTTTCCTTTTATTCGTAGAACCACACAAACCAGTTAATAAATTTTAAATAATTTTGACATAATCCATGTAAAAAGACCTCACTTTTCTTGAGTAAAAAAATTGAAACTTTAAAAGTGAAAAAAAAATTAATACTAAATTTGATAAACATAAATTTTTTTGAGACAAAATTCACCAATTATGTACTCAAATCTTAATTTCAAAAAATAAAATAAATAAATACAACTGTCAAAGTGTATTATACATTTCATACATTTATGTTCTACCTCTAAAATAATAAAGGAAAAAAGGATTCTACCAAAACATTAATTTCACTCATGTTCTATTTACTATAACCTTTTGGTGGAAAATGCATTTATTTTATATATATATATATATATATATATATATAATTGAGGCATGGTCCACCGTTGTAAACTAGGGGTGCTATTTTTCTTTTTTCTTTCCCCCTTTTTTTTCCTATATATATAGTTTTGTTTTCATGAAAATTTTACAAATAAATTCACAATTTTATACGCAGAATATTAAGATATAGCGAAAGTTTCATCAAACTTTATTCTTCCGGGCGCTGTTTTACTTATTATTTCAAGTTCGTATATATTCTTATTCTCTTTTCTTTTCTTTATTTTCGCATCTAATACGATTTAAATTCGTGACTTCTTATTTTAACATTTTTTTTTTTTGGAAAAATAGGTTGGTCGGCCCCCACTACTGTTGTAGCTCAAATCGGGAAGAGTTGCAAAGTAATTAGAGATTGTACGGGTTATGTTTGCAGTGGCACTATACAGTGTGTGCATGGAAAATGTGTTTGTTCTTTATCCTTTGTGGGACGTCCGATTGACTAGAAAATTATTTTTATTAGGGTCTTTTTTTCATCACTAAATCAAATTGTATATTTGATTTGATGAAATTTATTTTAATTATATATGTTGGAAGATCATTATTGCTTCCTAACATAATTTTCTCATAAATAATGAAAGAGGGGTTTTTGTTAATTAACGTTGTTATCTCCACCTAATGTAGTTTCTTTTTTTCTATTTGGGATCTTCTAGTAAATTGTCTCGTACATTAATAAATACGTGTATATATATATAAAGAATATAAAAAAAAACCAGAGGCATGTGGTGGAGTGGTAGGGTATTAGATATTTTTAAGCCAAAAGAAAGTTATTAGATATTTTTATTTCTCTAAATAAAAATACAATTTTAATATTTTCTTTAAAGTAAGAATTTTTTTTTAATACTTAAATAATAATTCAGATGTCATTTTTATTCCTAAACTTATCATTTTTATTCATTTTGATCCTTAATAATGTCTGACGTGTCAATCACGTGATTATTTTTGATGAATTTTTCTACAGAATTGAGTCAAAAAAATAATACAAGAAAAATTAACAAATAGGGCATTTTTAAATTTCTCAATTGAGTATATATTATGACGTTTCTTGGTATGAAACATTTGATTTAAACGTCTTAATACTAGTCATAACAATAGTCTCAAAACATATTTTATGTATATATAAATAGAACTTTTTAAAGTGTTTTGTAAATCTATTAAGGTACTTTAATTGTCTAAATATTTATTTTTAAATACATACGTATGTACTTACATATTAATAGAAAATTTTTAAAATTTTTAGTTCTAAAATACCTAAATAAATATGTCTTACTAACTTTTTTTTTGGTAATAAAATTAATAATTAGTAATAAAATAATAGAGATAAAATAATATTTTAAAAAACAATTAAGAATCTAAATATATAAAAACATATAATTTGGAGCTTCCCAATGATCCAATCAAATATATCAACAATATATATATATATATATATATATATATATCATAATTTCAAAAAAAAAAAAAAAATGTATCCGAACTTTCTTTAAACTGAAGTTCCTCTCCTGGCCTAATGGTCTAGGAGTCTATCCCTCAACCAAAAGCACTACAAGAAAAACCGGCATTTGCGACGGCCTCAAATCCTTGCAAATTGCGACCACATTTGCGACTGCCTCCTTGGCCGTAGCAAATTGCGACTAATTTTTGCAACGGCCACAAATCCGTCGCAAATTGCGACCATTTTTACGACGGCCTCAAATTCGTCGCAAATTGCGACCAAATTTGCGACCGCCTCCTTGGCAATCGCAAATTGCGACTAATTTTTGCGACGGCCACAAATCCATCGCAATTTGTGACCATTTTTTGCGACGGCCTCAAATCCATCGCAAATTGCGACCAAATTGGCGACGGCCTCCTTGGCAGTCGCAAATTTGCGACTATTTTTTGCGACGGCAAAAAAATCCATCGCAAATTGCGACTAATTTTTGCGACGGCCACAAATCCATCGCATTTTGCGACGGCCTCAAATTCGTCGCAAATTGCATCCAAATTGGCGACGGCCTCCTTGGCAGTCGCAAATTGTGACTAATTTTTGCGATGACCACAAATCCGTCGCAAATTTGAGACTGATTTTGCGACAGCTTAGGTGGCCGTCGCAATTTGAGACCAAATTTTGGGACTGAATTTTAGCCGTTGCAAATTTGTGACCAATTTTGCGATGACCACCTAAGCCGTCGCAATTTGCGACCAAATTTTGCGACTGAATTTTAGCCATCACAAATTTGCGACGGTCACCTAGTGGTTTTAGAGAAGAATTCCACTTACTTGTTCTTATCGTTTTAACTTGTATTTATAATGATAATTTCCCAATAAAAAAATAGACTTCTAAGTGGTTAAGGAATGTATATCTATGGTTGATTAAATATTATGATATATATAAAGATAATATAATCCCTCAACCAAAAGGTTGAGGGTTCGAATCTCTCCCGACCATTGGTCTAGGAGTTTCTTTCTTACCTCTTGGCTTGTCAAAAGGTTAAGGGTTTAAACTTCACCCGGGGTTCCACAGTTCGAGATATATTCGCAAGTGCGGATATACCCATACTATTGGACCTTTTTGGGTGGATTAATCTGGGCCGAAAGGGCTTGGGATATCACCTAAAAAAAACTTTCTTTAAACTAATTGATTTTCAATCAATCAATTTAAAAATGCAAATTGATAATCAACCAAAAACTTTTCATATACATATGTCCCACCTCTAAATTAATAAAAGGAAAAAAGTATTCTACCAAAACATTTGATTCCATATCTTCTATTACTATAACTTTTTTTGAGGAAAATGCATTTATACACAATACAATATAACACACACACATATATATATATACATATATAATTTGGGCATGGTCCACCATTGTGATCTATGGGTAAGTGCTACTTTTGTTTTTCTTTTACATTTTTTTTTCCTATATATAGGTGTGTTTTCATCAACGTTTTACAAATAAACTCATACTCATAATTTTATACGAAAAATATTAAGATATGACAAAAGTTTTATCAAACTTTATTCTTCTGGTCACCGTTTTACTTATCATTTCAAGTTAGTATACATTCGTCTCTCTTCTTTCCTTCATTTTCGTATCTAATATGTTTTAAACTGATAATCACTCAAATCATATATAAAATTGTTATTAATTGAGTTACGATTTTTTTTTTTTTTAAATAAGTTGGTCGAACCCCGTTATGGTTTTAGCTCAAGTCGGGAAGAGTTGCAAAAAGGTTACAGATTGTACGGGTTTTACTTGCAATCCTGACTTCAACATACACTGTGTGAACGGAAAATGTGTTTGTGATCAATCCCTTGTGGGACGTCCGATTGAGTAGAAAAGATTTTTCATTAGGGTTTTTTCATCACTAAATCAAATTATATTTGATTTATTTTGATGAAATTTCTTTGGATTATCTATATATATTTATATATACATATATATAAATGTTGGAAGATCATTATTGCTTCCTAACATAATTTTCTCATTACAATAATAAAAGAGGGTTTTGTTTAATTAATGTTGTTATCTCCATTTTTTCTATTGTTTTAAAACCTAATATTGTAGCTCCCTTTTTCGATTTGGGATCTTCGAATAAATTGTCTCGTACAAAAATAAATATACATATATATATATATATATATATAAAGATTAATAAATTATTTTTCATTTAATTTTAATAAAAAAATAAAAATTAATTATAATCACATTGGTTTGGCAATCCTCGTATTTCAAGAAGAAAGTGAGAAGTCTTTCTAATGCAAAGGGCATAAAATAAGACAACCACTTATCTTCTTTAGCAGGTGTCCACGATGGTTGTGTATTAGGTCAACATTGATATATATATATATATATATATATATATATATATATATGGATGAAATCATTCATGGCAATAGAATAAAATATTAACATAAAAAATTATGAGTAAATAAAATACTTAACTAAAGAATTTAGATGAGTCGAAGATGAATATAGAAAATAACAATACAATTATCATATCTAAAACTTCAACATTCTAGTTATCAGTCACGAACTTCATTTGTAAGAAGGGTTTGAAAATGAGTTGGATTTCATCTTCTTCCTTAAATAATAATCTAATTCATCAAGGATGTGATAGAAAAATTCAAAGATTCTCTCATAAAAAATTTAAAAAACGAACAAAAGGCCCACATCTAGATTGGATTCAAATAAAAGGCACAAAAATTTAAAAATATGTGAAACCTTTCAAGTAATCCATTTATTAAATTAAATATTGAATCAAGAACATGAATGGGGGTGAGGATTGAAAGTTATACCATCTTTCATTTTTTCTTTTTTTTTTTAACTCGGTATCCTCATCGACTAATTCCAAAGGGATCCACAACATATATCCGAAATTGCAGCATAAAGTCGTCCTTGATATGTGTCGAGCTCAGGCCCCTCACTTGGTAAGTCAGGTGAGACACATAAGTAAAGAAAATTAAACCAACTAGGCTATCACCTTTTTCACATACCATCTTATTTTTACTTTCAAGGAATTCTGCTTGGTTAGATTTTAAAATATGCTAACTGCTTATATCTATCTTATTTAAATAGAAAAAGAAATACAACTGTAAAATGTATTAAGTTTCATCTAATGGTTAAAGTATAAGAAAAAAACAATCTACTAAAAGGATAATATATTACTATAATTTTTTGGATAATATATTAAGAAAAATAAAATAATACTTATCCAAATACGTGTAAATTTCTATCATAATGCTATTATTTTTTAGCTATATATAGGTGTTCTTTCTATTACATTTTTGTAAGTTTCATCAAATCATTATCTTCAAATATTTGTTTATATCATCATCTTCTACATAGAAATAACAAGATATGGCAAAGGCTTCATTTGGCTTCATTCTCATTGCTTCAATCATGCTTATCATTCTTTGTTAGTAATTCTTTTTTGTTCCCTTTCATATTGAATTTGTTATATTTCTCTACCATTGAAGTTCTTACATATATATATTATAAGTCCTTGACACAATTGGTAATCGATTAGTTTATATTATACATATTATATAAGGTCTTTGGTTCGACTCTCACTGTAAGGATCATGTAAAAGTTATAGTACAATCTTCCTTCCAACAAGATTCGAACTATGCAAATGCAATTAATTTTGCAATTCTTAATTATTATAAATACTAACTGTTATTTTATTTTATTTTTTTGTTCGTAATAGGTTTGCAATCTTCAGTAGTTTTATCCCAGGTTGGCAGGAGTTGCACAACTATTGGAGACTGTACAGGTTTTGCGTGCAGCCCTGGCTTCACTATTCGATGTGTTAATGGACAATGTTCGTGTACAAACGCTATATGAAAAATCTGCTTTCACTTGAAAAGCTCTATGAAATATTATAATAATAAATAAAATAAATATTTTCTATATACTTTCAAGGTTGTTTTATTTATATATACATATGCATATAAATATTTAAAATTTATTACTTCTTAACAAATTTTTTATTTTGTATTTTAGTTTCACTAATTATAATTACAAAGTGAAATTTGAAGTATATACCGAACAAGTAGAATACTGAAAATGCTCTCAAATAGTTAGATATCTGCTTTTTTACTTGACTAAAACTATCGGGGAAAAAAAATGCATAAATTTGGCTAGAAGGACCAAAGTAGAAAAACTAAAATAATTAGAGAATTGACATCTAAAAAATTTAAGATTTACAAAATTAAATTTAGGAAAGTAAAATAGTTATGAGATTAAAATATAGAATTTTATTTAATTATTTTTTATAAAAAAAAAAGAATTATTAGATATTTTAATCTTTCGATAAAAATACACTTCAATGTTAATATTTTCATAGAAATAATAAAGTTTTTTCCAATAACAAATAGAGAAATAGAAAGAATGTTAATTTTTAAAACAATTCAATTCCCAACGTTTTAAAATAAAATTATGATCACAAATTATTAATTATTAATTAACAATTAGGGCATTTTTAAATGCCTTAACTGAGTATTAAACATTAAAAAAAAAATAACGATTAAGATATTTTTGAAGTTCCTTCTGCTGACCTAATGGTCTAGGAGTCTCTCCCTCAACCAAAAGGTTGAGGATTCGAATATCTCATGGTCATTGATATAGGAGTTTCTCTCTTATCTCTTGGCTTGTCAAGAGGTTAAGGGTTTAAATTTCACCCGGGATTCCACAATTCAAGATATATTCGCAAGTGCGGGTATACCCGCACTGTTGGACCTTCCTGGGTGGATTAGTCTGGGCCGAAAGGGCCTGAGATACCACCTCAAAAAGAAAAACAATTAATGTATTTTAAATGCCTCAATTGATATAAACATCTCAAATTTAGTCCTAATTTTTTTTTCCACTTTTAAAATCTCAAACATTTTTACTTAAGAAAAATAAGGTCATTTTTTATTGATTCCGTCAAAACTTTTTAAAATTTAATGGTTTGTTGATTTTATTCAATCAAAAAAAAAAAATTAAATCACTTTAAATGAAATATATGTAAATTAAGTGTAAAGTGATATTATCCAAATGATAAAAAATATATATATATATATATTATTTAAAATGACTTGATTATATTTTCCTTTTATTCAGTAAATCATACAAACTATTAAATTTTTAAACTATTTCTTGACACAGTGTTTGAAAAATGGTCTTATTATTTAAAAAAATAATAATAATATTTAAGATTAAATTTGTTAAATATATATTTCTTTGTAACCAAATTCACCAATTATGTACTCTATATCATAATTTAAAAAATAAAAATAAATAAATACAACTGTCAAGTGTATTAAAACATTCTTTAAACTCATTGGTTGAAACTAATTGATTTTCAATCCATCAATTTAAAAGTGCAAATTCATAATTAATCATAACTTTTCTACCTCTAAAATAATAAAGGAAAAAAGGATTCTGCCAAAACATTAATTTCACTGATGTTCTTCTTTACCATAATTTTTTGTTGGAAAATGCATTTATTATATACAATACAATATATATATATATATATATATATATATATATATATATATATATATATATATATATATATATATATATCATAAGAGTCATTGGTGAATTTGATCCAAATAAATTTATTTTTGACAAGTTTAGTTTTAAATTTTTTTTCTTTTCACTTTTAAAGTCACAAACAATTTTACCCTTTAAAAAAAAAAAGGTCTTTTTTACGCATTTCGTCAATTTTTTTTAAAATTTAATGATTTTTTTATTTTATTCAATTAAAGAAATGGAAAACTATTTTAATAACATCTTAACTATCTCAAAATCCAAAATTTTTTTTTGTCACCCTAACAATACTCAAAATTTTAGAATGTCTTACAAACTGCTCTTCCGTCCATTTTTACCGTTAAAGTAAAAAAAAAAAATCCATTAAATGCTCTTTTTCCACTATTTTGGGTAGGGGCATTTTTTGTGACACTCATTCACAAAATATTACCAATATATAAAAAGATGTATATATATTTAATTTAAAAATGACTTGATTACCCTTTCCTTTTATTCAGGAACCACACAAACTGTTAAATTTTAAATAATTTTGACATAATCCATGTAAAAAGACCTCACTTTTCTTGAGTAAAAAAATTGAAACTTTAAAAGTGAAAAAAAAATTAATACTAAATTTGATAAACATAAATTTTTTTGAGACAAAATTCACCAATTATGTACTCAAATCTTAATTTCAAAAAATAAAATAAATAAATACAACTGTCAAAGTGTATTATACATTTCATACATTTATGTTCTACCTCTAAAATAATAAAGGAAAAAAGGATTCTACCAAAACATTAATTTCACTCATGTTCTATTTACTATAACCTTTTGGTGGAAAATGCATTTATTATATATTATATATATATATAATTGAGGCATGGTCCACCGTTGTAAACTAGGGGCGCTATTTTTCTTTTTTCTTTTCCCCTTTTTTTTGCCTATATATATATATAGTTTTGTTTTCATCGAAAATTTTACGAATAAACTCACAATTTTATACGAAGATTATTAAAATATGGCAAAAGCTTCATCAAACTTTATTCTTCTGGTCGCCGTTTTATTTATCATTTCAAGTTCGTATATATTCTTATTCTTTTTTCTTTTCTTCATTTTCGCATCTAATACGATTTAAATTCGTGACTTCTTATTTTTAACAAAAAATTTTTGGCAAAATAGGTTGGTCGGCCCCCACTACTGTTGTAGCTCAAATCGGGAAGAGTTGCAAAGTAATTAGAGATTGTACGGGTTATGTTTGCAGTGGCACTATACAGTGTGTGCATGGAAAATGTGTTTGTTCTTTATCCTTTGTGGGACGTCCGACCGATTGACTAGAAAATTATTTTTATTAGGGTCTTTTTTCATCACTAAATCAAATTGTATATTTGATTTGATGAAATTTATTTTAATTATATATGTTGGAAGATCATTATTGCTTCCTAACATAATTTTCTCATAAATAATGAAAGAGGGTTTTTGTTAATTAATGTTGTTATCTCCACCTAATGTAGTTTCTCTTTTTCTATTTGGGATCTTCTAGTAAATTGTCTCGTACATTAATAAATACATGTATATATATATAAAGAATATAAAAAAAACCAGAGGCATGTGGTGGAGTGGTAGGGTATTAGATATTTTTAAGCCAAAAGAAAGTTATTAGATATTTTTATTTCTCTAAATAAAAATACAATTTTAATATTTTCTTTAAAGTAAGAATTTTTTTTTAATACTTAAATAATAATTCAGATGTCATTTTTATTCCTAAACTTATCATTTTTATTCATTTTGATCCTTAATAATGTCTGACGTGTCAATCACGTGATTATTTTTGATGAATTTTTCTACAGAATTGAGTCAAAAAAATAATACAAGAAAAATTAACAAATAGGGCATTTTTAAATTTCTCAATTGAGTATATATTATGACGTTTCTTGGTATGAAACATTTGATTTAAACGTCTTAATACTAGTCATAACAATAGTCTCAAAACATATTTTATGTATATATAAATAGAACTTTTTAAAGTGTTTTGTAAATCTATTAAGGTACTTTAATTGTCTAAATATTTATTTTTAAATACATACGTATGTACTTACATATTAATAGAAAATTTTTAAAATTTTTAGTTCTAAAATACCTAAATAAATATGTCTTACTAACTTTTTTTTTGGTAATAAAATTAATAATTAGTAATAAAATAATAGAGATAAAATAATATTTTAAAAAACAATTAAGAATCTAAATATATAAAAACATATAATTTGGAGCTTCCCAATGATCCAATCAAATATATCAACAAATATATACAATATATATATATATATATATATATATATCATAATTTTAAAAAAAAAAAAAAAGTGTATCCGAACTTTCTTTAAACTGAAGTTCCTCTCCTGGCCTAATGGTCTAGGAGTCTATCCCTCAACCAAAAGCACTACAAGAAAAACTGGCATTTGCGACGGCCTCAAATCCGTTGCAAATTGCGACCACATTTGCGACCGCCTCCTTGGCCGTCGCAAATTAATAATTTTTGCGACCCACAAAAATCGTCGCAAATTGCGACCATTTTACCCCACTGACCGCCGTGCAAATTGCGACCAAATTGGCGACCGCCTCCTTGGCAATCGCAAATTGCGACTAATTTTTGCGACGGCCACAAATCCATCGCAATTTGTGACCATTTTTTTGCGACGGCCTCAAATCCGTAGCAAATTGCGACCAAATTGGTGACGGCCTCCTTGGCAGTCGCAAATTTGCGACTAATTTTTGCGACGGCAAAAAAATCCATCGCAAATTGCGACTAATTTTTGCGACGGCCACAAATCCATCGCATTTTGCGACCTTTTTTTGCGACGGCCTCAAATTCGTCGCAAATTGCATCCAAATTGGCGACGGCCTCCTTGGCAGTCGCAAATTGTGACTAATTTTTGCGATGACCACAAATCCGTCGCAAATTTGCGACCGATTTTGCGACAGCTTAGGTGGCCGTCGCAATTTGAGACCAAATTTTGGGACTGAATTTTAGCCGTTGCAAATTTGTGACCAATTTTGCGACGACCACCTAAGCCGTCGCAATTTGCGACCAAATTTTGCGACTGAATTTTAGCCATCACAAATTTGTGACGGTCACCTAGTGGTTTTAGAGAAGAATTCCACTTACTTGTTCTTATCGTTTTAACTTGTATTTATAATGATAATTTCCCAATAAAAAAATAGACTTCTAAGTGGTTAAGGAATGTATATCTATGGTTGATTAAATATTATGATATATATAAAGATAATATAATCCCTCAACCAAAAGGTTGAGGGTTCGAATCTCTCCCGACCATTGGTCTAGGAGTTTCTTTCTTACCTCTTGGCTTGTCAAAAGGTTAAGGGTTTAAACTTCACCGGGGGTTCCAGGTTCGAGATATATTCGCAAGTGCGGATATACCCATACTATTAGACCTTTTTGGGTGGATTAATCTGGGCGAAAGGGGCTTGGGATATCACCTAAAAAAAACTTTCTTTAAACTAATTGATTTTCAATCAATCAATTTAAAAATGCAAATTGATAATCAACCAAAAACTTTTCATATACATATGTCCCACCTCTAAATTAATAAAAGGAAAAAAGTATTCTACCAAAACATTTGATTCCATATCTTCTATTACTATAACTTTTTTTTGAGGAAAATGCATTTATACACAATACAATATAACACACACACATATATATATATACATATATAATTTGGGCATGGTCCACCATTGTGATCTATGGGTAAGTGCTACTTTTGGTTTTTCTTTTACATTTTTTTTTCCTATATATAGGTGTGTTTTCATCAACGTTTTACAAATAAACTCATACTCATAATTTTATACGAAAAATATTAAGATATGACAAAAGTTTTATCAAACTTTATTCTTCCTGGTCACCGTTTTACTTATCATTTCAAGTTAGTATACATTCGTCTCTCTTCTTTCCTTCATTTTCGTATCTAATATGTTTTAAACCGATAATCACTCAAATCATATATAAAATTGTTATTAATTGAGTTACGATTTTTTTTTTTTTAAATAAGTTGGTCGAACCCCGTTATGGTTTTAGCTCAAGTCGGGAAGAGTTGCAAAAAGGTTACAGATTGTACGGGTTTTACTTGCAATCCTGACTTCAACATACACTGTGTGAACGGAAAATGTGTTTGTGATCAATCCCTTGTGGGACGTCCGATTGAGTAGAAAAGATTTTTCATTAGGGTTTTTTCATCACTAAATCAAATTATATTTGATTTATTTTGATGAAATTTCTTTGGATTATCTATATATATTTATATATACATATATATAAATGTTGGAAGATCATTATTGCTTCCTAACATAATTTTCTCATTACAATAATAAAAGAGGGTTTTGTTTAATTAATGTTGTTATCTCCATTTTTTCTATTGTTTTAAAACCTAATATTGTAGCTCCCTTTTTCGATTTGGGATCTTCGAATAAATTGTCTCGTACAAAAATAAATATACATATATATATATATATATATATATATATATAAAGATTAATAAATTATTTTTCATTTAATTTTAATAAAAAAATAAAAATTAATTATAATCACATTGGTTTGGCAATCCTCGTATTTCAAGAAGAAAGTGAGAAGTCTTTCTAATGCAAAGGGCATAAAATAAGACAACCACTTATCTTCTTTAGCAGGTGTCCACGATGGTTGTGTATTAGGTCAACATTGATATATATATATATATATATATATATATATATATATATGGATGAAATCATTCATGGCAATAGAATAAAATATTAACATAAAAAATTATGAGTAAATAAAATACTTAACTAAAGAATTTAGATGAGTCGAAGATGAATATAGAAAATAACAATACAATTATCATATCTAAAACTTCAACATTCTAGTTATCAGTCACGAACTTTATTTGTAAGAAGGGTTTGAAAATGAGTTGGATTTCATCTTCTTCCTTAAATAATAATCTAATTCATCAAGGATGTGATAGAAAAATTCAAAGATTCTCTCATAAAAAATTTAAAAAAACGAACAAAAGGCCCACATCTAGATTGGATTCAAATAAAAGGCACAAAAATTTAAAAATATGTGAAACCTTTCAAGTAATCCATTTATTAAATTAAATATTGAATCAAGAACATGAATGGGGGGTGAGGATTGAAAGTTATACCATCTTTCTTTTTTTTTTTTTTTTTTTTAACTCGGTATCCTCATCGACTAATTCCAAAGGGATCCACAACATATATCCGAAATTGCAGCATAAAGTCGTCCTTGATATGTGTCGAGCTCAGGCCCCTCACTTGGTAAGTCAGGTGAGACACATAAGTAAAGAAAATTAAACCAACTAGGCTATCATCTTTTTCACATACCATCTTATTTTTACTTTCAAGGAATTCTGCTTGGTTAGATTTTAAAATATGCTAACTGCTTATATCTATCTTATTTAAATAGAAAAAGAAATACAACTGTAAAATGTATTAAGTTTCATCTAATGGTTAAAGTATAAGAAAAAAACAATCTACTAAAAGGATAATATATTACTATAATTTTTTGGATAATATATTAAGAAAAATAAAATAATACTTATCCAAATACGTGTAAATTTCTATCATAATGCTATTATTTTTTAGCTATATATAGGTGTTCTTTCTATTACATTTTTGTAAGTTTCATCAAATCATTATCTTCAAATATTTGTTTATATCATCATCTTCTACATAGAAATAACAAGATATGGCAAAGGCTTCATTTGGCTTCATTCTCATTGCTTCAATCATGCTTATCATTCTTTGTTAGTAATTCTTTTTTGTTCCCTTTCATATTGAATTTGTTATATTTCTCTACCATTGAAGTTCTTACATATATATATTATAAGTCCTTGACACAATTGGTAATCAATTAGTTTATATTATACATATTATATAAGGTCTTTGGTTCGACTCTCACTGTAAGGATCATGTAAAAATTATAGTACAATCTTCCTTCCAACAAGATTCGAACTATGCAGATGCAATTAATTTTGCAATTCTTAATTATTATAAATACTAACTGTTATTTTATTTTTTTTTTTGTTCGTAATAGGTTTGCAATCTTCAGTAGTTTTTTCCCAGGTTGGCAGGAGTTGCACAACTATTGGAGATTGTACAGGTTTTGCGTGCAGCCCTGGCTTCACTATTCGATGTGTTAATGGACAATGTTTGTGTTCAAATGCTATATGAAACATTTGCTTTCACTTGGAAAGCTTTGTGAAGGAAAATAATTATGTTCTATGTACTTTCAAAGTTGTTGAAATTATCTTCCTTTATATATATATATACATATATATACATATAAGTATTTAAAATTTATTATTTCTTAACATTTTTTTAACATTTTCAATTTTCTGCATTTTCGTTTCACTAATTATTATTGCAAAGTGTAATGAAAAGTACATGCTCAACAAATATACTACTAAAAATATTCCTAAATAGTTAAATAATGAATAATTAATCATTTTTATCTCTAAACTATACATTTAGATTCTTAATATATATATATATATATATATATATATATATATATATATATATATATATTAGGGTAAACCTTCCAACTTGCACTCCAACTATTTTCAATTCCGAGTTTTGCACCTAAACTTTTTTTTCCCCTTTTTTTGCACTCCAACTTTAAAAAATCACTTCTTTTGTCCTTCCGTCTAAAAATTCCGTCCAACTTCGGATTCCATCCATTTTTCAGTGATATTTTTGTCTTTTTTCTTTTAGAATTAATTTTTTTAGGATATTTTTCTTTTTTATGAATTTAGGGGTATTTTTGTCTTTTCATTTAAGAATATTTTAAATTTTTTTAGGAATATTTTTATGTTTTATGAATTTTTAAAAAAATATTAAAATTCTTTTTATAGGTAATCATTAAGAATCAGAACTCATTACTTCATAGTTTCTTATCATACAATCTACCATAAAGCTACATAACTTTTGTTGTCATAAAGAGAAATAATTTAAAATAAATGTTAAAAAATATACCAGCAAATTTCCATATCTAAGATTCTAATTTCCACTCATAAATCCACCCCAAATTTTCAGATCCGAGATTCTAATTCCCCAACAATTTTCATCGAATAAAGTAGGTATATGAGGATAGGAGGATGAAGAAATCGGCCCAGAAATTGTTGTTGACCAAAGCTCCTCCACTTCCTCCCATGGCTGCTTTTGTCTTCTACGAGATTCTAATTCCTCAACTATTTTCATCGAATAAAGTAGGTATATGAGATAGGAGGATGAAGAAATCCACCCGGAAATTGTTGTTGACCAAAGCTCTTCCACTTCCTCCCATGGCTGCTTTTGTCTTCTCCTTTCAAGAAAGTTTGAATAATTTTTCTTTTTGTTCTTTTTTTTCCCTTACAAAAAAGTTTTGATCTTTCAAACTATCTTTTATGAAAACCGATGAGTTATTCACCTTTTTGCATTCTCAGTACACTGATGGGTTTCCACAATCAACCAATTTTGTATTTTTTGGAGAAAACGAGGAGAAGATAATGTCGATAATGGTGGTCGGAGGTGGTGGTGAGGAGGAGGAAGAGGAGAAGAAGAAGGGGTAGAGTAGAAACGGGAAACCATCTAAAAAAAAAAAAAAAAAAAAATTTGGTTGAAGGTGGGAAGGAAATTGAAAGTGAGTTGTGATAATGTCGCTAATGGTGGTCGGCGGTGGTGGTGAGGAGGAGGAAGAGGAGAAGAAGAAGGTTAACTAAAAAATAGTGAAGTAGAGAGGTTAACTATATATTTAAATTACTTCAATTATTAACAATTAATGATGTCTAGTTCAGCGGTGATTTGCGAGTCTACTACTCATAAAGACGCGAGTTCGACTCTCACTGACGAAAAAAATTAAAGTCTAACAGAATTTTTGGACGGAATGGTAAAATATTATTGTATAACTATTTATTGAACTTTGTTCTATCTAATTTTATTTAAAATTCCATCAAATAATTAAGGTTTTTCTTTTTTGCTCTAAATTTATTATTTTTATACATTTTGGTCTCTTAATATGTGTCAATGATATAATTACTTTTGATGAATTTTATAACATAATGGAACCAAAAAAAAATATTACAAAAAAATTAACAATTATGACATTTTAAATGTCTCGAGTATATATCAAGATGTTTCTTCCTATGAGGCATTTGATATAAATGTCTCAATATTATTATTTCAATAGTCTCAAAACATAATTTATATATATATGAATAAAATAATTTTTTAAATTAAAAATTTTAAGACGATTTTTTAAATTTATTAAAATACTTTTAATTGTCTGTATATTTATTTTTAAAGTCGTAGGTATGTGTGTATTAATAAAAAGTTTTTAAGGTTTTTAATTTTAAAATACTTAATAAATATGTCTTCACAATTTTTTTAAGTGAAAAGTGAATAATTAATAATGAAGTAATAGGGATAAAATAATATTAGAAAAATAATAAGAATCATTATATATATATATATATATAGGTGTTTGGGGACAACTTGGCTGCCAACTACACCACAAACAACCGACATGAATCTAAATACATAAAAACATATAATTTGGAGCATTCGAATGATCCAATCAAAGATTAAAAATAAAAAATAAAAATAAAAACATATATATTATAAGTCATTGGTGAATTTGATCCAAATAAATTTATTTTTGGCAAGTTTTTTTTTTTTTTTTTTTTTCTTTTCACTTTTAAAGTCACAAACATTTTTACCTTAAAAAAAAGGTCTTTTTTACGCATTTCATCAATTTTTAAAAAATTTAATGATTTTTTTATTTTTTTTATAATCATTTTTTTATTTTAATCAATTAAAGAAATGGTAAACTATTTTAACATCTTAACTATCTAAAAATCTAAATTTAGCACCTAAAATTTTTTTTTGTTACCCTAACAATACTCAAAATTTTAGAACGTCTCACAAACTGCTCTTCTGACCATTTTTACCGTTAAAGTAAAAAAAAAAAAATCCATTAAATGCTCTTTTCCACTATTTTGGGTAGGGGCATTTTTTGTGACATTCATTCACAAAATATTACCAATATATAAAAAGATGTATATATATATATTTCATTTAAAAATGACTTAATTACCCTTTTCTTTTATTTAAGAACCACACAAACTGTTAAATTTTAAATAATTTTGACAGAATCCATGAAAAAAGACCTCACTTTTCTTGAGTAAAATATTTGAAACTTTAAAAGTAAAAAAAAAAAATTAAGACTAAATTTGATAAACATAAATTTTTTTGAGACAAAATTCACCAATTATGTACTCAATATCTTAATTTCAAAAAATAAAAATAAATAAATACAACTGTCAAAGTGTATTAAACATTTCATACATTTATGTTCTACCTCTAAAATAATAAAGGAAAAAAGGATTCTACCAAAACATTAATTTCACACATGTTCTATTTACTATAACCTTTTGGTGGAAAATGCATTTATTATATATATATATATATATATATATATATATATATATAATTGAGGCATGGTCCACCGTTGTAAACTAGGGGTGCTTTTTTTTTTTTTTTTTTCCTCCCCCTCCTTTTTTTTCCTATATATATAGTTTTGTTTTCATGAAAATTTTACAAATAAATTCACAATTTTATACGCAGAATATTAAGATATGGCGAAAGTTTCATCAAACTTTATTCTTCTGGTCGTCGTTTTACTTATTATTTCAAGTTCGTATATATTCTTATTCTCTTTTCTTTTCTTCATTTTCGCATCTAATACGATTTAAATTCGTGACTTCTTATTTTAACCATTTTTTTTTTTGGAAAAATAGGTTGGTCGGCCCCCACTACTGTTGTAGCTCAAATCGGGAAGAGTTGCAAAGTAATTAGAGATTGTACGGGTTATGTTTGCAGTGGCACTATACAGTGTGTGCATGGAAAATGTGTTTGTTCTTTATCCTTTGTGGGACGTCCGATTGACTAGAAAATTATTTTTATTAGGGTCTTTTTTCATCACTAAATCAAATTGTATATATTTGATTTGATGAAATTTATTTTAATTATATATGTTGGAAGATCATTATTGCTTCCTAACATAATTTTCTCATAAATAATGAAAGAGGGGTTTTTGTTAATTAACGTTGTTATCTCCACCTAATGTAGTTTCTTTTTTTCTATTTGGGATCTTCTAGTAAATTGTCTCGTACATTAATAAATACATGTATATATATATAAAAAAAAAAAAAAAAAAAAAAAAAAAAAAATTAGAGGCATGTGGTGGAGCGGTAGGGGCTCCTCTTCCCTTAACCAATGATTCATGTTTCAAATCCTCTGATCAGCTGTCCCGACCAAGAAAGAAGATATTTTATATTCCCTTCTGTATAGCACTTTTTTTTTTTTGGTTTGAAATCGGATATGACAACACTATGACTGAATTGGGTATCAAACCCTCATCTTTTGTATAGCACTTCTACACCATAACCTCCAAGAAGGTGCAGTGTATAGTCCAGTCCAATTGGCTTACAACTGGAAAAAGGATAAGTGATTCAATTGACTCAAAGATATTTCCTTAAAGGTCCATTTTTTTTTCTTTTACATTTTTCTAAATTTATTAAATTTGATGGGATTTTTTAATAATATTTATCTCAATTGTTAGTATTCTCATTTCTAATTTAAAATATCATAAATTTGATACACAAAATATCTCTAAAATTTCAAAAAAAATAATAATAATATTAAGATATTATTTAGATGGGTCACAAACTATGGGAGGACATTTTTAAGTCAAATCCACATCTAGACTAATTCTCGTTCGAGCCGGATTGGTCTCTTGCGAGAGGAAGTTCCGATCCCAAATTTTAAACAGTTGCATACATGAGTAGGGGTTTGAAACTACATCCTAGATGAGTGCGATCATACTTACGAGACCTTTATTCTTTAAATACATTACATATAAAATTTTAGTATAAATAAATGGTTTCCTACATAACAAGGACAGAGAACCAATTACATTGAGAAGGAGGCTTTGGGTTGGAGGGGTCTATTGACCCAATGTTTACACCCATAATGGTTCCAAGTTTTCATATTAATGGGCCCACCACAATAAACTTATATAAATTCACTTCGGAGAGACTCTCTTTAACTCTTACATGAATCTTACGATAAGTATCAAACTCGTTATAGTATTCATAATATATTTTTTCACTGTGTCTAATAGAGGTATAAACGAGTCAGGTCGAACCAAACATCGGAGGTTTGAGCTTGGTTTGTTTAATTTTCAAACACTGTTTGAGTAAGCTCGTTTAATGTTTCGAACCAAAAATTTTATTCGAGTTTGTTCAATTATTTCTTTTCGTATAGCTTGAATTTGAGCTCAAGTTCGTTTATTTAATTTTTAAACTTACTCAACCTCGAGTTCCAATTTACCTTATTTAAAAATTTTTAAAAAATGTATAAAAAAAAAAATATATATTTACAATTTGTTCGCGAACGTTTAATTATGCTTACAAATAGTGTTCGAATAGGTTGGAAAATTAATCAAACAAAAAAAAATTGTTTGAATTTAATTTAATAAATGAATTCACGAACAACTTGTTTTCATTCTAATGTTTGGGCAACAACTTCACCGCTTGGTATTTAATTGCAAACATTATTTTGTGCCCAAGAAGGACGCCAAGACTTCCTCAAGTCTCAACCATAGAAGTTTTCTGTCATTCTAAAGTAGGTCAACAGTGAAAGTCAACCCCCCAAATTCTGGCTAATAAAATTTAAAGCCGCCACGACCCATTAAATACATCAGAGCAGAGTTATTCCCATTCCCACACTCAATCTTCTTCTTCAAGAAAATGTCTTTCTTGATAATCTTCTTCTTCTTCTTCATTTTAACATTCTCAAATCTTGATTTCTCAATATCCCAGCAGCAACAACAACAACAGAAAAATCTCACATCTTTTTCGATTTCAAACTCACCATGGACACCAAACCAGAACCAAATCCTTGTTTCTCCCAATTCAACTTTTGCTGCAGGTTTTGTTCCATTCTCACCATCTTCACCAAACCTCTACACATTTGCAATTTGGTATAATTTTGCTAATAAGACCATCTTTTGGTCTGCAAATGATAATTCTCCAGTCAGTAGTAGTACTGGTTCTCTGGTTATAAAGTCAACAGGGGAGCTGAGTTTGACCAACTCTTCTTCCGGGACAAATGTTTGGCCTTCAAGACCTTTCAGCAGCAGTAGAAACATTAACACTACCAGCTTGATTCTTCAAGAAAATGGAAACTTGGTTTATGGAACTTGGAAAAGTTTTAGTTATCCAACAACTACAATTCTTCCAAATCAGAACATTTCTGGTACTGTTTTGAGTACAAGAAATGGGAAATACAGGTTTGTCAATTCTACACAGCTTGTTTATACTGTAGTCCCGTATAAGAACTACTGGAGTTCTGACAGACCCTTTTTGAATCTGAATGAGAATGGACTAATTTTGAGAGATAATGGGGCTTCTCCGTATCTTTCGTCCGATTTTGGAGTTGTGAAATTGAGAAGATTGAGTCTTGATGAAGATGGAAACCTGAAGCTTTACAGCTTTGATTCAAGAACAGGACAGTGGATAGTTGTTTGGCAAGCTGTGTATAATTGGTGCACAATATCAGGTAAATGTGGTGTGAATTCCATTTGTATCTATAACAGTATTCAAGACTCTTCCACTAGTTGTATTTGCCCACCTGGATTCAAGAAAGTTTCTGATAATTCTGACTCCTGTGAAAGGAAAATTGATATTACCAGAGATCCCAGAAACACCAAGTTTTTACGCCTGGAATACGTGAAATTTTCAGGTGGATCTAATGAAACAGCATTTAAGGTTTCGAATATCTCAGCTTGTGAATCTACCTGTTTCTTGAATAGAAGATGTTTGGGGTATTTCTTCATGTACGATGGGAATAATCTGTGTGTAATTCAGGACAGTTTAAGGTTTGGATACTGGTCTCCGGGAGTCAAAGGTGTGTTCTTTCTGAAGGTTGACAATTCCGAGACTGAGAAAGCAAATTTCACTGGCCTGACAGATGTACTGGAAACATCGTGTCCGGTTAACATTAGACTTCCTCAACCGCCGAAGGAATCTAAGGCTACCACCAGGAACATTGCCATTATTTCTACTATTTTTGCAGCAGAGCTTATCAGTGGGATTATCTTTTTCTGGGCGTTCTTGAAGAAGTACATTAAGTACAGGGACATGGCAAGAACTTTTGGTTTAGAAGTTATGCCTGCAGGTGGACCGAAAAGATTCAGCTACGATGAGCTTAAGGATGCAACCAAGAATTTCTCAGATGTTATTGGGAAAGGTGGATTTGGTGTTGTTTATAAAGGAAATTTGAAAGATGGCAGAGTTGTTGCCGTTAAGTGTTTGAGAGGAAATGATGCTACTACCGCCGGCGATGCTGATTTCTGGGCTGAAGTCACAATTATTGCCAGAATGCATCATCTGAACTTGGTTAGGTTATGGGGTTATTGTACTGAGAAGAGTAAGAGAATACTTGTATATGAGTATGTTCCCAATGGTTCACTTGACAAGTTCCTTTTTCTAAAGAGACAGGATCAAAACGTTGCAGCAGTCGACACGGAAACAGAGGAACAAGAACAAAAGTCTGTTCTTGATTGGAGCATACGGTACAGGATTGCTCTGGGTGTAGCTAAGGCAATTGCATACCTGCACGAAGAATGTTTGGAATGGGTGCTACATTGTGACATCAAGCCGGAGAACATTCTTCTTGGGGAGGATTTCTGTCCAAAGGTGTCGGATTTCGGGTTGGCAAAGTTGAAGAAAAAGGAAGAGATGATAAGTATGTCACAGCTGAGGGGAACTAGGGGATACATGGCACCAGAATGGCTTCGAGGTACAGTAACGTCGAAATCGGACGTTTATAGTTTTGGTATGGTTTTACTGGAACTAGTTACTGGTAAGAGGAACTATGAGCAAGAAAACTCTAAGGTAGAGAGTGATCAATGGTATTTTCCAATGTGGGCATTTAACAAAGTGTTCAAAGAAATGAATGTTGATGATGTTTTGGACCCTTCCATTAAGCAGTCTTATGACAGCCGTGCCCATTTTGATATGGTAAACAGGATGCTAAAGACAGCCATGTGGTGCCTACAAGATCGACCAGATAAAAGACCATCAATGGGAAAAGTGGCCAAGATGTTAGAAGGGACTGTTGAGATCACTGAACCAGAAACACCAACCATTTTCTTCTTGTGATGACATATATATGCATCCATATATATATATATACATGGTACTTATATATTTAATCAAGGATGTGGATGTATTATTCTTCCTAACATGCAATATAGCTCTACTAAAGGTGCCCTGTTAATTACTTTACTTCTTCTCTTTGTCCCTGTTAGTTACAACTCATTTCAACTTCAGACTAACTTTTAACTTATATCATGTGAAGAAAGTAAGGATCCAAAATTAGAGAGATGCACTTTTCTTTTTTTTTCTCACAAGAAATAATAGATTTATTGAGCTTTCAACTTAATCCAAAATAAGCATGTACTTTAAGGCACAAACCAGGAAAAGAAAAATGAACCCTAATAGAAATAGGTTTACACAAACTTTCCTGGCTAGAAAAATGCACCTGATGTAATTTCCACTGGGTTGAAGCTCTCTCCGGCAATATTGTGGTTTCTATACCAGTTTGATGCTTGCTGAGTACGGCCGATTAGTGATTATTAGTCTGAATGAAATTTCCGTTTCTGACACCTCTTGATATACCATCTGGCGTGTTTTTTAAGGACCATACCTATCAACAGTTTCAAGCTAGAAAGCATCACATAGGTCATGGCAGATAGAAGAAAAATCCAAAACAGCTTCCAGGAAAGAGGACTACAGGGTAGACGAGCTGAATAAAGCGGCTGTAGTACTTTGATCACCTAGAAAAATGGATTAAATTTTTTTAAGTTTAGAATGATATGAGATGCTATGTCCAGTGAAGGAGCTAAGAAAAAATTGGAAATTGAAATTGAGATTCTTACCACACAAGCTGGTGCCAAAGGGACAAATGTGAGGCTTTTCTTCACATTCTCTGTTTGAATCCTTAAAGTCTGACAAAATGTTCATTAGTTTAAGAACATGATAAGGAGTAGACACTCAAAGATCACAACTTGCTAATAGCAACAGAAGTTAATTATTCACATTAAATATTCTTTCTGGACAGGGTATTTTCTTTAGAAAAGAATTACCTGTTTGCATAGGTCTTCTAAATATTCTGAGAAAGCAACAGGCTTTATATCATTGAATTTTGCAATGAACGAATGCTTGATTATATCAATCAACATTTCACATGCAAAAACAACAGTAGCAATCTGCAATATGTGAAGAAAAATTCTCAGTAACATGAGACTAAGGTAACTGAACTATATAGCATAGATTTTCAATTACTGGAATATATAGCATGAAGTCAAGTTACTTACACGAAGGAAATTTCTAAACCAAGGACCCTCATTTTCCCGAATACTTTCAACTAAAACAAACAAAAGAAATGCTGACATATGGAACCTCTCAATAACATCTGGTAGCAAAGATAAAGATTGAATTAGATGTAAAAATTAAAGCAACTTTTCCAAACAAGAAAATAAAAATATGAAGGCTCATTCATTAGACAAAAACCGACTCAACAAACAAAGGCTTAGAGAATGGAGCAGAATATTTAACACGTTATGCTACAAAAATGATTCCTAGATGTTTAATTTATCCAATTTACATGAAAGACAAAATGCTCTAAAGAGGACTGAACAATAAAAAATTTTCACATACGTCATATATGGCTAAGATAAACAAAACTAATGAAGATTTCAGAACAAACAACAACCAATCCACCTGTCCAGCAAAGGAAGTGTACTTATTAATGGTACATGAATGGCTCAAAGACAATCAGTTTCTCAATTGGGGATCAATTCATACCCACCAGATTTTTGACAGAGTAACATCATGCTTGAACAAACTGCCAAATATCTCAACTTCACTTGATTGACACTATTAACTACCCACTGCAGCTGAGTTTAAGACAACAAAGCCTAATATCCAGAATTACTTAAAACTTTTTAATTTCTCAGCAAGACTATATACCTAGACATATTATGGTCTATTGATATTTCTTACAGAACATTTTAAACTACCATGATGGCAAATAAGTGAAAATTTTATTTAGGAGACAAATTTTGGAGTACCATTACATTCTATTATAAATGAACTATGAAAGGACATTATCTAAATATTTCACTTTTTGACAGAAACAACTCAATATCCAAAGGGCGCTTTCAGTCTTGACTAATCTTGCTAAAAGGTGAGTCAGACCCCTCATTAGGAGAAGCTCTCCTAAACCCATCTCCTCATTTCACGAGGTTGACTCAATGAGACTTTGTTGAAGGGGAACAACCACCTTTCTAGTTGGTCCAACAGCTTATTGATCGATATCTAAATATTTGGTTTCTAAACCTTGAAGATTTATTTGTAGAATCAGCTTAAGTTGTCATTACACTGGAGGAACTTCCTTAGCTCCCTAATTCCTTTATTGTTTGCACTGTCTTTCAGAATAAATGAAACTAAATACCAAGTCTCATTTATGAATGAAACTACAAGGGTTCAGCAAATCATAGTTTCTGATTAAAGAAGAAAGGAATTAAAGATAGTCTGTTCTCAAAATCAACGACGAAGAGAACATTCTCAGCCAGTAGATAATGGCCTAAGAACACTGGTCACACAAGATATTTTGCTAACAAAAGGCTTAATGCAGTCTATCATTGTATTAACATAAACTTTTAGATCAGGTAAATTTTAATATGGTATCATAGCGAGAGGCCCTCTTCATGTAAAAGTTTAAGTTTGAGATGATAAAGATGATTATATTTAACCACTTAACACATCGCTCATGTGTGGACCGAACACAAATTTCAAGAACAAGCCCATCACATGATGGGCCCACTCTAAAAACATGTGAAATTTGGGGTTGTATTTATACACTATAAGCTTAAGCATATAAAAAAAGGGGTTGGATTATACACTTACATTAACAGAAAAAGTTTGAGCAAAGAAGCATTAAAAACTATTTATAGAGGCTTGCAACGACTTTGAATCTTCAGAAAAGAGACTATAAATTAAGTGTACTTCAATAAGTATAAAATGAATATTAAACTATTCAGTCAGTTTAAAACACCACAGAATGAATGGGATATCATTACTTCACCCTAGTTAAAAACACCAGCATGAACTTGATATATAACACCATGTACTTGTTGAGAATAGAAATACCAGATGTCACTCACCAGAATATACCAGACTGCGAATGTTATCCTTGCTAAAACGTTTAAACACATTGCTCTTTATCTCAGCAAAATTATTGGATATAAGCAGAGGGAACAATGCATTATTGCGAGCAGCTATACAGGTTGCCATTGTAGTTCCCTGAACTATCAGAATGAGTGAATGAAGAAGTACAACAGTCAAGGAATCAAAAGAAAGAAAATTAAAAGAATTATTGAATGTGTGCATGAGAACTCTATAATCTATTATCGAAATAAGGATATTTGATGTAGCCATAGCTAATGCCTCATCTGAAATGAATCTCCACAGCCAATATCGCTGACTCTCCACAGGACAATTAGTGAGACCCTCAGCTGTACTAAATAGAGTTTCCATTACATCTCCTACAAAACTCTGGAACAGTTTATCAAATACCTGCCATAAAGAGCAAGTAGCACTTAGTAGAACACCCTAACCGCTATTATGAGATGGGAAGACATATATTTAGAATTCAGTCATGAATTTCAGATGAGCTGTTCATCAAGAGACGGTTCCATCAGAATATTTTTTCTGTCACCATTTTGGGCACATGGAGGTTAGAAAAATACACATCATTTGAATCATGTAAATAATAAATATCACTCCTCACCTCAAGTATATTGTAAACCACATAAAGTTTAATTACTCCTTGTCCACGAATTATATGATATATCATACTGATATCTGGGAAGGCAAATGATAGACAGCAAAGAAGAAGATTAGTATATCCCATAAAGAAAGGAGGAACTTTTAGTGAAAAAGAACCAATAAGCAAATGAAATTTGTCAGCAACAAGTAGAATATATGTTATGACAGACCTATTGGTTGTAATAAGGTGACTCCACTGATGAGGACAATCAAACACCCCAAATCAGATAATTCTGCGGCCGTAAGTTTCTTGAACTGCCTGCCAAAAGCAAGGTTAAATAACTCTACAACACCTAAACTGGGTATTTCTATTCTGTCAATTTTAAGAATAAGAAAATAAAGAGTACATATCAAGCAACCACATAAAGGCTATAGAAGGAATCATGCACATCAAGACAATCACTCCCATCTGAACAGCACAAAATAAAACGTTTTTCAGCACCCGGGTAAAAGACAATAAATCTGGTGAAAGTTAGATCATACTTTAGAATGCATGAGCCATTCCTGAGTTTCACAGGATAACAAAAATCAGATGAAGAAACAGAAACCATAAAATCATCTAAGCTTAATACCAATGCTCCAGGTATTACTATGCAGCAAGTTCGACTGAATCAGAATTTAGTTCCGCAGCAATGTCAACTACATTAGCCTCCGAACGCAATTCACCCAAAAGAAAAAGTAACCCTATTAGAACCAACTGCTATCAAAGATGGATCACACTTAATTCAGCACTAGGGATGCTTCCGCAACAGCTTTAGCTTATTGACACTCTTAAACTAAAAATGTTACATTAAAGCTGAAACAGCTTTCTCCCAAAAGCACTTTCTCAGTTGATTAAAAAATGTACAGCATAAAAGAACACATATATACAAGGAAAAACTCGTTTTTTGTCTCTCAAAAACATACACACAAATATGCTCACGAAGTATTTATCTTTGCCAATTGTTTCATTGATAATCTCTTAATGTCTAAGATTGGTCTTTGATTTGTAAGTTAGAAAAACTTGATGCATTTTACACAGATATCCTAGAACCCAGAAACATTGATTGGTATACCACAAAAAGAATGAACTGACCTTGTTTTAAGAAGTCTCCAAAGTATCAAGATAATTCTTGTTGGCATGATGGTAAACAGTGACAAGAAGGAGTCAATGCACACAATGAACCCAACAATTATAAGCTGCAAAAGCAATTGATTCTTTTATCATCTATCAGAGTTCATAAGTTATTAAAGAAAGCATCTATCAAAGTTCATAAACAAAATGACCGTGTAAACTAAAAAATAAATGATGTGATATAATTATCTTTTTCTTCAAGTTTAATAATGCATGTACTCTGAGTATTTACCTTTCTTTGATAAATAAAAACATTCCCCTATAAGGAAGGAGTCACAGATTGGGCTCTGTTTTTCTATTGTTGTGCTTGTCCAAAAACGAGAATACAATGGCATTCAAGTTTTGATTTTAATTGATAGTCCCATACTGGATAAGAAAAATGCAGTTCCTCTTCTTCTAGGGGGGCTTGAATGAAAAGCATTCTTTTATTGAATGTACTTTGAATATAACATTCATGCTAGTTTTATTCCTTTCTGGTTTTTAAGCAACATTGGAAGTGCTTGGATTCATTTGAGACAACTTATTGCTGCAACATAATTTTGTACTTTTGAATACTATGTGAACTCCTTTCAACGTGCATTGTCCATTTTAAAAATAGACAAGTAAGCATCACATGTTAAAGGATCATCTCCAAGAAATGATTAAAGCCACAAGGAAGAAAAAGTAAATGACAGAAATAAGTGGCATTCAACGTATGCTTAATAATACATCATAATAACTGAACCAGAGTTTACCAGTTCACATCGCCATGGCAACCGAAATATGGTATCATACACTCTTTCCCGGTCCTTCTCATCACCAACAGATACTGTGCTCCTTAGGGAATTTCCAGCGTGCAGTTCATCCAGGAAGTATCTTGTAGGTGATATCTCCAACGGATATACATCTATAGAGTAATCTAAGCAGAGAGTAAAAAAGTGCAGCAAAATATCTATCAGCATAATGTGTCATCTACTAAAGTTTTATTTTCTTTCACGGTTTTTAATACATCAAGAACAGGTTAAATGGCAATAGAGCAAATTCTCATACCCTTTTCCAAGTGGACAAAGTAATAATATAATCATCACAAGCTAGATAACAAAGTGATAATACTGCAGCTGTTTCTTCCCAGCACTTCAGCTGTAACTTCTCAGGTAATACCAAATCCAGAGAGCAGTAAACTTTTTATTCGGTAAGCAATTTTCTATTCGATTATACTCTTCCACTAATGTTTATTTGGTGATTTTGTGAATGACTAAAGGACAACAAATCCTTTCAGGACATGGATGTTACTTTAGAACAAGCTACACAAAATCTACAGAATAAGAACAACTTCCTAAAAAATACTTCAGGGTGATAGATAAAAATTTACGTTACAGAGGGAAAAACAAAAAAAAAAAAAAAAAAACCCAAATCCACAACCTCACTTATTTGTACATTCTCTAATGTCATCTCCAAGGGGAAATGCTCAGTGTTTCTTTCTTATAATGTATAGGTAATTTCTTCTGTAAATTATAAAGATTCAAGAACTCTTCAAGAAAAAGGAAGAACTTACTCGTTTGATCTTCACTCATTAATTGCTTCCAATCCAGAGATTCCGTTTTCTCCAAGTTCCTCTGATTCATCTCAACTGGCACATGTTGCTGCTGCAGCTCTTCCGCTTCATTTCCTCTCTTCCTCTCATCCTCGTTCTCATTACCATCGTTGCCCCTACTCTCCTCTGTCCCGGACAATATCGCAATTTCGGACTCACTTTCCGCACCAAACCCGGAACTCAGATTTCTCTTCCTCAATCGTGAACTCGGAGTAGCCGTACAAACCACAAAGCTATCGCTTCTCCTCTCCGGTGCCTCAAGCACCACAGACGTTTCAACCACACTCTGTGTATAACTATTAAGTCCAAATCCGCTCGACGTTTCTACATCAGGACTAGTTCTCGAAACTTTTTCGGCAACTGAGATGTCCCCAGTCATGGATTTTCTTGATTTCTTTCTCTTCTTCTTCTTCTTCGGGCCAAGGATTTCCACTGCAGGGACATTTTGAGGCGGATTGGAGCTGGAACTGGACATTGAGGCCTCGCCGTCGGTTCCGGCTGAGGATTTACCGAGAACGTTGAATAGGCTTTTCCGTCCGTGAGAAGCCATTTTTCTGAAATAAATTCCAAGTGAAATTGGTCTATAAAAAGGAAAATTTATAGATTCAGTCCTTAACTATTTATATTTCTTCAATTTGACCCTAACTTGTTTTATTTCCTTTATTCATTTTTAATTTTTTTAATTAAGATTGGGTCCTTTTTTTACACTTGATTGCACATATTTTAAATTTATAAGGCTTTTTTATTATTTCAATAAAAAAATTTAATTTGTTTAAAATTTAAATTCAAAAAATATATTTTATCCATTTTTCATCTATAAAATTAAAATTCCAGCAAATGATATTTTTTCTATGTTCTTTTAAATTAAAAGATATTCTTTTTATATATAAAAAAAATCAAAAATTTCCTCAAAAAGAATATATATTATGGATGGAATCAAATACGTTGTATTTACAAACAAAAGTATTCGGTTTTTAGGGAAAAATTAATATACTTCTAATGTCGAATCGGGATCAACAAGGACAAAAATAAAGCATTGGGCCAAACTTTTGCACTAAGGCTGGGAGTGGGTGTCGAACTCTCAACCTTAAGGTTAAGAGTGTGGGTGTTGACCACTCGGTCAGCACTCACTTGACGGTCAAACTCTTCTTTGGTGTCAAGGTAATAGTTATGAATAGTCATCGACTTCCGGGAAAGGGTAGAAGAATGAGACCTATTATGGGACATACAATGCATTATAGACGTATGATCATTATGTTTCAACCCGATTATTTTATTCCACCTCTTAGAAAGAAAAGAACTTAAATCAAAATACTTAATAGCATGGTGATACATTTATACAAAACTTCTACCCCTAGCACACACGTAATGAAACCGTAGACAGTCAAGTGAAATCCAATCCACAAAATATGTCAAAGAAAGTCTTTTTAAAGAGAGAAATATAGAACTTGAAGTGGGGAAGATTTAGAGAAATTGATGTTCCTGGACGAATGGTGTACTGCCATTTGTCTTTCTTTTTTTTTTTTTTTTTTTGGGGCCATTTTTAAAAGTTTTGTCTTGGTTATAGGATGCGTATGACATAAATATTAAATTTCATTTTAAAAATTTATCAAACTATATTTGATTCTTTCAAAGTTTTCTTTGTTTTGGTGTGTATTATTGTTGCATTGAGGATTCTATTACAAATATATAGTATTTTATTTACGTATTTATAGTCACTATTTCAATTAATTTAAATTTAATTTGAATTGTATGGATAATATCTAATATTTGCTCATGATATGACATCACTTTAATGCTTACATAATATTCATAACTCGCGACCTTTTGTAATACTTTATTACACAATATAAGTATATAAAGATGTGATATAAAATAGGGTAAACTACCAAAATGACACATGAACTTGTGTGGGCATGACCTTTTTGCACCTGAGATACTTTTGTCAACAAAATGACACATCAACAATTAAAACTCAACTTTTTTGCCCTTCCGTCAAAAAATTCCGTTAATCTTCAGATTTCGTCTAACTTTTAGGGGTATTTTCGTCTTTTTATAGAAATATTTCTTTAATTTTTTTTTTTAAAAAAAAAAAAAAAATTGGAGGAGGGGTCGATCCCTCGCCACCACTCTGCCAACTACCCTCAACTTTAACTTTTTTTAAAATTAATTTTAAAATATTTTGCTATTGCTGGGAATCGAACCAACGATAGCAAACTTTGCTAGTCACTTACCACTAGACCATAACAATTTATAGTAATTTTTTGTAAAATAAAATATTTATAGTATATATTCCTCATTCTACCCCAAACCTTTTTTCAATTTCTCTCTCTATCTCTGCAAATTCTTCCTTAAATCTGAATAAACCCCAGGCAGCCCTAAGCTATATATATATATCCTCTGAAACTTCAACTCAGGACCGGAGAAAAAATGCTTCTTTATATAAGTGAAACTCCATAGATAAAGTCTCAGAGAGTTGTTAGGAATTATCTCAGCAATTGGAAAATTTTGAGAGCTCATTCAAAGAAAAGTTAATTTTTTTTAATCATTTGTTTTTTAAAAAAATGAAAAATCTATAGTAATCCATTATATTAGCAAGGTTGCCGATGACATGCTTTGAAGAGGAGGCGGTCGCCATTTTCAAAGAGGTATTTTTTGGGGTCCAATTAAGACTATTGGAGTAGAGAGAGAAACTGGAAAATTTAAGGAAGAATTTGCAGAGATAGAAAGAGAGATTGCGATAAACGTTTGGGGTAGAATGAGGAATATTGTTTTTGTAGTGGTGGTTGGGCTTGACTTATATATACTATAGATATTTTATTTTACAAAAAATTTAATATAAATTATTATGGTCTAGTGGTAAGTGACCCGTGTGCAAACCTTGCTGTCTCGGGTTCGATTCCCAGCAAGAGCAAAAAATTGTAAGATTTTTTAAAAGTTATTAAAATTAATTTTTTTAAAAAAAATTAAAGAAATATTTCTATAAAAAGACCAAAATACCCTGAAAGTTAGACAAAATTAATTGTTAAAAAAAAAATTAAAAAAATATTTCTATAAAAAGACCAAAATACCCCTGAAAGTTAGACAAAATTAATTGTTAAAAAAAATTTAAAAAATATTTCTATAAAAAGACGAAAATACCTCTGAAAGTTAGACGGAATCGAAGACCGACGTAATTTTTTGACGGAAGGGCAAAAAAGTTGAGTTTTAATTGTTGAGGTGTCATTTTGTTGACAAAAGTATCTCGGGTGCAAAATGGAGAATTTTGAAAAGTTCAGGTGTCATCTCGGTAGTTTACCCTATAAAATATAAGCATATGTCTAGATACCCATTATAAACTTGAGATATATAGTATCCTCATGACTAATCCAATAGGGATCCATGGTAAGAGTCGCCTCACCCTAACACTTACATAATGTTCATAACAACCTCGTGTGATACATCATCACACAATATATGTATATAAAGATGTGACATAAAATATCGGTATGAATCTAGATACTCATTATAAACTCAAAATATCATGTATTCTCATCGACTAATTCAGGAGTGATCGATGAGAATAGACTCCTAAAATTACAACATATAACTGAATTTGCAGTATAAAAGTCATCCATTGTGTGAGTAAGTCGATCGGAAAACTTCTCACTTAACAAGTCGGATAAAACACTTAAATAAGTTAATAAGTTAAACCAATTAGTTTATCACAATTTTCAAATGCAAATGATAACTTTTCTATAAAGGATACATATGGAAAATGGGAAATATAATTCTGCTTTCATCATTTCACCAAAATATATAAATAAATAAAATCCTACTTTTATTTTTTTATTATTTATTTTAAAAAGAAAAAAAAAAGAATAATGATTTCTTTCAGCATTTGATATGATTTTCCCTTCTTTTCTATCAATGTATCCTATTAACTAGTTGTAAGGTAAAATTGATGAGTTGATTTTGAATAAAAATACAAAATTTGTAATCATCAGTCAAAGATTTGCATGGCTGGATATATTTGAAAACAACTCCATATATATATATATATATTATTTAAATAATATTATTATCATTTTATATCTTTTCTATTTCAAATCATAATTATTTTTATATTATTTTTTAATATCTTAAATTAAAAACACATAAGTTTTTAAACAATAAATAAATAAAAAATGGCACAATAAATTCTCTTCAACTTTCTAAATAATTAATTGAGTAATTTTTTTTTCCTCAAAAAATATCAATTCAAATGCACCATAAAAATCTCCATAAGTAAAATGTATTGTGAATACTACACGAGATCGAAGGTTTGACACTCGTTCTGAATGTCATATAAAAGCTAAGATGAGATCTTCTCTTAAATAAGAGTTGAACCTTACGAGCGTAATTTTGGTTGAATCTAAATTAGTCGTAGCTATGAACAACAACGCTTGTTGTGATCGTCATATAAGAGCGATAATGAGACCTTCTCTTACATAAGAATTGAACTTTACGAGCGAGTCAAATTTAGATTAATCAAAGTAATAATAACTTAGAGATATTATGTGATAAAAAAAAAAAAATAAAAAAAAATAAAAAATCTCCACAGGTGAAGAAATTATTATTTAAGGAAATATTATTTTTTTTAATGAAACATATAATCTCCGTGAAATTAGCATAAGTAATAATTACCAATACCAAAAAAAAAAAAAAGCTAAAAAGGAAAGCGGCGCCTCCGCAACCGCGGCGAGCAACGGCCGAGATTGACGGTAAAAAACGCACATTAGTCTAAAATTCCCCACGTGGAACAAATCTAAACCGCACAACGCCTCGAAAAAAAATCTCACTGTGCCCCACAATAATCAAAATCAATCCCAATAGTCAAAAAAAAAAAGAAAAGGAAAGTATAAAGTTTTAACCTTTTAAGAGAAATATATATATATATATATATTTTGGTGAATATATATATATATATATATTACATTTTCAATTTATAACTATTTTATTTTTATCTCAACAAGATTTTATTTTTATAATATTAGATTTTACAACTATTTAGGATCAATTTTTTTCAAAGATAATTTATGCTTTGATTATATTCAACCTTACAAGAAAAAATAGATTTTACGACAGATTTTTACTACGATGACATATTAATGTGTCGCTAATTGCAATAGTCTTATCAGTCGTCTTAAATAATCACGTGTTCATATAATTATAAGAACACTATTATATTAAAAAATATCCTCGAAAAATTAGTCACTTGATAAACACATGATCTATTAATCGGTTGGATCATTCGAAGAAATTGGTGTGAAAGATCAAGATCTAGGCAAATAATGGTAAATAATAATGAATCTAATAGCTTAAAAATAAAAAAGTAAGATCTAATTCGAGAATATATATAAAATAGTTATAGAATTAAAATAAAATTGAAACTAAAGAATATTATAGTCTTTTCAATACCACATATTTATTTTTATATTTTCTTTAAAAAAAAAAAGAGAGAGAATATATATATATATATATATATATATTATTCCTTTTTTCCAACCTTCCTAATTTTTTTTAAAAAAATTTCTCCCTACTTATCACACCTCAACCTTTAAAACCCTATATGTTTCCCTTCCTTTCATTTCTCTTTCTTTCCACTCTCTCTCTCCTCTTTCTCTCTCTCAAGTCCAAACTCTTCTCCTTTCCTCTTCTAAATCCCACCAAGAAAAAAAGAAAATGGTACGTAAATTTATTCTCTCTTTTTTTTTTTTTTTCCTCTTAATTTTCCCATTAATTCAAGATTCATCGTTTCTCTGATCTGTTTTTTTTTTTGGTTTAAATTAAGGTTGGATGTTCGGTAAGAAAAGTGAAGAAGAGAAAACCAGAATGGATAAACAATTTGTTGAGCAGTAAATTCTTCGGTTTGTGTACGGAACATAAAGATCTACGAAAAAACGAGAAAAACATGTTTTGTATCGATTGCAGTATTGGATTTTGTAAGCACTGTATCACTTCTTCTTCTTCTTCGCCTCACTGCTTTCATCGATGGCTTCAAATCTGTAAATATGTTTATCATTACGTTGTTCGCCTTCAAGATATTCAACAACATCTTGATTGCTCCAGAATTCAAGTAAGTACTCATAAAAATCTATTTTAATTTCCTCCTTTTCATCTTTTATATATATATATATATATATATAATTGATTTTGGATGTCATAATCGCAGAGCCATATAAAAAATAAAAAATTTTATGGGCCCTTTTGAATATTAATTTTTTTTTTAAAAAAAGATTATATATTTATAATATATATATATCATTTTTCTACTTCGAGGTTTACCTAAGTGATTTAGGGTTTATACGGACTTTACTGATTGATTATTTGACAAGAAGTAATCGTTTTGATAGTTAAATTCAAGTCTTGGTGTGTGTGTGATAATATATATATATATATATATATATATATGTGTGTGTGTGTGTGTTTTGTATGTTATAATTCGATTTGGATGTGTATGAAAAAAAAAAGGAGGCAAAAAGATACAAAATATTGTTAGGTATAAGAAAATTTAATGAGTCAATGAAAGTCCTCAAAGAAGTTACCTAATATTAGTTAGTTCAAATGTTTTTCAATTTTGTTTAATTTGTGTGTATTTTTATGTTTTTAAATCTTCTACTGTGTATATATATATATATATATAATACATAGAAAAAATATCATCTTAATTTAACTCATAGTAATAAGACGTAGTTAATAACAACATTACTTGTAATTTTTGAGAAAGTTATGAATTCGAGAAAGAAAACAGAAATATATTTTAAACTTTAAATTTGATTTTTTTTTTTTCTTCTCATAGACATACAAAATTAATGGAGAAAAAGCAGTGCATCTGAATCCAAGACCTCATTCCAAAGACAGCAAAATTTCCAAGTCAAAAGTTGGTGCATCTTGTCAAGCATGTGGAAGACATATCCAAGACTTGCCAAACTGCTTTTGTTCTATTGCATGCAAAGTAAGCCCTCCATTTTTCTTTTATATATATTATATTATATTTTAATCTTTTATTATATATATATATATTCTATTATTATTATGATTAAAAAACTATTTTATTTTGTATTTTCAGGTTTCCATTGTCTCGGAGATGTATAAAGAGATGAATCACAAAATGATTTCAATCCCACTTTCCCAATTCAATAATTTCTCTCTCCAAAATAACAATAATTTTGTATGTAATAATAGTAATAATTACCAAAACATAAAAAATTCGTTCATTAGTGTTACCAATTCATCATCTTCTTCATCATCATTGGAGGATGATGATAGGTTTTGGTTGAGATACAATTTTAAAACAACGAAGAAGCAATTGCACAAAAGGAAAGGCATTCCAAGGAGATCTCCTCTACACTAATATATAGATATATATATACACGTATATATACTATTGTTGTTATGCTTTGTTACCTATATTATTGTAAGCGAATAAATTTATTTATTTATTTATTCATTTTATGGTTGTATCACAATTACTTATATATAATGTTGGAATTGAGTATACGCTCAATCTTTTTTTAATGTTTGAATGTTATCTTGAAGTTCATTTTAGTTTCAAGCATTTTTCTTTTCTTTCTTCCTTTTTTCTTTTTAATGTTTTTAATTTTTTTTGTTGAACTCATTAAATAATCTAACTAGTACTTGAATATATATATATTAATTTATAACATATAATATGATTAATATATATATATATATTAAAATATTACTTAAATGTTCACAAAAAAAATTACTATTTGTTTGATTAAATTTTATTTAATTACAAAACCCATAAATATAAATATAAATATCTTGAATTTGAGTTGAATTTTTTTTTTTTTTAAATAATATTTACTCAACAATATATACATATAAAATAATATATACACCATGCATAGAACGTTTGAATTTTGTTGTGGGGTTAGTTGGTGAGTCATATCCACACTAAAGAAAAACCCTAGTGGTTGTACACCAAAATTTGCAGCAGGCACTAACCTTTGTAGTGCTAGAAGTTGAATTTTATATATATATATGTATAGTATTATGGCTTATGGGGTGTGTATATACATATCTTTTCCTCATATTAAGGTGAATTATTTAAGGGTTTTTCCTTAATTACCTCCACATGGAATAATGTTGATTTGCCTTTCCATATTCTAATTCCATTCCTTTTCTTTTGTTTACAAATTGTTTTGATTTGTCTTAATCCTTGTTGAATTGGTCGGTAACGGTGTCTTTTATATATATATATATATATATATATATATATATATCTTGTCCTTTTGCATAGTTGTATTATGGGCAAAACCTTTTATATGTATATATATATATTATTTTGTAGTTTTGAGTGAAAAAGGTGGTGGACAAAAAGGAATGGAAAAGAGAGAAAGAAAGAAATAAATAAGTGAGAGAAACAAAAAGAAGAAAAGCTTTTATAATATATATATAATATGAGGAAGAAATCAATTAGCAATATTCTTCTTTGGCTGGCTAAATGGATTGAATGTGGGGGAAAGAGAAAAGATGGGGGGAAAAAAAAATAGGACAAAGAGAAAGAATAAAGAATTATAGAAAAGAGAAAAAGTTTTTCGTGTGGTCTTCTTTATATAGAATGATTGCATGTCGGAATATCCATATGGTTAAAAAGAAATAATAATTAAACATTTGGTTTTACAATGAGAATATGGATTGTGAATGATATATAATGTTGAAGATTCGATACTGTTGTAAACGTCATGTAAGAGTTAGGGTAAAACATTCACTTGAATAAGAGTTGAAAGTGCATTGTGAATGTTATCCGATATTGAAGATTCAACACTTGTTGTGAGCGTCATATAAGAGTGAAAAGTGCATTGTGAATGTTACACGATGTTGAAGATTCGACACTCATTGTGAGCGTAATGTAAGAGTTAGGGTAAAACCTTCACCCAAATAAGAGTTGAAAGTGCATTGTGAATGTCTACACAAGGTCGAAGATTAATCGACCCTCGCTGTGAGGGTCATGTAAGAGCCTAAGTGAGGCCTTCACCCTAGTAAAAGTTGAACTTTGCAGATGCAATATTGGCCGTATCTAGATTAATCAAAGTCGTGATATCTAAAAAATAAAACAAATTATCTTACCCCCCACAAAAAAAAAAAGAAATAATAGTTATGCTTGCTATATATTTTTTTAAAGTTTTTTTTTTAAAAAAAAAAATTCGAGCTTTTTATTTTGAATGTATAACTTTTTAAATATGTAAGTAAAATTTGTACAAATCAAGTTTATAATAGCTTGTTATGTACTTTCCTTTGATCTTATAAATATTTGTATGAAATGATTTTGGAGTGTATAATTTATATATATATATATATATATATATATATATATATATATATATTTGTTTAAACATATTTTTAGAAAATTAAATATTTATTAAGTAAACGAATCAACCATAGAATATTACCTATGAAGAAAAGTCGTGTTTAATTTTATTAATCTTTAGTATTATTATTATTATTATTATTATTAATTTTTTTTTGAAAGCATTCATTTTGTCGATTAATGTCACATGAGAATAAACAAAGAAAATTATTCCATGCCCATCGTTTTCCTTCTTCACCTGCAAAAAGACCATTTCTTTTTTTTACTCCTTGTTCCCGTGATCTAATTTGGATATTGTAATCAAAGAAATAAGACAAAAGAGTGAATACAAAAACTTGAGATTAATTTGCATATAATTTTACATCACTTTCAAATAATAATTTTTTTGGTGTATATATATTGTGTAAAATAGTAATGTGATATCCGATCCTATATTGAGATATTGAATATAAATATGAGCTTAATTTACTCATTATAAACTCGAGATATCATTTTTTGAGATGACCAAGTAATTGATCGTGGTATGCCGCTAGGATGCTAATTAAAGACTTCTATTTATAGGGGTGCAAAAAAGTGTTTGAAATATCAATGAATTGTCACCTCAAAGTTAATTGCATCGTTGATCTAAAAGTAAAATGATGATGACAATTATTTGATGAATATCTACTAAACTCAATTTTGATCTACTGATTCATAACATATTAAGTTTTAGTTGAGAAGCCAAATTTACAAACTTTTTATTACTTTCGTTATATTGATTGAGAATAGTTTTACTGTGTGTGCCATGTAGATTTAGAATGTTTCTCTGGTTGCCAAGTGTCTTGCAAAAGGCCTTGTGCTGAGGGGTGTACTCTTTATGTTGGTTCTTCGATAGTAAAATTAATAAACAAATTTTAATTAGGAATCTCCCAAAGGAATCGAGAACCAAAAGAAAAAAATGTTCATGATTGCTCTCTGGGAGTGTAGAATGTAAATAAAACAATGGATATTTTGTGTGTGTTGTGCATGTATTACCGTTTATATTCGGGGGTCGTAACCAATCAAGGAAAGAACACTAGGAAAATAGGCACTACCTGTCGACCTGAGTTGAGGACATAAATAGTGTTTGTTGGTTAGAGTCATTTAATACTCTTGTACTAAGATGTACCTCTATGTCAAAGGTCATACTACTTTTGTGGTCTCTCTAATCGCTAGTTAGATCAAAGAAGAATGAAATGGGTCCCAAGTCGTCCAACATGTAGTGGCCATCTCGATCTATTATACATACATGATAATTCACTTCACTTTAGTGTTTTCCATATATATATATATATATATATATATATATATATATGTGCCCTCTTGCCTTTTATGTTGCCATTTTTATAAGACAGGGAAAATGATTATGCTTTGAGATTAATTAGTAATGATAATCCACTTTAAGCAAAATTAACATCTCCGCCGAAAGTAATCTATGTCGACTACCTTGCAGAAATTCTTCACAAAAACTTAAAAAGTGAAAAAAAAAAAAATAAAATAAAAAAGAAAAAAGAAATAAAGTAAAATTATAAATATGAAGGGAAAAAAAAAATCAACGTAATCTTATACAACGGCTACTTTAAGAAAGACATGCAAAATTAATGTACGTTGAGATATATTAATTAATTAATCAATCAAGAACACCATATCTTTGTCGATTGTTTGTGGAGTAGTTGACAACCAAACTGCCCCCAAAACACCTCCTGTCTATATGTGGGAGTTCGATACCCTCATCCCCATCTATAAAAAAAAGAACACCATATCTCTTATCCTTCAATGTACATATTTTAAATTTAATTAATTATTTCAAAAATTCTAATTAAACATAATTTATTTACTTTACTAATAAACATATATATATATATATATATATATATATGTCAAGAAGAAGGTGTAATAGTATATATGATTCAAATTAGCCTAATAGAATTCGAAAGAAACCATCAACGTAACTCATAACTAATATTTTTGAACCAAAATATATTGCATAACTAATATTTGATAGTGATTATTAATTAATTTCATGTAGTATTCGAAATGTTATTCTAACACCTCGTTAATTCTTCAATCATAATCTACTTATAATGAATTGAATGATCCAAAATAGATAGTGTCACACCCAATAATTCTATATTCACTTTCTCCCCTTTATATAATTCTATACTCAAAACTAAATTCACACCCTAATTTAATTTAACGATGAAATCGCTACACTTTTCGGTAATACTACTCTTCTCAGCTTTCAGCACTCTCACAAATGGCACCCCACCACCACCACCACCGGCGCCGGGACCGGCAGTGCTAGACGCAGACGGCCATCAACTCCAAGCAGGAGCAAAGTACCACATAATCCCAGCACTTCAGAGTACCGGAGGTGGTGGTGGTGGAGGCGGGCTTGCACTATCTGCAAAGGACATCCCTTGTCCGTTTTACGTTATGCAAGAAACTATCGAATCATTTATCGGACTCCCGGCGAGATTCTTGCCAGCGGACGCGAAGCAGAATGAGGGGGTAACAATAGTAACTCTTTCGAACGATGTGAACATCGTGTTCAATGCGGCGACGATTTGCGTGCAGTCAACGGTGTGGAAAGTCGGTGATTTTGATGGGAAAACTGGGCGGAGGTACGTTATGAGTAATGGGGTTCTTGGATATACTACTAATAATAATAATAACACTGGTGGTGGTGGTGGTAGTGTGAGGAGTTTGTTTAGAATAGAGAAGGCTGCGGCGGCGGGTGGTGCCGGTGGTGGTGGTGGGAATGATTACTATAAGATAGTTTATTGCCCAAGTGGAAGTGGTAAAGTTTTGTGTGGAGATTTAGGTGTGTTTAGTGAGAATGGGAAAAGATGGATTGGTTTGAGGGATGATGATCCACTTCTTGTTTTCTTCAAGAAAGCCTAACTAATTATCTCTCCATGTATTTATATATATATATATATATATATAATGTGTGTGTGTATATATATATATATATTTTCTTTTGATATATGTGAAAAGATTTTTGTAGAATAAATGTAAGATATTGTTTATTATAACAATCAAATAAAAATTTTGTTCTCACATTATTCTTTTAAGAGATCTATTTAAGTTATTAAGTTATTGAACGTTATTAAGTAGATGATAAATATTTATTTAATGATGTGTTTTAAATCAATAAAGTGTACTTGAAGTGGCCAAAATATTTGATATTATTGGACTTTTATAAATACATTAGCAACACCATGTGTCAAAAACGGATATTATTATTTATTTTTTTTTGTTGTGTAAACATTAATCTTCATCATTCAAACTAGAACCATCCAAAACAACATTACAAGAACTGTCCAAAGTTCCACCTCTATCACAAAAAGTTGAGGGGGGTAACAGGGCAGACTCAATATAACCAAAAGAAATCTGTGACCTAGCCCATTTCGCTAAATTATGGGCAGAGCCATTCCTATCACGGTGAACATGGTACACGGACCAAAAACAATTAAACGACAAGAAACTTATACAATTAAGAATAGAATGTTTGCCTTGCCACTTCATGCAGCTGTCATCGCCCTTTAAGGCGTTAATAACATGCTCGAGTTTGAGTTCACTGACCATCTTCATTGCTTGGAGGGCAGCTTCTGCTTCAGCCGCAAAGGGGTTAGAGGCCATGAAGCTGCCAGTTCAAGCCTTGACAATAGTACCTACAGAGTTTTTTACTATGATTCCAATAGTAGCTTTTGAGTCTTCAAAAGTTGCATCAAAGTTTACTTTCTCGTAACCTTGTGGTGACAAACTCCATTCCTGTGCTATTATTAATTATAACACAAGGAATGTATTTAAACTAATATCATTTATTATATATATTATATATATATATATATATTTATTTATTTATTTTACTTGTCGTTAAAAGACAATAATTTATCATCTTATAAAATTAAAATGATATATGTTAAATAATCTTATAATAAATTCTTTAATACTTCTATTTATTAATTATTATTATTATTATTTTAAAAAAATTTGAAGTTTTTTTTTTTGGGCTTCCAACATACTTTTGAATCTTTAGTATTTGAATTCTATTGTAAAATAAAAAATAAAAAATAAAAAATAAAAATTTTGTTGATAAGATTTATAGCACAATGTTTTTTGAGGTACTTTTTTGTTTAAGAAAAAATTACCTTTTCAAATTGTGTTTTTTTTTCCCCCCTTTTTGTTGAAAGGAAAAAAAAAAAAAAAAAAAAAAATCATTTTTAGTTTATTCTTGTGGCTTAGAAATCCTTTGCTTTTTTGTTATCTGTTTCCTGTAGAGAAACACATGCTTTTGGAGTTTTGCAACTTCTTACTCTCGTTAATAAGCTTCATCAATAATTGTATGTTAATTTTTTGCTTTATCTTGCTTATTATTGTGCTTGTTCATCTTCTTCCACTGGTTAATTTTTTTTTTTTTTTGTTCTGCGCATGATTTGTTAGCTGATTTTAATGTAGTTTCTTTGATTTCGGTTTTTTTTGCAAATATTGTTTGTGATTTCCAAGTGTTTCTAGATTTTTACTTTTTATGTTTTTTTTTTGTTTTTGATTTGGGAGTATAGGGAACCAAAACAAGAAGAGTTGGGAAATGATGTTCTTAAAGATGAATTATTGAGACATTATGAGAGTTAGATTTGTACTATTTGGTCTAGAATGGGTAGTTTTTTTATTGGATTGAATAGTTCTCCTACAATAAAAACTTCGTTGTTCAAATTGTAGAGAATTTATCTGTTATTTCATTATGCTTTCATTTTGAATGTGTTCTATAATCATGTAGAAAATGGCTTATTGAGCCGAAACTACTCTTCTTGTGAGCTTATTATACTAGCAGTTATTGCAGAGCCACCAAATCTGGCTCTTTCAAGGAAAGAAGAATTCAGCTAGTGGCAAATAAGAGAAAGAAGATAAAATGAGTCTGCCCCATGGATTTGAAGACTTGCAAGGAGGAGATCCTTTGCCTGGTGATTTACCACAAGACTATCCAGATAAACAAAATGAAATCGTGGGGCTTGATGGAGACCTGGAGAGAATTAAAGAGCTTCTTACTTGTGGCTTTCAGAAGAATCTAAAAGCTGTTTCAATTGTTGGGATGGGAGGTATTGGCAAGACAACTCTTGCAAGGCGACTTTTCAGTGATCCTTCAATTGTGCGTCACTTTCATGTTTGTTTATGGGCAACTGTTTCACAAGACTATCAAGTTACAAACGTATTGACAAGCCTTTTAAAAGGGCACTATGAGTTTAAACCTGCTGATGTGTTATTTGAACATGTTGAAGATTTAGGTGAGACTTTGTACAAAAAATTGAAGAGCCGAAGGTATCTAATTGTTATGGATGATGTTTGGAGTACAAAGGCCTTAGATGAAGTTAGAATGTATTTCCCAAATGATGGGAATAAAAGCCGAATTCTAGTGACAACTCGGCTTTTAAATGTGGCTACTTATCTTAATTCAGAAGTCTCTCATCATATGAATTTTCTAAGTATAGAAGACGGTTGTGAGCTTCTTCACAAAACGTTGTTTGGCAAAGAAGAATTCCCTTCGAATTTGCAGCAAATTGGAAGGAAAATCGTAAGAGAATGCCAAGGACTTCCTCTAGCAATTTCTGTGGTTGCAGGAATTCTTCGTAAGATCAGTATGACACCGGAATGCTGGACAAGAGTTGCAGAAAGTGTAGCTTCACATTTAACTGCAGATCCAAAGGCATGTTTAGACATAATTGGTTTTAGTTACAACCATTTGCCTTCTTATTTAAAACCATGCTTCCTCTACATGGGTGCATTTCCTGCAGATTCTGAGATCCCTTCTCAGAAACTGATTAGGTTATGGATAGCTGAGGGATTTCTAGATAATTCAGAATTTATAAACTCAGAAAAGGTTGCAGAGGAGTGGTTGGAAGATCTTATGGAGAGACATTTAATTATAGTTCGAAAGGGTTCACTAGGTAGAATTAGAGCATGTCACATGCATGATCTCTTGCGGGAATTCTGCTTGAGAGAAGCCAAGGTGCAAAATTTTCTGCATCATTATCCTAATCCTGATGCTTCTTCTCATGAAGACACAGAGTATCATACTCGAGTAATCCTGAATCCTTGCAATTGTCCTTATAATCTCTCTGCTCCTCATATTTATTCTCTTTTGTGCCACCAAAATCTGTATGAAGATTTCTTTCTCAGACACAGAAACTTCAAGTTGCTTACCGTTTTGGATTTCTATGTGTCTCATTTTAGCTGTTTTCCTCCTGAGCTAGTTCAGCTTGTTAATTTGAGGTATCTTGCTTTATCCATACTTGAGGGGATTCCATCATTGATATCCAACCTCCGGAAATTGCAAGTCTTGATACTTAACTATGGTCTTGGAGGAACACTCTTACCTCAAGAAATTTGGGAACTCTCACAATTAAGACATCTGCAATGCAATGACATCTGCATTTTGCCAGATCCTAGTGCTGCAGAAAATGCTGGAAAAGGCCTTCTGGGTCTTTATAATCTCCAAACGCTTTCCAAATTGAGCCTTTCCAGTTGTTCTGTGTATGTTATTGCTGCCCTTCGCAATTTAAAGAAACTAAGGATATGTGAAACTGAAGAAGCTTACACGATTGAAAGTTATTGGTGTTCTTATTACTGGAACTCTGATAACTATGGTTCTATCTGCACAAGTAACAACTTGCAGGTTAACTTGGGCAATCTTGCGAAACTGCATCAGCTTGAATCGCTGGAATTGATTTTCTTGAACACTTTCAGTATAGAACCAAGACAGATTCACCATTTGGATTCTCTCCCGCAAAACATCAAGATGTTGACTTTGAGTTTCAGTTGCCTCCCGTGGGAATCCATGAACATTCTTTGTATGCTGCCCAATCTGGAGGTTCTCAAACTTAGAACTTATGCATGCATAGGACAAGAATGGGAACAACATGAAGAGGGATTTGATCGTCTGAAACTTTTACTTCTTGAAACTATTGATCTAGTGCACTGGAAATCTTCCAGTGATCACTTTCCATGCCTTGAGCATCTAGTTTTGAAGTTCTGCAAACGCCTTCGATGTATCCCTCTTGATTTTAGTTCAATTCCTACTTTAAAAGTAATTGAGGTACATGAATGTTCATATTTTGCTGCTAAGTCAGCTGAAGAAATCCAAGAGGAACAAAAAAGCTTGGGAAATGATGCACTAGATGTTCGCATTAGCATGACTGACTTTCTCTATGGTAAATTGCTTACTTTTTTGTGTGCCTTTTAGCAGTCACAATATCATTTAATGCAAGGTGTTTCTCTAACTGATTTATCACAAGAATATTTCCCCCTAGTTTGTTCCTCTTCTGATCATGTTACTTCAGCATTATGTTTTTAGCTTAGTTCACTTTTATAAACCAGTGCCTGTGCAAAAGATCCTTTCACATTAACGTGTAAATCTGAATGTTCTTTCCTTGTTTCATGTAGATCCACATCCAGAAGGGACCCTCTCTTCAGCTCATCCAATTCCTCATGTTTCAGGTATTCTGTCCTAGGGATATTTTAGCTATCACTCCATACTGTTTGCAAGAGTTGCTTTTATAATATCTCCAGAACAATAAGACAAAATATAGTGTACTTGATTTGATAAATTAAGGAATGATTTAAAATTCTTTTAACTTTGTATTTCTAACAAAAATCCTTAAACCAATAAATATGTCTAAAATTATCCTTTCTTCCTATTTAATCATGTTTTTCTTTGATTCAAACTAACCCATTTTTAAGTGTTAAATTCAACCCTTTTGGTATCACAATTGTATTCGAGCCTTGGATAGAACACTGTTTGTTGGTTATTGTCCTTGTGATGGACTGTTATTGAAAATTCGTGTTTGGTCCACGTATATAAATTCAATTTTTCTCTACTAATTTAAGGTTTTTGATGATAGTCAATGTGAACCAATAAATTTCCTCTCAACTATTTATTACACTTATTATGAAAATGATCTAATTCTCTAGTGTGATGATTTAGGTTCCTAGTTGATAGAGGCATAGTAGAATATAAAATTTTTAAAAGATAAAATGTTTGATGAAGTTTGTATACTGAAGTAACTAATATTTGGTCCTTTGCACTGGAAAAGTCTCCTGTTTCTCTTTTAGCTTTCCTCCCTTTCTTGAATGTCTAGCATTTTGATAGAATAAATTCTCAAATGCTGAAAGTGAACAAGAATTTCAAGAGTAGTTCTTGAGTTTCTTCTGAAACCTTGTCCACTTTTACATTTACTTCAAGATTTGATATTTATTTATTTATTTGTTAAATTGCAGATCATGATAAACTGGATCCAGTTCTTGATTGTGAACGTAAAGGGGTTGTGGATACTATTGTAGGAAATTTAGTTGGTGTATGTCTTGATTTGATGATTGTGGCACTTGTTGCTACAGAAATCTGGGCCGCATATAGGTATAAAATATCATGGAACTTCATGAAACTGATTCTTCTGAAGCTTATTGGTTTACTAATTTGGAGAATATCATGAAAATGATTCCTTTTGGGGGGCTTATTTTGATTTATTCTGGTTTTTTTTCCTGGATTTTCCCAAGGAGGGAAGAATATGTGCCTCAGAAAGTGAAACATTGTGTATGTACTGTTTGAGCAGAATTATATATATATATATATATATATATATATATATATATATATTATATGTATTCAGAAGTTGCTGCTCTCTAGACCTGCATTTTTATTTCTTATTTATTTGCTCCTCTTTTGCTTGCTTTCCCTTCTCTAGTCATTCAATTTTTTTCATCACTATTGACTATTTATGACATTTATGTATTTTTTAATTTTTGGGGCTTCTATGTTGTTGCATGTAAATATAATTTGAATTCACGACTTTTTATAATCACAATTTTCTCAATTTTAATTTTATTAATTTTTTTTTCTTCTTTAAAATTATTTTCGTCTCGTCTCTATTATGTATCGAATGCATAACCTTTAGAAGTTATGAGTGCAGTTGATATCAATCACGCCTTATTAACTTCAATTTTATTGAATTATGATTTTGTTTTGCATTTTTTTTATTGAAATAATTAATTAGTTTTAATTATAAGATTAATCATCAAACTCCGACTAATTCAAATTGAGTTTGAATTACATAAGTAGAGTCAATTCTTAATCAAAAGAATGCTTCATCTTGACCTTTTTTTAAGTGCTTACACTCGTAACATTCACAATGTGTTATTTATTAAGCCAAAAATTATTTTTTTTTTCCCTTTAAAATTTTTTATTTTTTTTTTATAAAAAATAGTTAATAAATATTAATAGTAAATTATGAACTATAAATAAATATATTAAAAAATAAAATGAATAAACGTCACAATTAAGAAAAATTATTTTCACAAACTTTACAAATAAAAAAAAATGCACTAATTAAAAAAACATCATAAATAAATATTAGTTAATATTTTATAAGACAATTAGGTAAAAGAAATTTCAAAACACCAAAATTCCATATTTTAAAACCTGGTGTCCATCTTCCAACGCAATCTCCCGCTGAACTGGGCAGTCTAAATCCATGCTTTGGGTATCTCCACTTGTTGTATGAGCTTCATCGCTAGCGGTCTGAGTTTCCTTTCCTTTTTCTTTTTAGTACTACGTTCCAAGTGATCCTGTTCTTCACTGGATTTTGCACCGAGATCCATTGTTCTTCCTTATTCATATTTTCTTGTCAAATTATCAACTTAGAATCCGCTTAGTGAATGTTTGGGATGACGACTTTGTAATAACGGACGTCAGCAGTGAAATATTATTACACCAAAAACAAAGAGTTTGATTTGCTACTCAGTCGTTGACCCAAGTATTGTCAACCTTCATATGGAACCTCGGTTGGTTTGGTCCAAAAGTAAGAAGCGATAAAATTATTATTATTTTTAGTTCATATTTTATTGACACATTTAAATATTTGAATCTATTGTAAAATAAAAAATAAAAAATAAAATTTTTGTTAATTAGATCAATAGCACAATCTTTTTTTGTTTAAGAAAAAGTTACCTTTTCAATTTTTATTATTTTTATTTTTGAAAGAAAAAAAAAATTAATCATTTTCAGTTTATTCTTGTGGCTTAGAAACCTTTTGCTTTTTTTCCTCTGTTTTCCTGTAGAGAAACACATGATTTTGGAGTTCTGCAACTTCTTACTGTCGTTAATCTTCATCAATAATTGTATGTTAATTTTTTTGCTTTATCTTGCTTATTATTGTGCTTGTTCATCTTCTTCAACAGCTTATAAAAAAAAAAAACTGGTTTTTTTTTTTTTTTTTTTTTTTTTTTTTTTTTTTTTTTTTGTTTTAGCTGATTTTAATGTAGTTTCTTTCATTTTGATTTTTTTAGCAAGTATTGTTTGTGATTTCACACTTCCTTACTGATCTGATTACAGTGAGTTAGAATACTAATGGCGGAAATAAGCGAACATTTATATTCATACGGTGATGAAATTCCTTGGTTAGAGTAGTGTGTGTTCAGTGGAGGGGGAGACTTCTTGTTGTCATTAAATATGTTCTAAGTGTTTCTAGATTTTTACTTTTTATGTTTTTTGCTTTTGATTTGGGGGTATAGGGAACCAAAACAATAAGAGTTGGGAAATGATGTTCTTATAGATGAATTATTGAGATATTATGAGAGTTAGATTGGTACTATTTGGTCTAGAAAGGGTAGTTTGGTTGGATTGAATAGTTTCTCCTAGAATAAAAACTTTGTAGTTCAAATTGTAGAGAATTTAGCTGCTATTTCATTATGCTTTCATTTTGAATGTGTTCTATAATCATGTAGATGGCCTATGGAGCCGAAACTACTCTTCTTGTGAGTTGATACTAACAGTTATTGCAGAGCCACCATATCTCGCTCTTTCAAGGAAAGAAGAATTCTTGTTAGCTAGTGACAAATAAGAGAAATAAGATAAAATGAGACTGCCCCATGGATTTGAAGACTTGCAAGGAGGAGATCCTTTGCCTGGTGATTTACCACAAGACTATTCAGATAAACAAAATGAAATCGCGGGGCTTGATGGAGACCTGGAGAGAATTAAAGACCTTCTTACTTGTGGCTTTCAGATGAATCTAAAAGCTGTTTCAATTGTTGGGATGGGAGGTATTGGCAAGACAACTCTTGCAAGGCAACTTTTCAGTGATCCTTCAATTGTGCGTCACTTTCATGTTTGTTTATGGGCAACTGTTTTACAAGACTATCAAGTTACAAACGTATTGACAAGCCTTTTAAAAGGGCACTATGAGTTTAAACCTGATGATGTGTTATTTGAACATGTTGAAGATTTAGGTGAGACTTTGTACAAAAAATTGAAGAACCGAAGGTATCTAATTGTTATGGATGATGTTTGGAGTACAAAGGCCTTAGATGAAGTTAGAATGTATTTCCCAAATGATGGGAATAAAAGCCGAATTCTAGTGACAACTCGGCTTTTAAATGTGGCTACTTATCTTAATTCAGAAGTCTCTCATCATATGAATTTTCTAAGTATAGAAGACGGTTGTGAGCTTCTTCACAAAAAGTTGTTTGGCAAAGAAGAATTCCCTTCGAATTTGGAGCAAATTGGAAGGAAAATCGTAAGAGAATGCCAAGGACTTCCTCTAGCAATTTCTGTGGTTGCAGGAATTCTTCGTAAGATCAGTATGACACCGGAATGCTGGACAAGAGTTGCAGAAAGTGTAGCTTCACATTTAACTGCAGATCCAAAGGCATGTTTAGACATAATTGGTTTTAGTTACAACCATTTGCCTTCTTATTTAAAACCATGCTTCCTCTACATGGGTGCATTTCCTGCAGATTCTGAGATCCCTTCTCAGAAACTGATTAGGTTATGGATAGCTGAGGGATTTCTAGATAATTCAGAATTTATAAACTCAGAAAAGGTTGCAGAGGAGTGGTTGGAAGATCTTATGGAGAGACATTTAATTATAGTTCGAAAGGGTTCACTAGGTAGAATTAGAACATGTCACATGCATGATCTCTTGCGGGAATTCTGCTTGAGAGAAGCCAAGGTGCAAAATTTTCTGCATCATTATCCTAATCCTGATGCTTCTTCTCATGAAGGCACAGAGTATCATACTCGAGTAATCCTGAATCCTTGCAATTGTCCTTATAATCTCTCTGCTCCTCATATTTATTCTCTTTTGTGCCACCAAAATCTGTATGAAGATTTCTTTCTCAGACACAGAAACTTCAAGTTGCTTACCGTTTTGGATTTCTACGTGTCTCATTTTAGCTGTTTTCCTCCTGAGCTAGTTCAGCTTGTTAATTTGAGGTATCTTGCTTTATCCATACTTGAGGGGATTCCATCATTGATATCCAACCTCCGGAAATTGCAAGTCTTGATACTTAACTATGGTCTTGGAGGAACACTCTTACCTCAAGAAATTTGGGAACTCTCACAATTAAGACATCTGCAATGCAATGACATCTGCATTTTGCCAGATCCTAGTGCTGCAGAAAATGCTGGAAAAGGCCTTCTGGGTCTTTATAATCTCCAAACGCTTTCCAAATTGAGCCTTTCCAGTTGTTCTGTGTATGTTATTGCTGCCCTTCCCAATTTAAAGAAACTAAGGATATGTGAAACTGAAGAAGCTTACACGATTGAAAGTTTTTGGTGTTCTTATTACTGGAACTCTGATAACTATGGTTCTATCTGCACAAGTAACAACTTGCAGGTTAACTTGGGCAATCTTGCGAAACTGCATCAGCTTGAATCGCTGGAATTGATTTTCTTGAACACTTTCAGTATAGAACCAAGACAGATTCACCATTTGGATTCTCTCCCGCAAAACATCAAGATGTTGACTTTGAGTTTCAGTTGCCTCCCGTGGGAATCCATGAACATTCTTTGTATGCTGCCCAATCTGGAGGTTCTCAAACTTAGAACTTATGCATGCATAGGACAAGAATGGGAACAACATGAAGAGGGATTTGATCGTCTGAAACTTTTACTTCTTGAAACTATTGATCTAGTGCACTGGAAATCTTCCAGTGATCACTTTCCATGCCTTGAGCATCTAGTTTTGAAGTTCTGCAAACGCCTTCGATGTATCCCTCTTGATTTTAGTTCAATTCCTACTTTAAAAGTAATTGAGGTACATGAATGTTCATATTTTGCTGCTAAGTCAGCTGAAGAAATCCAAGAGGAACAAAAAAGCTTGGGAAATGATGCACTAGATGTTCGCATTAGCATGACTGACTTTCTCTATGGTAAATTGCTTACTTTTTTGTGTGCCTTTTAGCAGTCACAATATCATTTAATGCAAGGTGTTTCTCTAACTGATTTATCACAAGAATATTTTCCCCTAGTTTGTTCCTCTTCTGATCATGTTACTTCAGCATTATGTTTTTAGCTTAGTTCACTTTTATAAACCAGTGCCTGTTCAAAAGATCCTTTCACATTAACGTGTAAATCTGAATGTTCTTTCCTTGTTTCATGTAGATCCACATCCAGAAGGGACCCTCTCTTCAGCTCATCCAATTCCTCATGTTTCAGGTATTCTGTCCTAGGGATATTTTAGCTATCACTCCATACTGTTTGCAAGAGTTGCTTTTATAATATCTCCAGAACAATAAGACAAAATATAGTGTACTTGATTTGATAAATTAAGGAATGATTTAAAATTCTTTTAACTTTGTATTTCTAACAAAAATCCTTAAACCAATAAATATGTCTAAAATTATCCTTTCTTCCTATTTAATCATGTTTTTCTTTGATTCAAACTAACCCATTTTTAAGTGTTAAATTCAACCCTTTTGGTATCACAATTGTATTCGAGCCTTGGATAGAACACTGTTTGTTGGTTATTGTCCTTGTGATGGACTGTTATTGAAAATTCGTGTTTGGTCCACGTTGGTGTATTAAGTATATAAATTCAATTTTTCTCTACTAATTTAAGGTTTTAGATGATAGTCAATGTGAACCAATAAATTTCCTCTCAACTATTTATTACACTTATTATGAAAATGATCTAATTCTCTAGTGTGATGATTTAGGTTCCTAGTTGATAGAGGCATAGTAGAATATAAAATTTTTAAAAGATAAAATGTATTTGATGAAGTTTGTATACTGAAGTAACTAATATTTGGTCCCTTGCACTGGAAAAGTCTCCTGTTTCTCTTTTAGCTTTCCTCCCTTTCTTGAATGTCTAGCATTTTGATAGAATAAATTCTCAAATGCTGAAATTGAAGAAGAATTTCAAGAGTAGTTCTTTAGTTTCTTCTGAAACCTTGTCCACTTTTACATTTACTTCAAGATTTGATTTCTTTTTTTTTTTTGTTAAATTGCAGATCATGATAAACTGGATCGAGTTCTTGATTGTGATAGAGAGCGTAAAGGGATTGTGGATACTATTGTAGGAAAATTAGTTGGTGTATGTTTTGATTTGATGATTGTGGCACTTGTTGCTATAGAAATCTGGGCTGCATATAGGTATAAAATATCATGGAACTTCATGAAACTGATTCTTCTGAAGCTTATTGGTTTACTAATTTGGAGAATATCATGAAAATGATTCCTTTTGGGGTGGGGGGCTTATTTTGATTTATGGTAGTTTTTCTTCATGGATTTTCCTAAGGGGAGGGAAGAATATATGGAATCCTAAATGTGCTTCAGAAAGTGAAATATTGTGTATGTACTGTTTGAGCAGAATATTTATGTATTCAGAAGTTGCTGCCCTTTTGCTTGCTTTCCATTCTCTAGTCATTCAATTTTTTTTCACCACTATTGACTATTTATGATATTTATTTATTTATTAATTTTTGAGGCTTCTATGTTGTTGCTTGTAAAAATAATTTGAATTCATGACTTTTTTGTAATCACAATTTTCTCAATTTCAATTTTATTGAATTTCTTTCCTGATATATTTTCGCTTTTATATTGTCAAAATTTATAATTCATGAGTGTGAGATGTGATATCAACTCAGTGTTTTTTTTTTTTTTTTTTTTTTGAATTATTTTTTTGTTTTTTTTTATTAAGATAATTAATTAATATTAATTATAATATATTAATTATATTATCTTTTTTTGCGTTGAATTCATAAGTCATCAGGAATACTTTTATTACTCGACTCATTCCCTGACTCATGCGGGTTACTCTCATAACATTTTCTACTAAATCAAAGTTTTATTTAAGATTTTACATTTTTTTATAAAATATAGTTTTTTTTTTGAGAACCTTTTATAAAATATAGTTAATAAATATTAATAGTAAATTATGAACTATAAATAAATATATTTAAAAATAAAATGAATAAACGTCACAATTAAGAAACAATTTATTTTTTCAAACTTTACAAATAAATAAATGCACTAATTAAAAAAGTCATAAATAAATATTAGTTAATATTTTATAAGACAATTAGGTAAAAGAAATTTCAAAATACCAAAATTCCCTATTTTAATGATCTTCTTGTGTATAATTTATATAAATCATTTTCCTTACTATCCACTAGTGCCTTTTATACATATATAAATTAATTTAAGAAAAATAATCCTATGACTTTCCAAATTTGCAGCCTTACTTTTTGCAAATGGCTTAGTGCAAATTGGTAAAATAGTCCCAAACTATGAATATTTGGTGGGATTGATATCTAAATTATTATTTTTTTGTGAAATTAGTCCCTATATTATAAAAAATTGTGAGATGAGTCATTCTAACTAAAATTATGTTTTATTGTGAGATGAGTCTGTTAAGTTTTTTTTATAAAAAAAAATTGGGGCATTTGTGTCATTTTAATATTTTAATGTTAAAATATATTTAATGGTGGCTGGGGTCAATGGTTTCTCGCCTCCCACCTGGTCCCGGCTAATCGCCGGAAGAACCAGCCACCCCCTCTGTCCGTCGATGATTCCATTGAAACCTTCGGCCCCTACAGAAAAAGAAAAAAATAAAATTCTTCAGTCCTTTTGATTGATCAATCTTTTGATGTTTCGAATGATTAAGGTGATTTCCACCACAGAGAAAAAAGGGGAAATTTTTGTTTAATTTTTGAGAAAGATAGAAAGAGATAGAGAGAGAGACTACGGGATTTCTTGAGGGTGGTTTCCCCCTCCCTCTCTATTCGCCGGTGATTTCATCGGAAAAGAAAATCAAAAGCCCTCCAGCAGTCATGCTAAGGAAACTTGTTTCTGTGTATTTGTATGAGTGTGTTTGTTTACTTCTTTTTTTCCCCCTCGTTTCCGGTGGGGGTGGTGACGAAAGAAATGGATTTGGATTATGCTTTCGGCAACTGTGTCATTACATATTATAAAAATATATTATATATTATTAATGTATTTAAACAGTAAAATGACGTAAATGCCCCTGAAATTCTTTTTTTTTAAAAAAAAATTAATCGCTGATTCATACCACACAACTTGGCCCCGCAAGGGAGGTTGATGGGGGAAAAACATGGCTGTGAAGTCCAGGGTTTGAATCCTGTCACGCCGCTTCCTGCTCGATGCTTATTATCAGGGTTCACCAACAGAGTTTTTACCTTAGCTAGCGTGGTTCAAGCTATTACGCTAGCCCGAGGTTTATCCAAAGCGCACTCAAAAAGTAGCGGTTGCGGGTTCCCCTGTCATTAAAAAAAAAAAATTTTAGACACACAAAAATTAATCTCACAATTTTTTTATAATATAAGAATTAATTCTAAAAAAAATTTAGAGACCAATGCCAATTTGCCACTTTTTATATAAAAAAAAACCATTTCAGTTTGATTTTGGCGGCTTGAAATCCTTTGTTTTCTATCTGGTTGCTGACTTTCTGTAGAGAAACCGATGCTTTTGCAGTTTGCAAATTCTTCCTCTTGTTAATCTTCATCAACAATCGTCTGTGACTTTTGCTTTTATCTTCCTTACTGTATTTGGTAATCTTCTTCCACTGGTTAATTTTTTTTTTTTTTTTTTCGTTTTGCACATGAACTGTTAGCTGATTTTACTGTAGTTTCTTTGATTTTGGATTTTTAGCTATTAATATTTGTGATTCAGCTCCTTACTGATCTGATTATACTGAGTTAGAGAACACTGACGGAAGTGGGTTCAGTACTGGGTTCTGTTTGGAATTCATTCTTTGATTATAGTAACAGCAATGGTTTAAACTTTAAAGTGGTCTTTGTGGTAAACTATGTTTTAATTGTTTCTATATATATTTTGGGGGTGTAGGGAACCCAGTTACTGAAAATGAAACTAGTGATATTTTTCATGATATTTTTGAGAAAAATGGTATGGATGATTTTTTCTTAGCAATAAAGGAAGTGGTGATACAAATCTAAAATGTAAGTCATATGTATAACTAAGGGTAGAACTAAGGCCAGTATAGACAGTAAGAGTTGGGAAATGAACTTCTTGTATATGAATCAATTCTTGAGAAATTATGAGACTCAGATGGGTATTTGGTCTAGAGAAATGGTAGTTTGATTGGATTGAACAATTCTCCTGGAATAAAAACTTTGTAGCTCAAAGTGCTTGGTCATGATTGACATTAGTAAACAGTTTACCTATCCTTTCATTATGAATGTATCCTATCATCATGTTCAAACATGACACCCTTTTGAAGAATGAATTTCTTCTTTCTTTTTCCCCAGTAAATAGGTTTATAAAGTGTGGAGAAATGAGAAGTCAAGAAAATGGCCTATGCAGCAGAAACTACTCTTAGCTTGTACTAACAGTTATTGCAGAACCGTATCTTGCTCTTCCAAGGAAAGAAGAACTCTTGTCAGCTAGTGTCAATTAACAGAAGATTAAATGGGAAAGCCCTATGCAATTGAAGACAAGGAAGGAGGAGATCCAGATAAAGGATATTCTTATTATTCAGATAAAGGAAATTCTTACAATTCAGATAAGGGCTATTCTTATTATTCAGATAAAGACTATTCTTACTATTCAAATAAAGGCTATTCTTACTATTCAGATACTGGCTATTCTTACTATTCCGATAAAGAAAGTGAAATTGTGGGCCTTGATGGAGACCTGGAGCAAATTAAAGATCTTCTGACTCATGACTTTCAGATGCATCTAAAAGCTCTTTCAATTGTAGGGATGGGAGGTATTGGCAAGACAACTCTTGCTAGGAGACTTTTCAATGACCCTTCAATTATGCATTACTTCCATGTTTGTTTATGGGTAACTGTTTCACAAGACTATCAGGTCAGAAAAATGTTGAGAAGCCTTTTAAAAGGTCTCCATGAGTATAAATCTGATGATACGTTATTTAAACGTGATAATGGTAGTTTAGGGGAGACTTTGTACAAAAAATTGAAGGGGAGAAGGTATCTAATTGTTATGGATGATGTTTGGAATACAAAGGCCTTAGATGAAGTTAGAATGTATTTCCCAAATGATGGGAATAAAAGCCGAATTCTAGTGACAACTCGGCTTTTAAATGTGGCTACTTATCTTAATTCAGAAGTCTCTCATCATATGAATTTTCTAAGTATAGAACATGGTTGTGAGCTGCTTCACAAAAAGTTGTTTGGCAAAGAAGAATTCCCTTTCGGATTTGGAGCAAATTGGAAGGAAAATTGTTAGAGAATGCCAAGGACTTCCTCTAGCAATTTCTGTGGTTGCAGGAATTCTTCGTAAGATCAGTATGACCCCGGAATGCTGGACAAAAGTTGCAGAAAGTGTAGCTTCACATTTAACTGCAGATCCAAAGGTGTGCTTAGACATAATTGGTTTTAGTTACAATCATCTCCCTTCTCATTTAAAACCATGCTTCCTCTACATGGGTGCATTTCCTGCAGATTCTGAGATCCCTTCTCAGAAACTGATTAGGTTATGGATAGCTGAGGGATTTCTAGATACTTCAGAAATAATAAACTCGGAAAAGGTTGCAGAGGAGTGGCTGGAGGATCTTATGGAGAGACATTTAATTCTAGTTCGAAAGGGTGCACTTGGTAGAATTAGAACATGTCACATGCATGATCTTTTGCGGGAATTCTGCTTGAGAGAAGCCAAGGTGAAAAATTTTCTGCATCATTATCCTAATCCTGATGCTTCTTCTCGTGAAGACACAGAGTATCATACTCGAGTAATCTTGAATCCTTGCAATTGTCCTTATAATCTCTCTGCTCCTCATATTTATTCTCTTTTGTGCCACCAAAATCTGTATGAAGATTTCTTTCTCAGACACAAAAACTTCAAATTGCTTACCGTTTTGGATTTTTATGCGTCTCATTTTCAATGTTTTCCTTCTGAGATAGTTCAGGTTGTTAATTTGAGGTACCTCGCATTATCCATAGATGAGGAGCTTCCATCATTGATATCCAACCTCTGGAAATTGCAAGTCTTGATACTTAACTATGGAATTGGAGGAACAGTCTTACCTCAAGAAATTTGGAAACTCTCACAATTAAGACATCTGCAATGCAACGACTTCTGCATTTTGCCAGATCCTACTGCTGTAGAAAATGCTGGAAAAGGCCTTCTGGGTCTTTATAATCTCCAGACTCTTTCCAAATTGTGCCTCTCCAGTTGTTCTAGGTATGTCATTGCTGCACTTCCTAATTTAAAGAAACTAAGGATATGTGATGTTGATGGAGCTCACAAGAATGGAAGTTATCAGAGTTCTTACAGGAATGCAAGTAAGAACTTGCGGGTTAACCTGAGTAATCTTGCAAAACTGCATCAGCTCGAATCACTAAAACTGACCTTCTTGAACACTTCCAGTGTAAAACCAAGACAGATTCCCCTTTTGGATTCTCTCCCACAAAACGTCAAGAAGTTGACTTTGAGTTTCAGTCGTCTCCCGTGGGAATACATGAACATTCTTTGTATGCTTCCCAATCTGGAGGTTCTCAAACTTGGACCTTATGCATTCGTAGGACAAGAGTGGGAACAACATGAAGAGGGATTTAATTGTTTGAAACTTTTGCTTCTTGAAACTGCTGATCTAGTGCACTGGAAATCTGCCAGTGATCACTTTCCATGCCTTGAGCATCTAGTTTTGAAATTCTGCAAACGCCTTCGAATGTATCCCTCTTGATTTTGGTGCGATTCCTACTTTAAAAGCAATTGAGGTACATGGATGTTCTTATTCTGCTGCCAAGTCAGCTGAAGAAATCCAAGAGGAACAAAAAAGCTTGGGAAATGATGCTCTAGATGTTCACATCACCATGGCCGACTTTCTCTATGGTGAATTTCTTAATTTCTTTGTGGCTTTTAGCATTTGCAATATCAGTTAATGCAGTATCTTTACACTGGAGTTCTTGAAAGTATTGACCATGGATTTAACACCTTCTATGATGTTACTTCAGCATCATTTTTTAGCTTAAATTCACTTTTGTGAAGCAATGCCTGTTTTATAGATCCTTTCACGTTAACCTGAAAATCTGAATGTTCTTTCCATGTTTCATGTAGATCAACTCCATCCAGAAGGGACCATCTCCTCAGTTTATCCAATTCCTCATCCTTCAGGTATCCTGTCCTACAGATAATTTAGCTATCACTCCATTCTGTTCAAGATTTGCCTTAATGATATCTCCAGAACAATAAGAGAAAATATAGTGTACTTGAACTGTCATCTTAACCGTGGTTATTTTGATAAAGTAAGGAATTATTTAAATTCTTTACTTTGTATCTCTAACAAATTTGCTTCAAACAATAAATATGTCTAAATTTACCCTTTTCTCCCAATTTTGTCATGTTTTTCTTTGAACAAAACTAAACCTTTTTTTTTGTGAGTGATAAATTCAACCCTTTGGTATCATAGTTGTGTTGAAGCCTGGATGGAACAAGTAAGGGCAACTCTGTCCATTAGCTTTCCTCCCTTTTTGAATGTCTAAATTTAATTGCATAGCACTTTGATAGTAAAAGTTCCCAGATGAAAAGCAGTAAAAGTTCCCAGAATTTAATTAGTTCTTGATTTGCTTCTGAAACCTTGTCCCCTTTTACATTTACTTCAAGATTTGAATTTTTTTCCCCCTCTTTGTTAAATTGCAGATCATGATAAACTGCATCGAGTTCTTGATTTTGATAGAAACAGTAAAGGGATTGTGGATACTGTTGTACGGACATTAGATGCTGGATATTTCGATTTGATGATTCTGGGAGTTGTTGCAATAGAAATCTGGGCAGCATATAGGTATAGTTTATCATGGAACTTCATGAAACTGATTCTTCTGAAATTTATTGGTTTACTAATCTGGAGAATATCAAGAAAATAATCCGGCGGTTTGGATTGAATTATGGTAGTTTTTGTTCCTGGAGCCTGCCTGTGTGCCCCAGAAAGGTAAAAAATATGTAGGTAAATTTATAGCTTTTTGACAGTTAGTTGGACTGTTTGAGCAGAATATGTTATTAAAAAAATTTAGTTATTTTCACTCTCAACAATAAAGTGTATAACTATTGATGGTGTTTGGCTCTGGGATTCCACTATGTGTAAATGGAGGTAGTGATCAGATGGTATGGCCTTATATTAAGAATGGGGTGCTGGTGCAGGACCGTTACGTAATGTCATTTCAGCGGAGCATGCTTGTCACGACCCAGGCCCGTAAGTCCATGTCGCAACTATTTGATATTGTTCTCACTGCACCAAAAGAGATATCTTGAGTTGATTATGAGTACTTAGATTCATTCTTATATACCTTTATATATTTACTTATCATTTCGATATTGGACGAGGTATCACATCAAGATCAACCAGTGGACTTTCCAGAGATTCTAGAGGTGGCTCCCATCTCTCGGGTGTAGCACTTAGTTCCCATAGTTTGGGCTGGTTACCCGCTCCGACACCAACTGTCACGACCTGAACCCGCAGACCCATGTCGCGACTATAGGCTCGACAACACCCACAGTTAACTACTTGATGTTGTCTTCACTACATCAAAAGAGATATTACCGAGTTGACTATGAGTAGTTAGACTCATTCTTATATACCATTACACATTTATTTATCATTTCGATGTAAGATAAAGTAAGAAGTATCACAATACTGAACTGCTTGCTGTTATGAAAGGTTTGGAATGTGTTGCTGAGAAGAATTTATCCATTCTTGGGGTTGTTTTGAATAATTTAAAATTTGCTTTGGAGCGGACGGGCATTGGTGATGTTTGTTTTTGTAAAAGACGTGTAATACTTCTGCTCATAGATTAGCTAGATTTGGTCTGAGTTTAGATTCTGATGTGGTACCCATCCCCAGGTTTTTGGATGGTTTTTAGTCTGACTGGTTTACTATATATATATATATATATATATATAATTTTTTTATTAATGGTATCGGAGTTTTTACCCAACTAATCTAACACTGAAATTTGATAATATTATGATTGAAATGGAGTGTTAAATTTTCGCCATTTAGGCAAGAAGAGTGTTTAGGGGTAGCCTAACTGCTAATTTGATCACAAATACTTGAAACTTGTTCTGTTTATTTTGGTTTTGGTTTCAAAAAAAAAGAAGATAAGATATACTCTAATAATAATAATAATAATAAAAGATTTATTTATAGTATATGAATTAAATTATAATAAAAAGATATTATTCCGATATCATATATGACACTTAATATATATGTATATATATATATATTATTTTTGAGAACCGACACTAAATATATATTAGTCATTATTTTATTTTTTAAAAAATGCCAAATCCTACCTACAAATTCATGGAGCACGTTCTCACATTAAATACGACCATATTCGGAGATGGAGATGGATTTAAAATTGTGAAAACACAATCATTTTAGACACAAACATTATTGCATCAAATTTGTTAATTTGTTGAGAATTATATATATATATATATATAAAAAAAAAAAAAGTTGAAAAAAAAAAAAAAAAAATGTGTATATAATCGGAGAATATTATTATAATTCTTTTGATGATTGTTGCGTGTCAAATAAATGATAGAAAGCCTCTATTTATAGGAGTAAAATATGGGGAAAAAAGATAACTATCAAAAGTGACACTTCTCACACAAAATTAAATGCAATGTAACACTTGTCACCCCAAAGATAAACATTATGTGACATATGTCACATTTTATTGATTACGTAATTATTTCAAAATTAAATAAAATGAAATGGCGATTATTACTAATTTAATGAATTTTTGGGATTTATAATACTCTCCCTTACATGTTCATGTCTTGTTAAAACTTTACTACATTAAAAATACTATTTATATATATATATAAAGATAAGATATACTAAACATAATATTCTAATAATAATAAATAATAATAAAAAAAATATTATTCCGATATGATATATGACACTTAATATATATTAGTCATTATTTTATTTTTTAAAAAAAGTCAACTCCTACGCACAAAGTCTATTTGCATGCGTTCTCACATTAATTACGCGCCAACTGCGGAGATGGAGATGGAGATGGATTTAAAATTGTGAAAGCAGCAGAATCATTGTAGGCACAAAACATTATTGCATCAAAATTTGTTAAGTACTGCAACAATTGTTCTTATGGATTCCATTGACATTGAAGCAAAATCAGAAAGAGATTTAGCCATGGGTGGTTCCTATGAAAATCGCAATCTGTTGAAGTATCTTCAATGGGTTGAAGAATGCTGGTGTTCTGATGCTGTTATGAGGGATATCATTCAAAGACTTCAGCAGAAGGTTAGCCTTTTCACTGGAGATTTTTCAGATATAATCTCAAAGTTGAAGGAAGGAACAAGGGATTCTTCCTGATTCTTCTCTTTCTACACATCAGAAATCAAGAGTAATAGTTCTTCTGAGTCTTGAAAATTTGAAGTTTTCAAGCCAGAAATGGAGCAGATGTATTCTCATGTTTTTGATTGTTCAAAATTCATGACTCCTGAGGGAAACAAGCATGTATTCAGTTTCTTTAGCTCCATTCATGAAAATCTCAAGCAAATACTGATCTCCAAAGCTGGTATTCTTGTTCCACTGAAACACAGAATTTTAGCCCTTGAATTTGAGCTAAGATTTCTGAGAAATTTTCTGTATTTTATATCAGAAATCTGCATTGACCACAATTTCTCGAAGGATCTTTTGTCTTTTGCACAAGCTGTGGCCGTCAACACTCAACACTGCATATCTACTTCCCTTTCTTCAAGTAGACAAGCCGATGTGTGAAGACACGGAGATTGGGGTCAGAGATGAGCTTTTGGAGTTGGTAGAGAAGTTTAATCCTTTTCAGCAGCAAGTAATGAGGGAGATTTATCTTCGAGCCCTGGAAGGTACAAACCTAAAACTTCTTGATCATGATCGTACTGTAATGGATTATGAATGTGCCCTGAGATTTTTTGATTCCATTGTTGAAAATTTGGGGAAGATGATTAACAATGCTGATCTTGAGTTTACTGCTAAGAATCAAGTTGATGTTCTCTATGAAGATCTGTGCTCTCTGAGATTTTATCTCATGGACTTACCATTGTCTGATTCAAACCAGAAATTGGATAATGTTATGTTCAGAGTTCAAGATTTGACCATTCATACTGGAACTTTCATTTATTCTTCTATTTGCAAGCAAGATAATAAATTGATAGTCATGGCATCAGCTGAGAAAATTGCACCTTTGTTGGCCAAGATAGAGAGTGTGACAAGTGAGTCTGATCATTTTATCATGCCAAGATCATGGCAATCTAACTTCCCCAAGACTAATCAATTGGGATATCTTGATTTTATCTTAAAGAATATGAAGGATAGGCTGCGAGACATGTCACAACCAACTGATCCATTAGCAGATGAATTGAACACAATTTACAAAGAGTTGGTAGAGTTGAGAGCTGATTTTGGCAAAGTTGCTAAGCCTTGGAATGAGAGTGAAGAAGGGAAAGCTCTCTTCTCCCGGTACAGGGATGTTGCTTACCAAACTGAACATTTTGCTGATTCATTTTTCTGTGGAGTAGTTCCGATCTGGTCTCAAAAGATGGGACTGGATAATCTTGTCAAAGATCTCTGTGAAATCAAGACACAGCTGAAAATTGTTCTTAATGGAAACATAGATGATGGGACTGGCAAGAGTTTAAGCTTCATATCAGCAGAAGCTAAGTCTTTGAATAGTAACCAAGTGCTGAATTCTGAAGATAATGTGAGGAATACATATTATGATGGTGATGGACTCATGGTTCGCAATATCGGCCCGTTCCGATACGAATCGGCCGATTCATATCCGGAACGGGCTCCTCCGTTACAAAAACGACACCAATTTTCATTTCGTTACAATATTGTTAATATCGGCCGAAACGACCGATAATTACCGATATTCACCGATATTCACCGATATCATGAACAGTGTATATATAAAAACAAAATTGATGAAAAATTGGTTAATAATTGGTAAAAAAAACAGTAAATTTCAACTATAAATACACTCTCATTTCATACCATTCAATTGTCATTATATTCTCACAATCTTACCCGAGAAGAGAGAAATCGAAGCAAGAGCGGTCACAGAAAAAGGCCGAGGAGAAGAAAGAAAAAAAAAAAAAGAGAGAGGAAGAGAGGCGATTTGCCGAAGAGAGGAAGAAAATCGAAGCCCGAGGAGGAAAAAAAAAAAAAAAATTAACAGAGAGGAAAAGAGAGAGAGGAACCAGGAGGAGAAGGGGAAGAAGAAGAAGAATTAAAAAGAAAGAGAGAGAGAGAAGGAAGGTATACATATATTAAAAAGAAACCGAGACAGAGAAGGAAGGTATACATATATTATATGTACATATATATATATATATATAATATATATACATAAATTATATATATATAAAAATATATATTTTTTTTTAAAACAACGAAATTTTATTTATATATTTAAATAAATATTGAAGATATTGAAAGATTTTCCCCCTGCGATGAGTGACACATGGCAAACTAATAGTCATTGGTTGTCACTCTCTTCATCTATAAATAGAGACGAAGAGAAGCATTCAAGAGGTGGAAATAAAAGGTGGAAATCGGAGGTAAAATCGGTAGTGGCGGAGAAGAAAAGAAACTCCGCGATTCCCTTCGGGGATCGTCCATAGTTTCGGCGCATCCTCCCCCCCTTCGAGATCAAGCAAGCCCCAAGGCTCTCGAGAAGTCAAAAATCAAATCAAATACGGATGGATCGAGATCAAGCCCAAAGGCCCTCGATGTTCAAATCCATTCCGAGATCCAGCCCAACGCCCCTCGGAAGAAATCAAAATCTATTGGATCGAGACAAGCCCAAAATGCCCTCGGATCCACGCGAAAAGAATTCGAGGAGAAATACAAAGATTCGAGCCCAACATCAAAATACATATTATTATCTTGCAACATTTATATATTTAATTATTTATTTGTGAGATAATAATAACCGAGAAAAAAATTTATTGTTCACAAATTTGGCACGCCAGTGGGACAATCTTTACCGCCCATCCCTTTCCGTCAAATATCATGGAGGAAAGGAATGTGTTTGCGACGAACAAAAAAAAAGAGACCCACTAATCAACCTTCAAATATAAAAAAAAAAAAATTCAAACGGGGGCGGATCAACATTGGTATTGCGACCTTGTCAAAAACTCCTTGACACGAGTGAAAACCGTCCATATTGATACAAAGACTCCTTGATACGAGTGTAAACTATCTACAATCAAAAAAGACTCTTTGATACGAGTGTAAACTGCCTACAACATATTGATACAAAGACTCCTTGACACGAGTGAAAACCGTCCATATTGATACAAAGAAAACTCCTTGACACGAGTATAAAATGTCTATATCAAAGCGAGACTCCTTGATACGAGTATAAAATGTCTATGATCTTGAACTACGTTAGACTTGATTCCTAAAAGGTAAGAGATACGTAGGAAGCTTAGAACAAAAAAAATTCTAAGTTCAGTCTTGAAAAAAAAAAAAAAAAAAAAAAAAAAAAAAAAAAAAAAAAAAAAAAAAAAGGAAAAAAAAAAAAAAAAAAAAAAAAAAAAAAAAAAAAAAAAAAAAAAAAAAAAACAAAAAAATCGTATTTATCTCCGAGTCAAATTGACTCAATTCGATTTTATTTTAAAAAAAATATTATATTTATCCCTTAAATTCAAATTTGAATCGTATTTATCTCAGAGTCAAATTTAAGATAGACTCAAATACGATTTGATATTTACAAAATACTTTGAAACTTGTCCACGTAATAATTCTTCAAATTAACCTTGAACAAGTTTCAGGGGGCATTTTAGACACTGAAATTTTATTTATATATTTAAATAAATATTGAAGATATTGAAAGATTTTACTCTCTGCGATGAGTGACACATGGCAAACTAATAGTCATTGGTTGTCACTCTCTTCATCTATAAATAGAGACGAAGAGAAGCATTCAAGAGGTGGAAATAAAAGGTGGAAATCGGAGGTAAAATCAGGTAGTGGCGAGAGAAGAAAAGAAACTCCGACGATCCCCTCGGGGATCGTCCATAGTTTCTGGCGCATCCTCCCTCCCTTCGAGATCAAGCAAGCCCCAAGGCTCTCGAGAAGTCAAAAATCAAATCAAATACGGATGGATCGAGATCAAGCCCAAAGGCCCTCGATGTTCAAATCCATTCCGAGATCCAGCCCAAAACGCCCCTCGGAAGAAATCAAAATCTATTGGATCGAGACAAGCCCAAAATGCCCTCGGATCCACGACGAAAAGAATCGGCGGAGAAATACAAAGATTCGAGCCCAACATCAAAATACATATTATTATCTTGCAACATTTATATATTTAATTATTTATTTTGCGGATAATAATAATCGAGAAGAAAATTTATTGTTCACAATATTATATATACATACATTATATATATTATATTATTATTATATGCATTAATATATTATATTATTATTATTATACGTGTGGTGTCACCAATATTGTCGGCCATTATATATTTAAAATCTTTTTTTTTTAAGTTTTTTAAAAGTAACATATTAATTATTATTATATATATATTATATATATTATATTTATATATATTATTTATAAATATTTATATTAATAATATATATTACACTTATGTTAGATATTTATATTCAGTTTAATGGAAGACTGAGCCTCCTAAGTTTAAATTTAATTTTTATCTTTAATGGAAGGCTGAGACTCCAAATTTGAATTTGTATTATATTTGTTTTGTTTACCTTGTTTTTCATATTTATCAATATTTACATATATACGGATATATTACATATTATATTATTATATTATATATGTGTTATATTTATATATTTATATTAATTATATATATATGGTATATAATATATATTATATATATATATATTAATTAATTAATTATATATATATATATTAATTAACAAAAAAATTGAACTTTCGAGATAAATTATCGGCCCAAATCTAACTGAAAAGAACAATTGCTCAAGCACCAAGAACCGATATTTCGCCCCCCAGCCGTTTTCTCCGATCAACAAACTTCTCATTGAAGCCATAAATCGCGTGAAAACTTCGAAAAACATTACATAAATTATATATATATATATTATAATATATATATATATATTATTTATAAATATTTATATTAATAATATATATTACACATTGTGTTAGATATTTATATTCAGTTTAATGGAAGGCTGAGCCTCCAAATTTGAATTTGTATTGTATTTGTTTTGTTTACCTTGTTTTTCATATTTATCGGTGTTTACATATATACGGATATATTACATATTATATTATTATATTACTATATTATATATGTGTTATATAGTTATATTATATATTATATTACATACATAATTATATATTACATGTTTAATAATATATATTATATATGTGGTATATTTATAACCCTTATTTATTGAGTATTTTATTTTTAATTTATTGTATATTATCTTACATAATTTAACTTACATTATTTTTTCCATATATAATTTAGAAAATGTCACGCGGAAAAAATATAGGTTGGGAACATGCTACTCCTATTGGTGGCGATAGGAAAGTTTCACAATGTAATTATTGTGGTAAAATAATACATGAGGGTATTACAAGATTTAAGCAACATCTTGGTCATATAACTGGACAAGTGGGAGCTTGAAATCTTAGAATTTTCCTTCGTAGTGAAGGAATGGGTAAGACCTCTTTTTTGTCTTGATGTGGAACCTTTCGGTGAACCTCCACTAAGTATTCATGTTATGAAAAGAGTAAATTATTATGCATATATTAATACATTTTACTAAAATTTTAACGAGGTTTATAAAGAAATTACCTTGTTCTTCCAAGTATTTTGTATGTAGACTTTGCTTCCTAGCTTCTTTAAATTGTCTTCCTTCAAAAGCTAACATTTCTTCTTGACTAAATTTATGAAAATACTCTTCATCCTCGTCGTCAATGTTGATGCCCATATTTTCTTCGGAAATGAAATTCAACAAAGCTGCTTTTTTTCCCTTTGTAGCAATACGTTCACTTTTTCCTTTGATCAAAATTTTATACATGGTTTCGTATTTCTCTTGGAACCGTTGGACAAGCTCCCACTTGTCAGCTTATATGACCAAGATGTTGCTTCAATCTTGTAATACCCCCATGTATTATTTTACCACAATGATTACATTGTGAAACTTTCATATCGTCACCAATAGGAGTAGCATGTTCCCAACCTATATCTTTTCCGCGTGACATTTTCTAAATTATATATGGAAAAAATAATGTAAGTTAAATTATGTAAGATAATATACAATAAATTAAAAATAAAATACTCAATAAATAAGGGTTATAAATATACCACATATATAATATATATTATTAAACATGTAATATATAATTATGAATGTAATATAATATATAATATAACTATATAACACAAATATAATAACATGTAATATAATTTATAAATATAACACATATATAATAAAATAATATAATAATATAATATGTAATATATCCGTATATATGTAAACACCGATAAATATGAAAAACAAGGTAAACAAAACAAATACAATACAAATTCAAATTTGGAGGCTCAGTCTTCCATTAAACCGAATATAAATATCTAACACAATGTGTAATATATATTATTAATATAAATATTTATAAATAATATATATATATATATTATAATATATATATATAATTTATGTAATGTTTTTCGAAGTTTTCACGCGATTTATGGCTTCAATGAGAAGTTTGTTGATCGGAGAAAACGTGCGAATTGCACAAAACAGAGGGAGTATATGAAATATCGGTTCTTGGTGCTTGAGCAATTGTTCTTTTCAGTTAGATTTGGGCCGATAATTTATCTCGAAAGTTCAATTTTTTTGTTAATTAATATATATATATAATTAATATAAATATATAAATATAACACATATATAATATAATAATATAATATGTAATATATCCGTATATATATGTAAACACCGATAAATATGAAAAACAAGGTAAACAAAACAAATATAATACAAATTAAAATTTGGAGGCTCAACCTTCCATTAAAGATAAAAATTAAATTTAAACTTAGGAGGCTCAACCTTCCATTAAACCGAATATAAATATCTAATACAATTCTAATATATATTATTAATATAAATATTTATAAATAATATATATATATATAATATATATATAATAATAATTAATATGTTACTTTTAAAAAACTTAAGAAAACAAAAAGATTTTAAATATATAATGGCCGACAATATTAGTGACACCACACATATAATAATAATATAATATATTAATGTATATATATAATATATATATATAATGTATGTATATAATATATATATATATATATATGTACATATAATATATGTATACCTTCCTTCTCCCTCTCTGTTTCTTTTTAATTCTTCTTCTTCTTCTCCTTCTCCTCCCGCTGCTCTGTTCTCTTTTCCTCTCTGTTAATTTTTTTTTTTTTTCTTTTCCTCCTCGGGCTTCTGATTTTCTTCCTCTCTTCGGCGGTCGGCTCCCTCTCTTCTCTCTCTCTTTTTCGTTTCGCTTCTTTCCCCCCCCCCCCCGTCTATTTTCTCCCGATCCGCTTCTTGCTTCGATTTCTCTCTTCCCGGTAAGATTGTGAGAATGTAATGGCAATTGAATGGTATGAAATGATGGTGTATTTATAGTTGAAATTTACTGTTTTTTTCACCAATTATTAACCAATTTTTCATCAATTTTGTTTTTATATATATACTGTTCATGATATCGGTGAATATCGGTGAATATCGATAATTATCGGTCGTTTCGGCCGATATCGGAAAAATATCGGCCGAATCAAAACGATATTGTAACGAAATGAAAATTGGTGTCGTTTTTGTAACGGAGGAGCCCGTTCCGGATATGAATCGGCCGATTCGTATCGGAACGGACCGATATTGCGAACCATCCTGTAGCCATGTGGTTTTATGCTCGTGCATGGTGTTCTGTGTCCCAAGTATATAACAAGGAAAGTTTGTTGCTTGATATTTTATATCAAGTCAGGCCAGAAGATAAAGAAGACTATCAAAAGAAAGACAATGCCTTTGACCAAAAGCTCTACCAGAGTTTGAAAGGAAAGAGGTACCTTGTGGTGATGGATGATATATGGGATATTGGGGCATGGAGTGATTTGAGGCCATCTTTCCCCAATGACGAGAATGGGAGCAGAATCATATTCACAACAAGAATCCAAGGAGTTGCCGTGCAAGCTAATGGCATCCCATATGCTCTGCGTCTATTATCAGATGATTCAGATGAGGAGAGTTTGACACTGTTGCTATCCAGGATTTTCAAGGAAGGAAACTGCCCTCCAGAGTTGTTCACTGTTGGTGAGAAAATCGCAAAGAGTTGCAATGGCTTACCTCTTACGGTAGTTTTAACTGCTGGTCTTCTCAAAATCACAGACAGAAATAAAGACTCTTGGGAACAACTTGCAAATGTATTAATTTCACATGGGGTTGACTACCCAAGAGAACTACACCTGGGAGTACTGGATCTGAGCTACAGACATTTACCAGATCATTTGAAAACTTGCTTCCTTTACTTTGGATCATTTCCAGAGGATGCAGAAATTCCAGTTTGGAAGTTGGTACGCTTGTGGATTGCAGAAGGATTTGTGCAGCCAAAAGCTGGCCTCAACAGCAGCCTAGAGCTTGAGGCAGAAAATTACTTGAATGCTTTAATTGATAGAAGCCTTGTGATGATTGCAAAGAGGAGTTACAATGGAGGAGCCAAAGCATGCCAAATACATGATTTGCTACATGATTTTTGCATTGATAGGGCAAAAGAAGAAAAGTTTCTACTGAGGACAAAAAGAAGTGATTCACTTTCTGCATTTTCAGATTCTGAAGTGCACCAGCAGTATCGTCTTTGCATGGTTCAGTCTAGTATGACAGTTCCTCAAGTGAGAGCAGGGCATTTTGAGTCAAGAATCCGCTCGTTGTTTGGTATGGCAGGTAATTTAAACAAGAATCCAAACTCGAGAGGTAAGCCTTTGTCAAAGTTATTTTTAACTCCATCTTGGTCTATATTCAGATACTACCATAAATTGCGTGGTGTGGACGTTTTCTTGAAATTTAGACTTGTAAGAGTGTTGGATTTGGGGAATCTTGACATTGTAGCTCAAGGTAGTTTTGATACCATCATTGAGCTGGTTCATTTAGTGTACTTATCCCTCAAAGCTCTCATGTACCAAATCCCAGAAGAAATTGAAAACCTCAAGAATCTAGAAACTTTAGTTCTGACTACAACAAAGAGGTACCGTGTGATATTTCCAAAGACTATTTGGAATATGATTAACTTGAAGTGTATACATATCAAAAGCGGTGCCATTGCTAGTTTCCCATCTGAATTCATTGATAGCTGCAACAAATTAGATGGTTTAACTAGCTTTTCATATTTGTTTATTCATGATGGCTTTGAGCTTGTGAGGATGATGAAAAAGGTGCCTAATCTCAAAAAATTGAAATGCACATTATCATATAACTTGGATCCTTCAATGAATTTCAATCTGGACTTTCTGCATCAGCTTGAGGAACTCAGCATATGCACCGAATTTGGACAGTTTATCTATCCTCCTTGCCTGAAAAAGTTAACACTCTCAAATTTGTTTCCAGCTGGGGATGAAATATCAGTTATTGGTGAACTTCCGAATCTCGAAGTTCTAAAATTAGTATCTGTGAAGTTGGGAAATGAATGGTGCATGAATGAAGGAGAATTCAAGAAACTGAGATTCTTGACACTGGAAAAGATTGATATTGATGTATTGGATGCCTCAATGGAGCACCTTCCTCGTCTTGAGCAGCTTGTATTGGAATTATGCAGGTATTTGGAAGAGCTACCTTCTCTTGGAGAAAGTCCTTTTCTAAAGCTGATTGCTGTGAGGTATTGCAACACATCTACTGTGGCTTCTGCTCAAAGCATTCAAGAAGATCAACTTGAAATGGGAAATCATCAGTTCAAACTCGATATCTCAGGTGACCATTGAGATCAGAGCCGTGTAGAGATTAATCGGAGCAAGAGGTAAAAAAGTTTATAGATCTTTCAAACTCTATATCTCATATGACTATTGAGATCATTTCTTTTTTTCTTTCTTTGTCTTTGCATTGTACCATAGGTGATTTGGAGAATTTATTTTTATTTTCTTGGGATGTATGTAGTTTAAAAATTATTGTGTATAGAAGTGATGGGAGATGAATGCATTGAAAAAAACACACAAATACAGACTATTGTAATTTTGGCTCTTCAATATTGGAAGGAAATAGATTGGAAAATTCATTATACCTTCATGATCTAAAAAGAATACAATATTATTTGGAAAACATGAGAATACTTTGTATCACATATAAAGTAGTTCATTCTCTTGGTTTTACCTAATCATAGGTGGATATAACATATTTCTTCTTTAAGATGACATGTGTTACAACAAAACAATTTTGAAAGATAATGACTTAAAATTGTAAATTAAAAGAAAGAAATAAAAATAGTAAATCAAATGAATGCTATATGAAATTTAAAAAATCTTTCTAATTTAATATAAAATTTAAGTTATCAATATTTTTTAATTTATAGTTTAATAACTCTCCTTATCAATATCAATGATATTCAATATGGGCGTTTCTCCTAAAAATTCAGTAGGAGTGATCAATAATATTTGGAGAAATTGCCTGATTTAGACCTTTTTTCAAAATTTTAAGCTAATTTTGTCCTTCCTTTAACTGCTATAAAGATTCAGTAATAACAATATGAAATGGGGAATGACAAATTCAAACTCTATATTGATAATCTAATAGTCTTTCTTTACCCCTTTCTGTCTGTTCTCAAATGCATCATAATTGATACAACTCACCAAAAATATGTTGTATACAAATGAAAAAGGTTAAAGACATGGCAGTTTACATCTGCCTAAACTATGATGTCTACCAAAACTTACTGCAGGACCATCCTCTGGAAGATTAAGGTGCTGTTCATTATACTTGATAGTAAAAAGACAGAGTCCATGAGGTGGAGCTGGAAATGCATACTTTGCGAGTTCTTTTCGATCTTGGGATTTCAATATCTTAGGAACAATATCAACTGGAACTGCTTCCCTTCCAACTTGAAGCAACAACGCAACCTAGAAAAAAAGTATGATAAAGATCTATGAAAAAAGAAAATCTCAAAAACCCTCTTTATTCATAAGAAAGTACTAGCAATTCATGAAGTATGTTTTGGTGAAAAGACATGAATGAATAAGACCAAAATCGAATTATCTACCATGTTCCTGACTTGTCGGTATAAAAAGCCAGTTCCTTCTACTTCAATTTGCAAAAGAGGTCCCTGCAGGAACATCACATAACATTCAAGAAGTTTTAATTTTAAAACATTCAAGTATTATACCTGAAAATTATGATCTACATAACACAAATTAAGATCTGGAAAATAAAAAATGAAAATTAAGTTTATACCATTTCAATAACATCACAACGGAAGATTGTCTTGACTGGATTTCGCACCCGATCGTTGCGCGATGAATTGGTAAAAGCAGTAAAGTCATGCTTTCCAATAAAATGCTTAGCAGCATCTCTAATGGCATCAGCATTAAGCCTGTATGTACTATGGTAAGCATAAAGCCTATGAAATGGATCCATGATGGTATCATTGTATATCTTATAGTGGTAAATCTTGCTTGTGACAGAAAAACGAGCATGGAATTCAGGCAGTGCAGGACTAATTTCCCTTACTCTAATATCTGGGGGAAGAAGACCATTTAACCCCCTGTGCATGTTGTCCAAACTCTCATAGTTGAAAGGTGTAAGAAAGTGTGCCACCTGAAAATTGAAGAAACTCTCAATTCACTAGACATGATAACTCCAGTATTTTTTTTTTTTTTTTTTATGCTAACTGAAAGGAACCAAACCTGACCCCAAGCATGGACTCCTGCATCGGTTCTTCCTGCACCAACTAAACAGAGGTTGTTGCGCTCTAGTTTAGTAATTTTTGTCAAAGCCTCTTCGACTAAACACTGTATGGTTGGTATTGATTGCTGATACTGCCAACCTAAAGCAATAATGCACAATATTTAGGGCCATAAGAGCAATTTGTCATATGAACTGAATCCCAAACAAGAAAACCAGTTCTGGAAAAGATGCAAAAGCTCAACATATATAATTTCTATCCCTTTCCTATGAAGATTAACTGTAAACCAAACAAGCAATACTCCAACCAACAGGAATTCATCAATACAAGCATTGCAATGCAACTGTTTTCAATTGCAAATTAAAAATATAAAAAGAATTTCAAGAAAGATACAATTCCACTAAGATGAATTAATTACATAGAACACAATCATCCCCCGCCCCTCCCCACCCAAAAAAAAAAAAAAAAAAAAAAAAAACAAGGGAAAAAGTCGAGAGTTAGACAAAATAGTTTAGGTGAATAAAATTAGAAAAAGAATCGTCCACGTAATAGGAAAACCTAGTCCCCAAATAGCGAAGTTAGGTATACCTGAAAACTTAGTACCGTCATAAGCAATAACCATTCGCCATTTGTAAGTCTTAGCACCATGCTCTGCATCTCCATTACTTCTATTCTGCAAAAACCCCAATTTATGAAATTCATACTCTCTCTCTCTCTTTCTCTTCTATATATATATATATATATATAATATATAATGCACAATCTGAATAAACTCAATAACATCACATACGGAGGCGAAACTAACTGAATTTGGGGAATCATCAATGAAATTGGGAAGCGAAGGAAGGTCAGAAAGCGCCGGAATTACTGCTCCGGCAGCTGCGTAATTCATGGAACTCATACTTCAACTGCTGACGAATTTAGCTCCAGGCAACAAAAAAAATCAACCGCCGGAAATTGAGAGAAGTATCTGCCCATTAGATAACGTTTCCCACCAATATTATTATACCATTTGGTTCACTTTTCGGCTGGATAGGTAAAAACATTTTTACAAAAAACAAAAAAAAAAAAAAAAAAAAACATTTTAAATTTTTTTTTACTTTCAACATGGTCCCTCAAAAAAGTAATATTTCTTAATTAGATCCCTTTTCTTTTTTAGAAAAAAAAAAATTTAACGAAATTTAATATTTGTGAATAGTTGAAAATAAATAATATATATATAAATTTAAAGAAAAAATAATTAAATAATTAAATGTATGTATATATATAAATTTAAGGAGGATTACAATAAAAAATATTCTGCCAAGAATAATCATCAATAAAATTATTTAAATTATTAATATCTAGACATTGATAATCTTTTCCACTATTATTTGCATGCACGAGATCAAAAAGTGGTGCATTTTCAACTTCTTTATCGTTCAAATACTCTTCTACCATCTCCAAACATTTTTTCTCTTTGCCGCTATCTGCATTGGGATCAACTCGAACATGCATATTATCTTTTACTAAACTAAAATGTATATCTTCAATATTGTCTAAATCAACAAAAATATCTTGATTGTCACCAGTAGCTATAGTTGAAACCCAAGGATTATCGGGACGTTACATTCTCCTTCTCGTCATTCATGGTGGGAATGAGAACAGGAAGGGGAAGGGGAAGGGGTAGGAGAACGTCTCCTCCGTAGTTAACGCCGACATCAAGAATAGGAACTTGAACAGGAACAAGAATATTTTCTCCATGATTAACTTGATTATTAATATCTAGATATTGATAATCTTTTCCACTATTACTTGCATGCATGAGATCAAAAATTGGTGCATCTTTAACTTCAATATTGTTCAAATACTCTTCTACCATCTCCAAACTTTCTCTTTGTTTTCCACTATTTGGGTTGAGATCAATTGGAACATGCATATTATCTATAAATGAATTAAAATGCATATCTCCATTATTGTCTATATTGAGGAAAATATCATTGTTGTCACCAGGTAGAGTTGAAACCCTAGGATTATCGGACGTTGGATTCTCTATCTCTTCATTCATGATGGGATTGGGAACGTCTCCTTCATAATTAAGGCCGACATCATCAACAGGAGGAATATGAACAGGAATATTTTCTCCATGACTAATTACTTGAACCTTCTTCTTTTTTATTTTACATATCACATAATCTTTGAGTTTTGAATTTCTCAAAAATTCTTGACGCAAACAAAATTCAACCATATTATAACCAACTTTCGTCTTATTAATATTATTATTTATTAAAATAAAATTTTTCTTGTCTCCAACATAAATTCCCCTATTGTTATATATCTTTTTCGCGCCATCAACACCTTTCCAAGTTTTGTGTCCACCATCTACTCTTCGGTCAATTCTTTTCCCATTCATACTAACTTTCTTCAATTTCGTAAAAACATAAATTGATTTTTCGTTATTCTCAAATAATGTATCAAGATCTTGAATAGAGTAAAGATCAACTTCTTTGATAAACTCCGAAGGAAGAATTTGTTCATAAGATTTACGTGTGAGATAAATCATGACCTCTTCATCTGAAGGATCAAACATAATTTTAACACCGAGTGGAAGCTGAGTACCAACCATAATACTACTTTCTTGATTCATTTTTCCACTGAGGTTTTTAAAAATTTCAAAGAAAAAACAAAGAAGGAGAAAATAAAGAGAGAGAAAAATATTGAGAGTAATGAAGTATAATAATAAAGAGAGACAGAAGAAACAGTGAATTTATAGAAGCTCAAGAAAGGTTTTCCTAATATCTTTAGGGATTCTATCGAAGATTTAGCTTAAAAAATAAATATCTAAGTTTGGATAATATATACTAAGATTTTATTTATTTTTAATTTTAATTTTACTTACCTAGCGTTCTTCTTTTTAAAAAATAAATAAATAAATAATACCGCAATGAATTTTACTCCTTAAAACTGTTTTTTCTTTTTTTCTAAAATTAATTATAAAAATTGTTTTCTTGATTCCGTTAGGGGTTCTAACGAAATTTTAGCTAGCAAATAAATATCTCAATTTGAATAATATTTAGATTTTTATTTATGATGTTTACGACCATTTTTTATTTACGGAATTTTAATTTATGAACTTTTTATCTGAATTTGAATAGATTTTATTTGTAAAAATTGATTTTTTTTTAATTAATTAAAAATTTGTAATTAGAAGAATTTTCTTAAAATTCCATTAAAAATCAAACAGAACTTAACGAAAAAAATTTCAAAATAAACTCAAAAAATAATGTGATTCAAATAGGATTTTTTTTTTTTTTTTTTTTTTTTTTTTTTTTTTTTTAAATATAAATATTGATGGGGAATAGCTCTCAATCCCTCCATGCACAGTCGGTGGGGTCCGTTTTCCGCTGATGAGTTTGCAAAAAAGGCCGAGTCCCAGGAGGTGTGTTACTAGCATTGACTCTTCGACGATCAAGTCAATCGAAGTAAGAATAATGGGGTGTCAAGCCATTGGCTAGAAAGTGTACTCCAACAGACCGGACTAAACACCAAGAGTGTATCAGAGTGAGTCTAAACACTTAGAATATATTCTTTGTATCCGACTTTCACTTGTTTGTGTGTGAGTGTGTGTTACTGTTTTATATAGAAGGATAGTCAATCGGGAGGTGACACATGAAGTGGTACCTTTCCCGACAATTTTGAAATGGTGGCTCCAAATAGTGTTTGTCGGGTCAGGTGCATTTAATGTGGAGTTCAGTGAGAATCTCATTATCGGAGATCATGTCCCGAGCGTGTGTACTCTAGTAGCCAACCAGACCTCGACGGGACCCTATCCAGGACAGCGTGGGTCCTTCGTGGAATCCACCTCGGACAACCCAGCCTACATGGACTTTTATAGGACTTCGATTACTCTCAAATATGATGAAAAATGATTCATTATTTTTTAAGGTAAATGAGTATAGTGTAATGAAAGTGACGAAGTTGGTAATTATGTTATAGAACATTTGGAACAACATAAACAAGAAAATAATGGAGGGTAAAAGTTTGCTAAAAGAGAAAGTTTGTACGAATATTTGACATGATATCATGGAAATAAATGATATACTACATAGGGAAACACTTTCAAAAAGCTCAACAACAATAATTACAATATATTTAGTGAAAATTTGTGGGAGATTATTTGAATCAGTGAACCTCTAAACGGAAACTCAAGAATGTAAGTGTGTTTTACAACTCATAAAGATCTTCATTGGCCAACCAAGTACTCTAGTACTATTATATTATGGTAATTGATCGACTATATAATTGACCAAAAATCTAGTGTTTCATGTCGGAACAAAACATATAAAAGTACATTATTGTTTCTTTTGAGAAAAGGTATTGTATGAAGATTTCAAATGGAATATGTGAAAACAGAAGACCAATTTACAAACATATTTACTAAAAGGATTAATCGAGTAGTGTTTGAAGAATTCCGCAAGCAACTTTGTATAGTAAGTATGAATTATCTAAAAGAGAGTAGTTGTTGAGGGAGAATAGGAAGAATAAAAAACTCTCTATAGTTCTAGAATAGTCTAGAATTTTCAAGAATGTTATTTTACTTATATCTAAAATCTTCTACACTACTCTACAACTTATATTCTAGAAAGTCGTAGAGTAGTGTCTAAGATTTCATATATAATTAAGTATAATAACCTAGAAAATTGTAGATAGTTACATGATTTGTAGAGAAAATTAGAGAAAGGTTTGGTTGATCCTTAACCAACATTGGATCAAATTGATCTTAACCATCTATTCAGGATGTGGAAGACTATAAATAAAGAGATGATTGTTATTTTGTAATCAACCATCCAAGAGAGAGAGACTTAGGTGAAAAAATAGAACACTACACATCTTGTAATACTTTTCTTAATTGTTAGTAAAAAAAGTCTCCAAACTTTCTTTCTCTTTGCCGCCATCTTTGTTGGGATCAACTGGAACATACATATAATGTATTACTGAATTAAAATGTATATCTTCAAAATTGTCTAAATCAACAAAAATATCTTGATTGTCACCAGTAGCTACAGTTGAAACCCTAGGATTATCGGACGTTAGATTCTCATTCTCGTCATTCATGGTGGGAGTGGGAACAGAGGGGAAGGGGAAGGGGAAGGAGAAGGAGAACGTCTCCTCCGTAGTTAACGCCGACATCGGGAATAGGAACTTGAACAAGAACATGAATATTTTCTCCATGATTAACCCGATTATTAATATCTAGATATTGATTCTCCCATTGATAATATTTTCCAATGTTATTTGCATGCATGGGATAAAAAAATAGTGCATCTTTAACTTCGTTGTTCAAATACTCTTCTACCATCTCCGGACTATCTCTTTCTTTTCCCCTATCTGAGTTGAGATCAATTGGAACATGCATATTATCTATAAATGAATTAAAATGCATATCTCCATTATTGTGTATATTGAGGAAAATATCATTGTTTTCACCAGGTAGAGTTGAAATCCTAGGATTATTAGACGTTGGATTATCTATCTCTTCATTCATGGTGGGATTGGGAACGTCTCCTTCGTAATTAATGCCGACATCAGCAACAAGAGGAATATGAATAGGAATATTTTCTCCGTGATTAATTACTTGAACCTTCTTCCTTTTTATTTTACATATCACATAATTTTTGAGTTTTGAATTTCTCAAAAATTCTTGACGCAAACAAAACTCAACCATATTATACCCAACTTTCGTCTTATTAATATTATTATTTATTGAAACAAAATTTTTCTTGTCTCCAACGTAACATAAATTCCTCTATTGTTATATATCTTTTCCGCGCCATCAACACCTTTCCAAGTTTTGTGTCCACCATCTACTCTTCGGTCAATAATTCTTTTCCCGTTCATACAAACTTTCTTCAATTTCGTAAAAATATAAATTAATTTTTTGTTATTCTCATTATTATCAACTAAAGATTCTATCGAAGATTTAGCTTAAAAAATAAATATCGAAGTTTGGATAATATATACTTAGATTTTTTTTTATTCTTAAATTTTACTTAGCATTCTTCTTTAAAATAAATAAATAAATAAATAATACCGCAAGAAATTTTACTCCTTAAAACTTTTTTTTTTTTTTAATAAATTATAAAAATTAATTTATAAATTATAAATTATAGATTATCATACGTACATTTTATTTAATTATTGTTTTCTTTATGCATCGAATGGAACGTGGGTCATGTTGTTGATGCATGAGAAAGGGAATAGGCACCAGAAACCTTCTTCTTTATATTACCTATCACGTAATTTTTTACTTTTGAATTTCTTAAAATTCTTTAATTAAAATTTTAGGGTCAAAAATTATCTTTTCACCCACCAAAAGGACTCAGCCAAGAACTCATCAATTCATATTATTCTTTTTGCACCGGCAACACCTTTCCAAGTCTTAAGTCCACCATCTACTCTATGGTAAATTCTTTTGTTGTTCATACTAACTTTCTTTAATTTCGTAAATAAGTAAATTGATTTTTTCGTTATTTTAAAATAATATATCAAGATCTTGAATGACGTGAAGATTAACTTTTCTAAAGAAATTTTGATGGAAGAATTTGTTCGATAGATTCAGATGTAAGGTAAATCATGACCTCTTCGTCTGAAAGATCAAACTAAATTTTAACACCCAATGGAAGCTCGGTAGCACCCATAATACAACTTTCTTGATTCATCTAATTTCTTTTTCTTTTGAGATTTTCTAAAATTTCAAGAAAAAAAATGATTAAAAGAAAGAGAGAATAGAGAGAAAGATTGAGAATAGTGAATTTACAGACGCTCAAGAAATTAAGGTTAATTAATAAAAAAGTAATTAAAAAATTTGAAGGTAAAATAGTAAATTTATAAAAGAAAAATTAATGAAAAATATTTTTTATTTTTCTCTAAAATAAAAGGTTTACTTTAGAGAATATGGTAGAAGATGCTTCAAAATATTATTTGAGATAACAATTAAATAGAACACTTGGAAATATAATTAACTCCAAAAATTAAAGTTATTAAATTAATATATATAATTTTATTAAAAATAAAAAATTATATTAAAAAATATTTAATTATTTTATAATTTTAATACAATAAAAAAATTATATTAAAGAATTAATTATTTCAAGAACATGAAATGATATTTGGATATTATTGTGCGTGTTTACTTAATGCTAAACTAGATGTGTATATGTTCTAAAAAGACACGGCCAACCAATATTTATTATGTGTAATTTGTGTATTATATATATATATTTAATAAAATAAAATTGTAATACTCAAACATTTGAAATTTGAAGTGAAATATAAAAGTAATTGATTTAGTGACATAATTAATGCCCAAAGAAAGGCAAAACGTACACTTGCAAATGGTAAAATATTCGAAATCTTGATGATAAATACATTTAAAATACACAAGCAGTAAAGTTTTTGACAAACTGAAAAAATACAATTCGCCATGACTTCTTGAAAAGAAGTACACAAAATACCAATAGATGACCAATCGCAAGTCCTGGTCCTAAACCAGCATAAAACCATGAAAAATATAACTCCTTTTCATCTTTATTGTCATAATTTTCTTCGTTTCTTGATTTCTCATCGGAACAGGCCACCGAGAGAGGTTTACCACAAAGACCCCTATTTCCGGCATAGATTGATGGATCATTTAACGTCTGAAGTTGATTTCCCTTCGGTATTCTCCCCGATAATTGGTTTGATGAGAGATTTAAGTAACTCAAAAAATTTAATTTTTCCAAACTTTGTGGAATTGAACCCGAAAGCTGATTCATGGATAAATCAAGAGAAATAATTTTCCATAAATTTCCAATCATTTCTGGAATATTTCCTCTTATTTGATTTTGAGATAAATTCAAGCTTTGCAATTCCACAAGTTCCATCAATTGGTTAGGAATCTCACCAACGACAAAATTGTTTGAAAGATCCAAAGATTTGAGTAATTCAAGACGATGAGAACCAAACACTAATTCTCTTCCACCCATGAAGCTGAAATGTTGATCAATAAAATAGTAGTTTCCATATTCAATACTTTTCAATTTTGAGTTATCCGAGGAAACCATAGCACTTAAGTTGTTGAAACATCCTGGGATATAACCGGTCAATTTGTTTCCAGCTAAGTTCAAAACTTGTAAATTGGAAAGCTGACAAATATGTGTGGGAACATCACCCGAGAAACGATTAGATTGTAGGCTTAATATTCTTAATCTTAACAATTTTTCCCCAATCCAAGATGGGATGTTTCCTTCCAACTCATTTTCTCCAAGATCAAGAAATAGCATGTATTCAAGATATTGTATCGATAGTGGAATTTCCCCATTGAACAAATTTTTACTCAACCCTAAAAATTGAAGGAATCGAATGTTGCCCAATGAACTTGGAATTTGACCATGAAAACTATTATTTTCAAGTTTTAGTTCAATCAAATTTCTTAACTTTCCCAAACATATAGGGAGTTTTCCCGACAATTGGTTATTATAAAGAGATAATATAGTCAAATTTGTAATTTGACATATAGATTCAGGAATGTTTCCCTTCAAAGAGTTATCATAAGAAACAAAAAGTTCAATGAAAATGGTAAATCGGGAATTTCGCCACTTAAGTTATTTAAACGAAGATCCAAAAAATTGATATGAGAATGAACGTTAAACCAATCTGGGATCTTACCCAAGATGCTTGAATTTATCATCGTTAGTTCCTTCAAATTCTTTTGAGTTTTTAGCCATGGAGGAAAATGATGATGAGATCCCATTAGTGGAACAGAACATATTCTCAATTGTTCTAGTTGAAATGGTGGAATCCATGAAGATGAAATATTGAGTGGGAATGAATTTGCAATAAGAAAAAGGGTTTTCAATTTTTTCATTTTTGCAAAGTGAAGTTCAGACATCTCACCATAAATCATGGGATTATATGAAATATCTAATATTTCCAAATTAGACAATAATCCAATGTTTGAATCAATGGTGCCATTTAACTCATTGGTATTTAATATCAGGCGATCAAGCTTTTTAAAACAACCAATTTCTTTTGGAATTGGGCCTTGAAAACGATTCATCAATAAATAAAGAACACTTAAAGAATTACTTAAGTTGCACAATGGTCCAATTGGTAAAAACCCTTCAAAATTATTTTGGCCAAGATTAAGGTAAGTCAGAGACGTTAATTTTGAAATTTTGTTTGAAACTAATCCATAAAAATAATTGTTTCCAAGATCAAGATATTCCAAAGATGTCATATTAAACAACCATATAGGCAAGGGTGAGTAGAGATGATTCCAACCCAAATTTAAATAAATAAGAGATGTCTTATTATCAAGTGGGGCAACGGAATCAACAGATTCAGACAAGAAACTAAGTCCACAAAGCATTAACCTCAAAACCCTCAAATTAGGAAGCCTTGTAATAACTTGAAACCAATCTTGTTGTTGAGAATCTTGAGACCCATTAAAGTAAACAGAAGAAAGATCCAAACTTTGTAAAGAAGAAAGTTTAGTAACCCATGAAAAAGTTTCTGTGGTTAAATTATAACCAACCTCCCATTGCCAACTTAGATCAAGATGTTGCAAATTAGAGAGGTTTCCAAGTTCATGAGGAATTTTTCCATTAAAACCAGACCAAGAAAGGTTCAAATATTTCAACTTTTTCAATGACCCAAGAAAAACAGGTATTTGAATTCCAGAGAAATTGTTCATACTCAAATCCAAGTAATTCAAATGCTTCAAAGCACATAAAGAAGAATTTATTTCACCTCGAAATTTTCCTTCATTACTGTAGTAGCTGCTCTTGCTCCTTAAATCAAGCTTCACTATATGACCAGTGTTCTTGTCACACCCGATTCCTTCCCAATTGCAACAGTCTTCTTCTTGTTCGAACCAAGAAGATAACCTATTCGATTCATCAATTAGACCGTTTCGAAATTGAAGAAGTGCTCTTTTTTCTCTAGCAATACAACTAACGTTGGTGTAATAAGTTTTCTGGGCATAAGAAAACTTAACAAAGGATATTAGTACAATTGAAATGGAAAATATTAAAATAGAGGTAATACTAAAATTAACCATTTTCTTTTTTCTTTCAATATGCATTCAAACAAGTAATGGAATTACCATTAGCTAATTCTATACATATATATAGGAAGAAGGTTGCTAAAAAAATCTTCCAAATATGGACAAGAAGACCAAAGCCTTTGCAAATTTTGCCCCAAAAAGACAATAACTTATCTAGATTACATACGTATTGACCATGCCACTAATTTGTGATAGATATACAATTGTTAAACTTTGGAAGAAAAAAAAATTTATTTTTTAATAGATGACTTTTATTTTAAGGTGTAATTTAATAATGTAATCCAAATACAACAAATAAGAAATAGATTTCTCATTAAATGTGTGGATCAAAATATATTGTTCTAATTATTTTTTTAAAATTTTATTTAAAAAAGTTAATTTATTGTGGAAATAGTTTGGTCAATAGTCTAAATAATGTTATTAAAGTCTTCCAACTTGGCCTTTTATATATATAATGACAACTAGTCTCTCTCTCTAAAAAAAAAAAAAATGATAATAATAATAATAATAATATAGTTAGTGTTATTTATTTATATTCGATCAAATATTCAAAGTATAATCCAATTTTCAGCGCAATTGATACCAAACTGAAACATTTATGGATGAGTGAAATCAATCTGATCGGAAAGATTCTAGAAACTCTTACCTTTTAGTCAATCACCTCACCGGTGGTTTCTCGGGTTATCTGTTTCTACTAAACTATTTATCTAAAGACTGGTATGTTGTTTTTTTCTAACGTGTCTCAAATTCATGACTTTCAAGTCATAAGTGAGGATGTGACTTACACTTTCTTGACAAAACCATTTTAGAAATAGAAAAAAAAAGCACCTTCCGAAATATCAAAACTCCTTGTTTTAAGGAAAGATCTTACTATTATTCATTAATAAAAAGAACATTACATATAAATAAATGAATAATCCTCATTCATGATAACAGAAACAACAATCAACCTAAAAATAGTGGAGACAACAAAATTCAACCTAAAAAAATTAGGTAAGTCAAAAGCAACTATAACAATAGACAACAACAACAACAAAACTATTATATCTATATCTATAGTATTTTGACCATCGATCATTGACATAATCTGCAAGTAGGGATCGAATTCATCTTGTTCTTTCAACAACAATCTTTGCAATCCTGCACGGATAAAAATCATTGATCCCAAAGACAGTCTATGAAAAAAGATAAAAATCAAGAAAAGGGTCTATATAGAGATTGAGTAAAAATGTTAATTCTTCTAAAAGAAGAAAAAAAGCTTGATCTCTAGATATCAAAGAAAACTCCTACATTTAGAGGAGTAGACAAAATAGTAACATGAAATCAAAAAACCAAGACGAAAGCATAAATAAAAGAGGAGAAAAATAAGAGTTTCTAGCCAAGAGAGAAGTTTAGTCGGAGCTAAGCTGCTCTCTTGGTCAGATGAAATGGATGAGAAGAAAGGAGAGTTGCCGCGACATTGGGAGAGGAAATTGTTGAGAAAGAAATATTTAGGGTTGCCTTATACATCCCATGGACATATGATCCTCCTTTTTATTTTTACTTTCTTACATTAAAAATATATTTTTAATGATGCCTATGATTAAGACAAGAAAAATCAAAGTTCCCACAAAAATTTAACATAAAGATTTTAGTTTCTATTGGATGGTTTTTGCTGTCAACTTTCTACCCCTATTGAGTTGCGTACCATATTTTCCAGTTTAGACACTTTGATGCCAATCAATTTATACTTCATTTACAGCTTTTGTATACTATATATCAGCAATAAATCTTTATATGAGGTATTAATATGCATGTGTAACTGTATATAGTCTTGATCAAATAGGAAGAAGTTTTCCAAAAAAAGGTCTTGCAAATATGGTCAAGAAACCAAAGTATCTGCAAACTTTGCCCCAAAAAGACGGGAACTTATCTAGATTACATACGTATTGACCATGCAAGTAACTGGTGAAATTCAATCATTAAACTTTGGAAAAACAAAATGTTAATCTGCTGTGGAAATATTTTGGTTTCAATAATTTAAATAATGTTGTTAAAGTCTTCCAACTTGGCTTTATATATAATTACAGCTAGTCTCTCTCTCTCTCAAAAAAAAAAAAAAAAAAAAACAAAAAACAAAATAAAGAGATAAATAAATAAATAAAATTACAATTTAATTCAACAACAATTTATCTACGTGGGGCCAAATTCTTTAAGAACTTCCGATAAGAGATCAGAGAAGAATTATCATCAATAATGTTATTTAAATTATTGATGATCTTTTCCACAACATGGGATCAAAAAGTGGTGCATTTCAACTTCATTGTTCAAATACTCTTCTACCATATCCAGACTTTCTTTCTCTTTGTCGTCATCTTTGTTGGGATCAACCTGAACATTCATATTATCTATTACTGAACTAAAATGTATATCTTCAATATTATCTGAATCAATAAAAATATCTTGATTGTCACCAGTAGGTACAGTCGAAACCCTAGAATTATCGGACATTGGATTCTCCTTCTCTTCATTAATGGTGGGAGTGAGAACAGGAAGGGGAAGGAGAACATCTCCTCCGTAATTAACTCCGACATCGGGAATAGGAACTTGAATAGGAACAAGAATATTTTCTCCATGATGAACCTAATTATTAATATCTAGACATTGATTCCGCCATTCATAATCTTTTCCACTGTTACTTGCATGCATGGGATCAAAAAATGGTGTATCTTTAATTTCATTGTTTAAATAGTCTTCTACCATCTCCAAACTTTCTCTTTCTTTTCCGATATCTGGGTTGGGATCAATAACTGGAACATGCATATTATCTATAAATGAATTAAAATGCATATCTCTATTATTGTCTATATTAAGGAAAATATCATCGTTTTGCACCGGGTAGAGTTGAAACCCTAGGATTATCGGTTGTTGGATTCTCCATCTCTTCATTCATGGTGGGATTGGGAACAGGAAGGGGAAGGAGAACGTCTCCTTCTTAAATACACAAGCAACAAAGTTTTCCACAAACTGAAAAAATACAATTCGCCATGACTTTTTGAAAACAAGTATACAAAAAGGACCAATAAATGACCAACTGCAAATTCTGGTCCTAAACCAGCATAAAACCATGAAAAATAAAACTTCTTTATCATAATTTTCTTGGTTTCTTGATTTCTCATCAGAGCAGGCCATAGAGAGAGGTTGACCACAAAGACCCCTATTTCCGGCATAGATTGATGGATCATTTAACGTCTGAAGTTGATTTCTCGTTGGTATTCTCCCTAATAATTGATTTAAATTCAAAAAATTCAAATTTCCCAAACTTTGTGGAATTGAACCTCAAAGCTGATTCAAGATAAATCAAGAGAAATAATTTCCCTTAAATTTCCAATCTTTTTTAGAATATTTCCCCTTAGTTGATTTTGAGATAAATTCAAGCTTTTTAATCCCATTAGGTTCCATCAATTGGTTAGGAATCTCACCAACAAAACGATTGTTCGAAAGATCCAAAGATTTGAGTAATTCAACAAGATGAGAAAAAAAACAATAATTCTCTTCCACCCATGAAGCTCAAAAGTTATTCAGTAACAAAGTATATTATTTGTTCAAAACTTGTGAAATTCAAGTCTGAGGAAACCATAGCACTTAAGTTGTTGAAACATCGTGGGGCATAACCGGTCAATTTGTTTCCAGCTAGATTCAAAACATGTAAATGAGAAAGTTGACAAATATGTATAGGATTATTGCTCGTGAAACGATTAGATTGTAGACTTAATATTTTTAATTTTGACAATTTTTCTCCAATCCAAGATGGAATGTTTCCTTCCAACCCATTTTCTCCCATATCAAGAAATTGCATATCTTCAAGATATAGTGGAAATTCCCCGTTGAACATGTTTTACCCAACCCTAAATATTGGAGAGATGGAATGTTGCCCAATGAAGTTGGGATTTGACCATGGAAATTATTATTTTGAAGGTTTAGACCAAACAAATTCCTTAACATTCCCAAATACATGGGGAGTTTCCGGATAATTGGTTTTTAGAAAAGCTTAATATATTCAAATTTGTATTTTGACATATTGATTCAAGAATGTTTCATTTCAAAGAGTTATCATTAAGTAGTAAAACATTCAATGAAAATGGTAAATCAGGAATTTCACCACTTAAGTTATATAAACGAAGATAAAAAAAAAATTGATATGTGAATGAACATTAACAATCTTAAACCAATCTGGGACCTAGTAAATGTCCCACATTGGAAAATTTCTGTTTTCCAGCCCAACTAACCCCTATAAATAGAGGCATCATGTGCAAGCTTTGAATAGGAGCATTTCCGAGTTTCTAGTTAATAGAAATTTCGTGATAAGCTTCATCTAGTTTTCAGTTTTCATTTTTCTTTCTTCTCGAGTGTAGGGTTGAGCCTCCACCATAAGGGATACCCTATAGTTTAGTTGAGGGGAGTGATAGTTGAAGATCTCTGAAGCGAGATAAGGATCCGGAGTACAAGTCTCGGCGAGGTCCGGAGGATTAAGCCAGCCCGTGGAAGCAAGTGAGAGCAACACGACAACTTTCTCTTTCCTTTTCTTTTTGTTCTTGTGTTACTTTTCTTTTATATGTTATGATTCTGTGTCTTAAAATACTCTTTATTTTGATTGATTGATTAATGATTTATATATTTCCGGAAAGGATACGTTTTAATATACATTGTGAATTGCTTATTGTTTTACGCTTTCGATTTAATTCTCGTATTGATTTTAAGCTATGAAACATAGGTTGATGCATGATACTACAATAATTAATTGAATTGACGGTTTGTTAATGAGTCCCCACCATAGGAGATTTAACAGATTGTCGGATTAGGACTAATAACTTGTGGCTACCATACTGAAGTTAGGAGGCCTAATAATCTCGGGTTTGGAATCAATGCAAATCTTAAGATTATGTTGTTGAATTGACGCCTTAATAACTAATCTAAAAAGGTTTAAAATTACTTGCAACCACCATATTGAGGTAATCATTCTAGATAACTCGGGTATGGTAGTAAGACAATTCGAATTCATAATTGCCTTAGATCTGCTTGCAAGCTACACATTTGAACATTGTTCAACTTAATTAATCATACGTACTTCATTAGAGATCTTAGTCAATTATTTTCCATTCTTGTTTTAATTATTCTTCAAACAAACATATCCGAATTGAATGGACACCTAGAACTAATTCCCCGAACCTTAAAGTTTGTCATAATTGGTAGAAACTAACCAACAGTTACCAACGTTCCCGAGGATACGATAATTATAAATTTAAAATCGTGGTACTCTCGTGTTACTATCTGCATGCAATAGGTACTCTGCTTTAATTGTGTTTGATTATGTGACACTGTTTTGTGAGATTAATTGTCTTATTTGATATTCATTTTTACTTACTCAAAACACACACAAATATATATATATATATATATATATATGAAATAATATAAATATAACAAACTAAGGAGGTGAAAAAATAAAAGTAAAAAGTGTAGAGAATTGACAGAATATTATTATAATTCTTTCAATGATAGTTGTGTGTCAAATAAAGAGTAGTAAGCCTCTATTTATAGGAGTAAAATATGAGAAAAAGATAACGATGACACTTGACACCCGGAATTAAATGCAATGTGACACTTGTCACATCAAAGATAAACATTAGGTGAAATGTGTCACATTTCATTGATCACTATTAATATTAAAGAAAAGTAAATGACGATTGACAACTTTTGGGATTCATAAAACCTTACTACATTAAAAACACTATTTATATTAATGTATAAGATAGGATATACTAAACATAATATTCTAATAATAATAAATAATAATAAAAAATAATATTCTGATATGATATATGACACTTACTATATATATTAGTCATTATTTTATTTTTTAAAAAGGTCGACTCCTACACACAAATTAGACCTTTTAAAAAAGTCAATAATATTTGGAGAAACTGACTGATTTAGACCTTTTTTCAAAATTTTAAGCTAATTTTGTCCTTCCTTTAACTGGGGAATGACAATATCTATGAAGATTCAGTAATAACAATATGAAATGGGGAATGACGAATTCAAACTCTATATTGAATATCTAATAGTCTTTCTTTACCCCTTTCTGTCAGTTCTCAAATGCATCATAATTGATACAACTCACCAAATATATGTTGTATACAAATGAAAAAGGTTAAAGACATGGCAGTTTACATCTGCCTAAACTATTATGTCTACCAAAACTTACTGCAGGACCATCCTCTGGAAGATTAAGGTGCTGTTCATTATACTTGATAGTAAAAAGACAGAGTCCATGAGTGGAGCTGGAAATGCATACTTTGCGAGTTCTTTTCGATCTTGGGATTTCAATATCTTAGGAACAATATCAACTGGAACTGCTTCCCTTCCAACTTGAAGCAACAACGCAACCTAGAAAAAAAGTATGATAAAGATCTATGAAAAAAGAAAATCTCAAAAACCCTCTTTATTCATAAGAAAGTAGTAGCAATTCATGAAGCATGTTTTGGTGAAAAGACATGAATGAATAAGACCAAAATCGAATTATCTATCATGTTCCTGACTTGTTGGTATAAAAAGCATTCAAGAAGTTTTAATTTTAAAACATTCAAGTATTATACCTGAAAATTATGATCTACATAACACAAATTAAGATCTGGAAAATAAAAAATGAAAATTAAGTTTATACCATTTCAATAACATCACAACGGGAGATTGTCTTGACTGGATTTCGCACCCGATCGTTGCGCGATGAATTGGTAAAAGCAGTAAAGTCATGCTTTCCAATAAAATGCTTAGCAGCATCTCTAATGGCATCAACATTAAGCCTGTATGTACTATGGTAAGCATAAAGCCTATGAAATGGATCCATGATGGTATCATTGTATATCTTACTTATAGTGGTAAATCTTGCTTGTGACAGAAAAACGAGCATGGAATTCAGGCAGTGCAGGACTAATTTCCCTTACTCTAATATCTGGGGGAAGAAGACCATTTAACCCCCTGTGTTGTCCAAACTCTCATAGTTGAAAGGTGTAAGAAAGTGTGCCACCTGAAAATTGAAGAAACTCTCAATTCACCAGACATGATAACTCCAGCTTTTTTTTTTTTTTTTTATGCTAACTGAAAGGAACAAAACCTGACCCCAAGCATGGACTCCTGCATCGGTTCTTCCTGCACCAACTAAACAGAGGTTGTTGCGCTCTAGTTTAGTAATTTTTGTCAAAGCCTCTTCGACTAAACACTGTATGGTTGGTATTGATTGCTGATACTGCCAACCTAAAGCAATAATGCACAATATTTAGGGCCATAAGAGCAATTTATCATATGAACTGAATCCCAAACAAGAAAACCAGTTCTGGAAAAGATGCAAAAGCTCAACATATATAATTTCTATCCCTTTCCTATGAAGATTAACTATAAACCAAACAAACAATACTCCAACCAACAGGAATTCATCAATACAAGCATTGCAATGCAACTCTTTTCAATTGCAAATTAAAAATATAAAAAGAATTTCAAGAAAGATACAATTCCACTAAGATGAATTAATTACATAGAACACAATCATCCCCCGCCCCTCCCCAAAAAAAAAAAAAAAAAAACCAAGGGAAAAAGTCGAGAGTTAGACAAAATAGTTTAGGTGGATAAAATTAGAAAAAGAATCCTCCACGTAATAGGAAAACCTAGTCCCCAAATAGCGAAGTTAGGTATACCTGAAAACTTAGTACCGTCATAAGCAATAACCATTCGCCATTTGTAAGTCTTAGCACCATGCTCAGCATCTCCATTACTTCTATACTGCAAAAACCCCAATTTATGAAATTCATACTCTCTCTCTCTCTTTCTATATATAAATATATATAATATATATAATGCACAATCTGAATAAACTCAATAACATCACATACGGAGGCGAAACTAACTGAATTTGGGGAATCATCAATGAAATTGGGAAGCGAAGGAAGGTCAGAAAGCGCTGGAATTACTGCTCCGGAAGCTGCGTAATTCATGGAACTCATACTTCAACTGCTGACGAATTTAGCTCCCGGCAACAAAAAAATCAACCGCCGGAAATTGAGAGAAGTATCTGCCCATTAGATAACGTTTCCCACCAATATTATTATACCATTTGGTTAACTTTTCGGCTGGATAGGTAAAAACATTTTAAAATTTTTTACTTTCAACATGGTCCCTCTAAAAAGTAATATTTCTTAATCAGATCCCTTTTCTTTTTTCGGAAAAAAAAAATTAACGAAATTTAACATTTGTGAATAGTTGAAAATAAATAATATATATAAATTTAAAGAAAAAATAATTAAATAATTAAATGTATGTATATATATAAATTTAAGGAGGATTACAATAAAAAATATTCTGCCAAGAATAATCATCAATAAAATTATTTAAATTATTAATATCTAGACATTGATAATCTTTTCCACTGTTATTTGCATGCATTAGATCAAAAAGTGATGCATTTTCAACTTCTTCATCGTTCAAATACTCTTCTAACATCTCCAAACTTTTTTTTCTCTTTGCCGCTATCTGCATTGTGATCAACTCGAACATGCATATTATCTATTACTGAACTAAAATGTATATCTTCAATATTGTCTAAATCAACAAAAATATCTTGATTGTCACCAGTAGCTATAGTTGAAACCCTAGGATTATCGGACGTTACATTCTCCTTCTCGTCATTCATGGTGGGAATGGGAATAGGAAGGGGAAGGGGAAGGAGAACGTCTCCTCCGTAGTTAACGCTGACATCGGGAATAGGAACTTGAACAGGAACAAGAATATTTTCTCCATGATTAACCCGATTATTAATATCTAAATATTGATAATCTTTTCCACTATTACTTGCATGCATGGGATCAAAAACTGGTGCATCTTTAACTTCAATATTGTTCAAATACTCTTCTATCATCTCCAAACTTTCTCTTTGTTTTCCGCTATTTGGGTTGAGATCAATTGGAACATGCATATTATCTATAAATGAATTAAAATGCATATCTCCATTATTGTCTATATTGAGGAAAATATCATTGTTGTCACCGGGTAGAGTTGAAATCCTAGAATTATCAAACGTTGAATTCTCTATCGCTTTATTCATGGTAGGATTGGGAATGTCTCCTTTGTAATTAACGCCGACATCAGCAACAGGAGGAATATGAATAGGAATATTTTCTCCATGACTAATTACTTGAACGTTCTTCTTTTTTATTTTACATATCACATAATCTTTGAGTTTTGAATTTCTCAAAAATTCTTGACGCAAAGAAAATTCAACCATATTATAACCAACTTTCGTCTTATTAATATTATTATTTATTAAAATAAAATTTTTCTTATCTCCAACATAAATTCCCCTATTGTTATATATCTTTTTCGCGCCATCAACACCTTTCCAAGTTTTGTGTCCACCGTCTACTCTTCGATCAATTCTTTTCCCATTCATACTAACTTTCTTCAATTTCGTAAAAACATAAATTGATTTTTCGTTATTCTCAAATAATGTATCAAGATCTTGAATAGAGTAAAGATCAACTTCTTTGATAAACTCCGAAGGAAGAATTTGTTCATAAGATTTACGTGTGAGATAAATCATGACCTCTTCATCTGAAGGATCAAACATAATTTTAACACCGAGTGGAAGCTGAGTACCAACCATAATACTACTTTCTTGATTCATTTTTCCACTGAGGTTTTTAAAAATTTCAAAGAAAAAACAAAGAAGGAGAAAATAAAGAGAGAGAAAAATATTGAGAGTAATGAAGTATAATAATAAAGAGAGACAGAAGAAACAGTGAATTTATAGAAGCTCAAGAAAGGTTTTCCTAATATCTTTAGGGATTCTATCGAAGATTTAGCTTAAAAAATAAATATCTAAGTTTGGATAATATATGCTTAGATTTTTTTATTTTTTTTTAATTTTAATTTTACTTACCTAGCGTTCTTCTTTTTAAAAAATAAATAAATAAATAATACCGCAATGAATTTTACTCCTTAAAACTGTTTTTTCTTTTTTTCTAAAATTAATTATAAAAATTGTTTTCTTGATTCCGTTAGGGGTTCTAACGAAATTTTAGCTAGCAAATAAATATCTCAATTTGATTAATATTTAGATTTTTATTTATTATTATTATATTTTACCGCCATTTTTCATGATGTTTACGGCCATATTTTATTTACGGAATTTTAATTTATGAACTTTTTAATTTGAATAGATTTTATTTGTAAAATTAATCATACGTACTTCATTAGAGATCTTAGTCAATTATTTTCCATTCTTGTTTTAATTATTCTTCAAACAAACATATCCGAATTGAATGGACACCTAGAACTAATTCCCCGAACCTTAAAGTTTGTCATAATTGGTAGAAACTAACCAACAGTTACCAACGTTCCCGAGGATACGATAATTATAAATTTAAAATCGTGGTACTCTCGTGTTACTATCTGCATGCAATAGGTACTCTGCTTTAATTGTGTTTGATTATGTGACACTGTTTTGTGAGATTAATTGTCTTATTTGATATTCATTTTTACTTACTCAAAACACACACCAAATATATATATATATATATATATATATATATGAAATAATATAAATATAACAAACTAACGAGGTGAAAAAATAAAAGTAAAAAGTGTAGAGAATTGACAGAATATTATTATAATTCTTTCAATGATAGTTGTGTGTCAAATAAAGAGTAGTAAGCCTCTATTTATAGGAGTAAAATATGAGAAAAAGATAACGATGACACTTGACACCCGGAATTAAATGCAATGTGACACTTGTCACATCAAAGATAAACATTAGGTGAAATGTGTCACATTTCATTGATCACTATTAATATTAAAGAAAAGTAAATGACGATTGACAACTTTTGGGATTCATAAAACCTTACTACATTAAAAACACTATTTATATGTATGTATAAGATAGGATATACTAAACATAATATTCTAATAATAATAAATAATAATAAAAAATAATATTCTGATATGATATATGACACTTACTATATATATTAGTCATTATTTTATTTTTTAAAAAGGTCGACTCCTACACACAAATTAGACCTTTTAAAAAAGTCAATAATATTTGGAGAAACTGACTGATTTAGACCTTTTTTCAAAATTTTAAGCTAATTTTGTCCTTCCTTTAACTGGGGAATGACAATATCTATGAAGATTCAGTAATAACAATATGAAATGGGGAATGACGAATTCAAACTCTATATTGAATATCTAATAGTCTTTCTTTACCCCTGTCTGTCAGTTCTCAAATGCATCATAATTGATACAACTCACCAAATATATGTTGTATACAAATGAAAAAGGTTAAAGACATGGCAGTTTACATCTGCCTAAACTATGATGTCTACCAAAACTCACTGCAGGACCATCCTCTGGAAGATTAAGGTGCTGTTCATTATACTTGATAGTAAAAAGACATGTCGTTCTTCTTTTAAAAAAATAAATAAATAAATAATACCGCAATGAATTTTACTCCTTAAAACTGTTTTTTCTTTTTTTCTAAAATTAATTATAAATTTTTTTTCTTGATTCCGTTAGGGGTTCTAACGAAATTTTAGCTAGCAAATAAATATCTCAATTTGAATAATATTTAGATTTTTATATATTATTATTATATTTTACCGCCATTTTTCATGATGTTTACGGCCATTTTTTATTTACGGAATTTTAATGTATGAACTTTTTATCTGAATTTGAATAGATTTTATTTGTAAAAATTGATTTTTTTTAATTAATTAAAAATTTGTAATTAAAAGAATTTTCTTAAAATTCCATTAAAAATAAAACAGAACTTAACAAAAAAATTTGAAAATAAACTCAAAAAATAATGTGATTCAAATAGATTTTTTTTTTTTTTTTTAAAAAAATATAATTATTGATGGGGAATAGCTCTCAATCCTTCCATGCACAGTCGGTGGTGTCCGTTTTCCGCCGATGAGTTTGCAAAAAAGGCCGAGTCCCAGGAGGTGTGTTACTGGCATTGGCTCATCGATGATCAAGTCAATCGAAGTAAGAATAATGGGGTGTCGGACCATTGGCTAGAAAGTGTACTCCAACAGACCGGACTAAGCACCAAGAGTGTATCGAGTGAGTCTATACACTTAGAATATATTCTTTGTATCCGGCTTTCACTTGTTTGTGTGTGAATGTGTGTTACCGTTTTATGGAGAAGGATAACCAATTGGGAGGTGACACATGGAGTGGTACCTTTCCCGATAGTTCCGAAATGGTGGCTCTAAATAGTGTCTGTCGGGTCGGGTGTATTTAATGTGGAGTTCAATGAGAATCTCTCTGTCAGAGATCATGCTCCGAGCGTGTGTACTCTAGTCGCAAACCGGACCTCGACGGGATCCAATCCAAGACCGCATGGGTCCTTCGTGGAATCTACCTCAAACAACCCAGCTTACGTGGACTTTATAGGACTTCGATTACTCTCAAGTGTAATGAAAGATGATTTGTTAGTTTTTAAGGTCAATGAGTATCGTGTAATGAAAGTGACGAAGTTGGTAATTATGTTATAGAACATTTGGAACTACATAAACAAGAAAATAATGGAGGGTAAAGGTTTGCTAAAAGAGAAAGTTTGTACAAATATTTGACATGATATCATGGAAATAAAGGATATACTACATAGGTACACACTTTCAAAAATGTCAACAACAATCATTGCAATATATTTAGTCAAAATTTGTGGGAGATTATTTGAATCAGTGAAATAACACCTCTAAAAGGAAACTCAAGAATGTAGGTGGTTTTTACAACTCATAAAGATCTTCATTGGCCAACCAAGTACTCTAGTACTATTATATTATGGTAATTGATCGACTATATAATTGACCAAAAATCTAGTGTTTCATGTCAGAACAACACATATAAAAGTACATTATTATTTCTTTTTAGAAAAGGTATTGTATGGAGATTTCAAATGGAATATGTGAAAACAGAAGACCAATTTACAAACATATTTACTAAAAGGATTAATCGAGTAGTGTTTGAAGAATTCCGCAAGCAACTTTGTATAGTAAGTAAGAATTATCTGAAAGAGAGTAGTTGTTGAAGGAGAATAGGAAGAATAAAAAACTCTCTATAGTTCTAGAATAGTCTAGAATTTTCAAGAATGTTATTCTACTTATATCTAATATTTTCTACACTACTCTACAACATTTTAGAATATTCTACAACTTATATTCTAGAAAATCGTAGAGTAGTGTCTAAGATTTCATATATAATTAAGTATAATAACCTAGAAAATTGTAGATAGTTACATGATGTGTAGAGAAAATTAGAGAAAGTTTTGGTTGATCCTTAACCAGCATTGGATCAAATGGATCTTAACCATCTATTCAGGATGTGGAAGACTATAAATAAAGAGATGATTGTTATTTTGTAATCAACCATCCAAGAGAGAAAGACTTAGGTGAAAAAATAGAACACTACACATCTTGTAATACTTTTCTTAATTGTTAATAAAAAAAAGTCTCCAAACTTTCTTTCTCTTTGCCGCCATCTTTGTTGGGATCAACTGGAACATGCATATTATGTATTATTGAATTAAAATATATATCTTTAATATTGTCTAAATCAACAAAAATATCTTGATTGTCACGAGTCGCTACAGTTGAAACCCTAGGATTATCGGACGTTAGATTCTCATTCTCGTCATTCATGGTGGGAGTGGGAACAGAAAGGGGAAGGGGAAGGGGAAGGAGAACGTCTCATCCTTTGTTAACGCCGATATCGGGAATAGGAACTTGAACACGGACATGAATATTTTCTCCATGATTAACCCGATTATTAATATCTAGATATTGATTCTCCCATTGATAATCTTTTCCAATGTTACTTGCATGCATGGGATAAAAAAATAGTGCATCTTTAACTTCGTTGTTCAAATACTCTTCTACCAGCTCCAGACTTTCTCTTTCTTTTCCCCTATCCGAGTTGAGATGAATTGGAACATGCATATTATCTATAAATGAATTAAAATGCATATCTCCATTATTGTCTATATGGAGGAAAATATTATTGTTGTCACCAAGTAGAGTTGAAATCCTAGGATTAGTAGACGTTGGATTCTCTATCTCTTCATTCATGGTGGGATTGGGAACGTCTCCTTCGTAATTAATGCCGACATCGGGAACAAGAGGAATATGAACAAGAATATTTTCTCCATCATTAACAAAATTTTTCTTGTCTCCAACGGAACATAAATTCCTCTATTGTTATATATCTTTTTTGCGCCATCAACACCTTTCCAAGTTTTGTGTCCACCATCTACTCTTTCGGCATTTCTCCTAAAAATTCAGTAGGAGTGATCAATAATATTTGGAGAAATTGACTGATTTAGACCTTTTTTCAAAATTTTAAGCTAATTTTGTCCTTCAATTGGGGAATGACAATATCTATGAAGATTCAGTAATAACAATATGAAATGGGGAATGACCAATTCAAACTCTATATTGAAAATCTAATAGTCTTTCTTTACCCCTTTCTGTCTGTTCTCAAATGCATCATAATTGATACAACTCACCAAAAATATGTTGTATACAAATGAAAAAGGTTAAAGACATGGCAGTTTACATCTGCCTAAACTATGATGTCTACCAAAACTCACTGCAGGACCATCCTCTGGAAGATTAAGGTGCTGTTCATTATACTTGATAGTAAAAAGACAGAGTCCATGAGGTGGAGCTGGAAATTCATACTTTACGAGTTCTTTTCGATCTTGGGATTTCAATATCTTAGGAACAATATCAACTGGAACTGCTTCCCTTCCAACTTGAAGCAACAACGCAACCTAGAAAAAAAGTATGATAAAGATCTATGAAAAAAGAAAATCTCAAAAACCCTCTTTATTCATAAGAAAGTACTAGCAATTCATGAAGCATGTTTTGGTGAAAAGACATGAATGAATAAGACCAAAATCGAATTATCTACCATGTTCCTGACTTGTCGGTATAAAAAGCCAGTTCCTTCTACTTCAATTTGCAAAAGAGGTCCCTGCAGGAACATCACATAACATTCAAGAAGTTTTAATTTTAAAACATTCAAGTATTATACCTGAAAATTATGATCTACATAACACAAATTAAGATCTAGAAAATAAAAAATGAAAATTAAGTTTATACCATTTCAATAACATCACAACGGAAGATTGTCTTGACTGGATTTCGCACCCGATCGTTGCGCGATGAATTGGTAAAAGCAGTAAAGTCATGCTTTCCAATAAAATGCTTAGCAGCATCTCTAATGGCATCAACATTAAGCCTGTATGTACTATGGTAAGCATAAAGCCTATGAAATGGATCCATGATGGTATCATTGTATATCTTATAGTGGTAAATCTTGCTTGTGACAGAAAAACGAGCATGGAATTCAGGCAGTGCAGGACTAATTTCCCTTACTCTAATATCTGGGGGAAGAAGACCATTTAACCCCCTGTGCATGTTGTCCAAACTCTCATAGTTGAAAGGTGTAAGAAAGTGTGCCACCTGAAAATTGAAGAAACTCTCAATTCACCAGACATGATAACTCCAGCTTTTTTTTTTTTTTTATGCTAACTGAAAGGAACCAAACCTGACCCCAAGCATGGACTCCTGCATCGGTTCTTCCTGCACCAACTAAACAGAGGTTGTTGCGCTCTAGTTTAGTAATTTTTGTCAAAGCCTCTTCGACTAAACACTGTATGGTTGGTATTGATTGCTGATACTGCCAACCTAAAGCAATAATGCACAATATTTAGGGCCATAAGAGCAATTTGTCATATGAACTGAATCCCAAACAAGAAAACCAGTTCTGGAAAAGATGCAAAAGCTCAACATATATAATTTCTATCCCTTTCCTATGAAGATTAACTATAAACCAAACAAGCAATACTCCAACCAACAGGAATTCATCAATACAAGCATTGCAATGCAACTGTTTTCAATTGCAAATTAAAAATATAAAAAGAATTTCAAGAAAGATACAATTCCACTAAGATGAATTAATTACATAGAACACAATCATCCCCCGCCCCTCCCACCAAAAAAAAAAAAAAAAAAAAAAAAACAAGGGAAAAAGTCGAGAGTTAGACAAAATAGTTTAGGTGAATAAAATTAGAAAAAGAATCCTCCACGTAATAGGAAAACCTAGTCCCCAAATAGCGAAGTTAGGTATACCTGAAAACTTAGTACCGTCATAAGCAATAACCATTCGCCATTTGTAAGTCTTAGCACCATGCTCTGCATCTCCATTACTTCTATTCTGCAAAAACCCCAATTTATGAAATTCATACTCTCTCTCTCTCTTTCTCTATATATATATATATATATATATATATATATATATATATAATGCACAATCTGAATAAACTCAATAACATCACATACGGAGGCGAAACTAACTGAATTTGGGGAATCATCAATGAAATTGGGAAGCGAAGGAAGGTCAGAAAGCGCCGGAATTACTGCTCCGGCAGCTGCGTAATTCATGGAACTCATACTTCAACTGCTGACGAATTTAGCTCCAGGCAACAAAAAAAATCAACCGCCGGAAATTGAGAGAAGTATCTGCCCATTAGATAACGTTTCCCACCAATATTATTATACCATTTGGTTCACTTTTCGGCTGGATAGGTAAAAACATTTTAAAATTTTTTACTTTCAACATGGTCCCTCTAAAAAGTAATATTTCTAAATCAGATCCCTTTTCTTTTTTCGGAAAAAAAAAATTAACGAAATTTAACATTTGTGAATAGTTGAAAATAAATAATATATATAAATTGAAAGAAAAAATAATTAAATAATTAAATGTATGTATATATATAAATTTAAGGAGGATTACAATAAAAAATATTCTGCCAAGAATAATCATCAATAAAATTATTTAAATTATTAATATCTAGACATTGATAATCTTTTCCACTGTTATTTGCATGCATGAGATCAAAAAGTGGTGCATTTTCAACTTCTTCATCGTTCAAATACTCTTCTAACATCTCCAAACTTTTTTTCTCTTTGCCGCTATCTGCATTGGGATCAACTCGAACATGCATATTATCTATTACTGAACTAAAATGTATATCTTCAATATTGTCTAAATCAACAAAAATATCTTGATTGTCGCCCGTAGCTACAGTTGAAACCCTAGGATTATCGGACGTTATTTTCTCCTTCTTGTCATTCATGGTGGGAGTGGGAACAAGAAGGGGAAGGGGAAGGAGAACGTCTCCTCCGTAGTTAACGCCGACATCAAGAATAGGAACTTGAACAGGAACAAGAATATTTTCTCCATGATTAACTTGATTATTAATATCTAGATATTGATAATCTTTTCCACTATTACTTGCATGCATGAGATCAAAAATTGGTGCATCTTTAACTTCAATATTGTTCAAATACTCTTCTACCATCTCCAAACTTTCTCTTTGTTTTCCACTATTTGGGTTGAGATCAATTGGAACATGCATATTATCTATAAATGAATTAAAATGCATATCTCCATTATTGTCTATATTGAGGAAAATATCATTGTTGTCACCAGGTAGAGTTGAAACCCTAGGATTATCAGACGTTGGATTCTCTATCTCTTCATTCAAGATGGGATTGGGAACGTCTCCTTCATAATTAAGGCCGACATCATCAACAGGAGGAATATGAATAGGAATATTTTCTCCATGACTAATTACTTGAACCTTCTTCTTTTTTATTTTACATATCACATAATCTTTGAGTTTTGAATTTCTCAAAAATTCTTGACGCAAACAAAATTCAACCATATTATAACCAACTTTCGTCTTATTAATATTATTATTTATTAAAATAAAATTTTTCTTGTCTCCAACATAAATTCCCCTATTGTTATATATCTTTTTCGCGCCATCAACACCTTTCCAAGTTTTGTGTCCACCGTCTACTCTTCGATCAATTCTTTTCCCATTCATACTAACTTTCTTCAATTTCGTAAAAACATAAATTGATTTTTCGTTATTCTCAAATAATGTATCAAGATCTTGAATAGAGTAAAGATCAACTTCTTTGATAAACTCCGAAGGAAGAATTTGTTCAAAAGATTTACGTGTGAGATAAATCATGACCTCTTCATCCGAAGGATCAAACATAATTTTAACACCGAGTGGAAGCCGAGTACCAACCATAATACTACTTTCTTGATTCATTTTTCCACTGAGGTTTTTAAAAATTTTCAAAGAAAAAACAAAGAAGGAGAAAATAAAGAGAGAGAAAAATATTGAGAGTAATGAAGTATAATAATAAAGAGAGACAGAAGAAACAGTGAATTTATAGAAGCTCAAGAAAGGTTTTCCTAATATCTTTAGGGATTCTATCGAAGATTTAGCTTAAAAAATAAATATCTAAGTTTGGATAATATATACTTAGATTTTATTTATTTTTAATTTTAATTTTACTTACCTAGCGTTCTTCTTTTTAAAAAATAAATAAATAAATAATACCGCAATGAATTTTACTCCTTAAAACTGTTTTTTCTTTTTTTCTAAAATTAATTATAAAAATTGTTTTCTTGATTCCGTTAGGGGTTCTAACGAAATTTTAGCTAGCAAATAAATATCTCAATTTGATTAATATTTAGATTTTTATTTATTATTATTATATTTTACCGCCATTTTTCATGATGTTTACGGCCATATTTTATTTACGGAATTTTAATTTATGAACTTTTTATCTGAATTTGAATAGATTTTATTTGTAAAAATTGATTTTTTTAATTAATTAAAAATTTGTAATTAAAAGAATTTTCTTAAAATTTCATTAAAAATCAAACAGAACTTAACGAAAAAATTTCAAAATAAACTCAAAAAATAATGTGTTTCAAATAGGATTTTTTTTTTTAAATATAAATATTAATGTGTTTCAAATAGGATTTTTTTTTTTTTCAAATAGGATTTTTTTTATTTAAATATAAATATAAATTTGAACTTGTCACTTGCTTGTGGTTGAGTTTGTACAAATATACCTGTCCAAGCATCCCCTCTTGTCGGGTGATGAGGGTTCGACCACTGGGATTCACAAAAATCTTGTCCGGATCCGGGTGGGGATTAGCCGGGTCAACCCCAGCCTGGATACCCCACAAAAAAAAAAAAAAAATTTGAACTTCAATTATATTTCTTTTACAAGAAAAACTATTTTTTTTTATCTACAAATATAAAGATAATTGCTCTTGGCAATTGGTTGAACTGTTTGAGCACAAGATGTATTCAGAAGTTGCTTTCTCTTTACTGTAAATATATATAAAATATATATATATATATATATATATATATATACACAGTAGGGTATACATTACGCCCGAGGAGTGGAATGTATATATTATAATTTTTTTTAAGTTATATTTCTTTTAATAGAAGAAAATAATTATTTATTATTATTGAAAAAATCATTTGAAATTTGAAGAAGAAATTATTCTAGTCATTTAAGACCATAAGAAGAATTTGAAGCATAGAAATTTATGATTTTTCTAATAATGTGATATATGAGTTTCATTATTACCGTCTTATCAAGTTTTATTGTGGTCGCTTTTTTAAAATTATATTATCTAATTTTTAATTTATTCGATTGTAATAAATTATTAATTAAAAAATTTTAAATATTAAAAATAAAAAATATAAATTGAAAAATTTTATGATAGATAAGATATTTATATAAATAAAAAATTATAATTTTAAACTATTAAATGATATTTCAAAATAATAATAATAATGAATATATAATTATTCAATTGTTTCTTAATAATTAATTTACATTTAACCTATTAACCTTATTAAAAAAAAAATTAACTTCTACTATTTTTCTATACATTATTTTATAATATAATGTTAATAATATTATATATAAAATGATGAATTCAATCGAATAAATACAAAAAGAAATAGACCTAAAACAAAAGTTATAAAGAAATTTACATACCTTAAAAACTCAAAGAATTGGACAAATATATGAAATTTAATAAGATAGAGAGGGTATGCTTTTGGATATGTAATTTAAAATAATTATATATAAATCACAATTAAAAAAGAAAAAGAAAAAATTACTGAAATATGATTATTACTTTGAATAATAATCTTGTATAGAATATTATAGTACCTCCAAAAAAACTCGACAAATTGAACTTTAAGAATAGAATATTACATAGAAAATAGTAAAATACAAAAAAAATTTGAAGAATATCAAAAGTTTAGATAAGATCAAAATTTAATAAATTATATAAAAAAAACTAATTCTTTATAAAATAAAAATAGTAGAATAGCAACTATTTAAGAATATTAAGCGTTTAATAAGGCGAAATTTTAATAAATTAAAATAATAATAATAACATAAATACAAAGAGGAATTGTATATGGTGTCTAAAAAAGAAAAAGAATTGTACATGGAAATTAAATAGAAAAAAAAAATGTGAAAATCAATAATAATATGAGAAGATCAAAAGTTTAAATAAAATTAAATTTTAATGATTTGAAATAAGATTAAAGAAATTAACATAAATTATAATTAATGCTAAAAAAAATTTAAATAAATATTAGAAGATAAATATATAAAATAAAATAAAAAGATAATAAAAATCAACTAGTTGAATAAAATTACAAAAAATATAAAATAAAATAAAAAGACAATAAAAACTAACAAGTGTAATAAAATTACAAAAAATATATTATTATAAAGTTGTAATCTTATAAAATATATATATTTGAATTGTTAGATTTTTATTAGATGACTTCCAAAATACTGAAAATGTATTCCCCTCGACTGGAGTACTTAACCTCGGAGGCAACAATTTCACCGGAGACATTCCTGCGGACGGCGATTGGGAGCTTACAGTTTCAAGGGCTAAAAGAACTTCAACTCTTTTCCAATTTGTTCAAATGGGTTCTTTCCCTCCAGAAATTAATCTTAAACTTCAACCAATTTTCATGGATGAGTGAAACCAATCTGATCGGAAAGATTCCAGAAAATCTTGAGTTCTTGAACCTTTCAGTAAATCACTTCACCGGCGATTTCCCGCACTATCTGTTTCTGTTTAAGAATTTACGAATTCTGTATCTTTACAACAACAATTTATCTGCGTCGGGCCAAATCCCTCAAGAACTTCCGATAAGAAAACAGAGAAGAAGGCTATGATGATGGTTTTAAATAATTAAATGTGTATATATATATATATATTATATAAATTTAAGGAGGACTACAATTACAAATATTCTTCCAAGAATTATCATAAAAAAGTGGTGCATTTTCAACTTCTTCATTGTTCAAATACTCTTCTACCATCTCCAAACTTTCTCTTTCTTTTCCGCTATCTGAGTTGGGATCAATTATTGGAACATGCATATTATCTTTAAATGAATTAAAATACATATCTCCATTATTGTCTATATTGAGGAAAATATCATCGTTGTCACCGGGTAGAGTTCAAACCCTAGGATTATCGGACGTTGGATTCTCCATCTCTTCATTCATGGTGGGATTGGGAAGAGGAAGGGGGAAGGAGAACGCCTCCTCGTACATTAACGCGGACATCAACAACATCAACACCAGAAATATGAATAGGAATATTTTCTCCATGATTAATTACCTAAGCCTTCTTCTTTTTTATTTTACATATCACATAATCTTTGATTTTTGAATTTCTCAAAAATTCATGACGCAAACAAAATTAAACCATATTATAACCAACTTTCGTCTTATTAATATTATTATTTATTAAAACAAAAATTTTCTTGTCTCCAACATAAATTCCCCTATTGTTATATATGCTTTTTGCGGCATCAACACCTTTCCAAGTTTTTTGTCCACCATCTACTCTTCGATCAATTCTTTTCCCATTCATACTAACTTTCTTCGATTTTGTAAAAACATAAATTGATTTTTCGTTATTTGGAAATAATATATCAAAATCTTAAATAGTGTAAAGATCAACTTCTTTTATAAACTCCGATGGAAGAATTTGTTTGTAATATAAATCATGACCTCTTCATCTAAAGGATCAAACTTAATTTTAACATCGAGTGGAAGCTCGGTAGCAACCGTAATTCTACCGAAGGTTTAGCTTCAAAAATAAATATCTTAATTAGTTAGAATTTTTTTTATTATTAAATTTTACTTACGTCCATATTCTTCTTTTTTAAAAAAAAAAAATAATACCGCAATGAATTTTTATGAGGTTTACCGCCATTTTTTATTTATCAAATATTAATAAAATTAAAGAAAATATTTCAAAATAAATTCTAAAAATAATGTGATTCGAGATGATTTTTTATATATGTAATATATATATATATATATAGAGAGAGAGAGAGAGAGAGAGAGAAAATAATTTATATATTTATATTTTACATTGATTTAGTTAAGTCAATTTATCTTTCTAAATATTCTCATAAATAGAGTCTAAAACACGGATAAAAATAAAATAATCTAAAACTAAAGTTGCTAAATTATGTTTATAATTTTATTTAAAAATAAAAATCACAATAACAATATTTTAATTATTTAATAAGATAAAAAAATATGATTAAATTTTTGAATTTTTGAATATAATTTTAAAATTAAAATAATTATTATTATTGACTTATTATAAATATTTTACTTAATTGAAAATTTCAATATCTTAACAAAATTCTCACGTTAGAAAGAAGTGGAAGGACTCTGCCTTCTCTCTTGAAAGGCAATGAGTTAGCATAACTCTAGAGAAACTCCGTCTCATATTTGTCTGTCTCTCTCTCTTAGAAACTACAGTCAATTTAAATTGATAAGGGTAACTGTCCGACAGATTCAAATCCCTTTTTTTATAATTTGTCCTTAAAAACTCTATAGGTAAGTGAATTTCTAGATATCTATCGGAAGATCTCTTTGATAACAAATTTGTTGGTTGAGATTTTAGCCATCGAAAAAGGCGATAAGGGAATCTGATAGGCAATAGTGAGTTTGATGGGTGGCACCAAGCACAGTAAATTTGATACTTTAAGAAGATTCACACATTAAAGTTAAGATTTTGATTCCTCAAGATTTTGCATGAGCTTATTTTGAAATAATAATTAATTTATATTACATTTTGATTATTGGACTGCATGACAATCTTTTGTAACAAAAGATGATACACATAATATCAAGTTTAACGTTTTTAATGACATTATAAAAAAAAATATATCCAATGGAAACTTGAGACATGTTGTGTGTGCATATATATTATATATATATATATATATATATATATTTATATAGTAGTACATTATTTGGATAGAATTATAAGTGCCTATAAACACCCTCTTGGATTTCTAATTTGGCAATTCTTCTTTTTAACTTTTTTAATAATTACTTTATTTAAAAAATCTCTAATTCAATGTTTTAATTACTTAATTGGTAATAAATTTATTATTTTAAACAAATTATTATTTTATATATTCTTTTCCCATTAAGACACGATTATTTCATATCTTTCTTAGATATCTTAAATTCAAAACTCAACATAATAAATATGTTTAATTATAACAATTGTGCCGACAAAAAAATATAATGATAAAAAAACCCTTTCAAGTTTCCTAGATATATTAATCATGTGATAAAAAGTATAATATATATATATATATACAATATGTCTCAATATGTCAAAGGTTGGCTGGCCGAGTGGCATGTTGTCACCCCACCAACCGGCCCTTTCACGGTTCCCCAATGTATCAAAAAAAAAAAAAAATAATAATATATATATATATATATATATATATATATATATATATCGTAGTACATTATTTGGATAGAATTATGAGTGGCTTTAAACACTCTCTTGGATTTCTACTTTGGCAGTTCATTTTTTGTAGTATTTAATAATTACGAATATTTAAATTTTTATTTTAAATAAATTGATTTATTTATTTTATAAATTTATCTTTTTAATCAAAATTGACTAATATCTAAAAAAAAAAAAATTGCACATGACTTGGTATATCCATTAAAACATAAATAATTTTTTTTTGTCACTTTATGGCTTTCTCCCTTAAGTCACCATTATTTTTTACGTACTTTTTGAATATCTTGAATTCAAAAGTAAGCATAATAAATATTTTTAATTATAATAATTGTGTTGAGAAAAATATAAAATAATAAAAACCTTTAAATTTAATGAATATAATATTAAAAAAGTGGACAGATATCAATCAATTTTAATCAAAATGATCAATTTAAAAAAAAAAAAAAAGTTGTTAAAAGATTTTGAACCAACTCATATGAATAGAAATAGTTCATGGATGGTTTACAAAAAAAAAAAGAAATAGTTCATGGATTAAATTTTTCTAAAAAATATTCAATGAATCTTGAAACACATACTATATGTAGTATATATTAATTTAACATGGCTAATAAAACATAGAAGAGTCATAGGATTTACAGGATACAGTCCGCTAAGATATACATTAATTAATATAATGAAACCGAGTGAAAATGCCCTAAAACACCTGTCTATCGGCTTAACAACGGGCCAACTCATCATCATTTATATTAACTAATATAATCGTCAGACTGGATCTCCCAACCTTAACTATCCGTATAAAATATTAGCATGTTAGAAAGTACCAAGACAAGTGATAATTATGTTAGTATGTAATATATACGTACAAAAATAAGATGTGACTATAAATTAATATAACCATGCATCATGATGTCATATTTATATATATAATATATATATATATATATATATATATATATATATATATATATATAAACCTCTTTCAGATGGCCATAAACAAAATTGTCAACAAAATGGAAACCGACATTGCTTGTTTAAGGTGGAGCATGGTCTTAATTGTACAACAACCTTAGGACGTGATTTTTTTTTAGCTTTAGTACAATGAACCTATAGGTTGTAGTCTATTTATCAACCAACTAATTCAGGATCAAGGATATATGGGAAGGAGACTTTTAAGAATACAACATATAACAAAAATTGTGAAATAAAGATATCTCTGTGATTGGGGATGAGATCTCCGATCTTGCCAAGCGTGATTGGTGGGCTCCGCTTCCCACCGACATGTCCTACAAGGGAGGCCAAGTGCCGGAGGTGTGTTCCCAACGATGGCTTTCTGAAAATCAAGTCGGTGACTAAATCAAATTATATCTCGGGAGGACTACTAGAGAGAATGATATTCTCGGCGGCTCCTCCTAAGAGGAAGGTGTCAGAATATTTAGGATATGTCTAACTTTCACTTTTTTCTGTGTGTGAGAATGAGTTACCGTTTATATGGAGATTGAGAGCCAACAGAGAGGTGACACTAGGATTGGATACTTTTCGTGACAGTTTGAAATGGTGACTCCAAGCAATGCATGTCTAGTGAAGTGCGTTTAATGTTACGTTTAGAGTGAATCTCTATGTCGAAATCATATCCTTAGCGTGACAATTCTAGTCGCTAGTTGAACATGAGGGGGAACCTATCCAGGACCCAGTCGGTCCTTCATGGTGTCCACCTCGGATCTCCCGGCTTACGTGGACTTTTATGGGACTTCTAGACCTCTTACCTTAAAATGAGTGATACAGCTAAATAAGAGAAGCCAAACTAAATAGACTATCACTTTTTCTCAACAATCTCTATAATTAACTACATATACATACATATATTATTAAATTAATTATTTACACGTTTCTTTCTTTCATTACATATATTTTGTTGACTTAGTAACAGAATCATTTTTGTCTGCCCTCCATGAAATAGACATTGGTAATTTTCACTATATATATATATATATATATATATTTGATCGTAAAAGTAGATTCAACAACCTCATTTTTGTCATTATCTGGAACCTCGATTATCATAGCCATTGGATGAAATATTTTCTTCTTTTATTGTCAAAAAAAAATTATAATATCGAACTGTAAAATTACATTGAAATCAAAGTATTTGTATTTAGAGAAGGCATTATTTCATTATTAAACTGATTTTTTTTTGAAATTTAATTAAAAGAAAATTATTCACAAAATAGGATAAATATAAAGATTATTACAGAAGGTTTGAAACATTACTAATTATTATTATTATTATTTTCACTTTATATATATATATATATATATATAATATTTGTATGTATAAGCATGTTTATGTTGCAATTAGATTATCTGTCATTTCGATCCGCAAGAGTCCATTATTGCTGAGAAAACTACAGTGCAGTTTCATGATTCAGGTGTAACTATTTGTGAAAAGTATAATAAATATTTAGATAAGTATTATATCTTTCCATACAACAAGAAACAGTCTAAAAATTAGACTCAACAAAAATCGAAATGGTGACTCTATTCAACAACTCAAATCAAATCCCAAGAGTTATGAGCTGTTGTTTGACAGATGTTCTTCTATATGGTTGCGTGGCTGTTATTGTTTCACGTTTTTTATCAGAAGAAATCCAATGAAACTGCTATTTTTTTTTTTTTATATATATATATATATATATATATATATATATATGAGTAATCAAAGTCCCAAAAAGTCTACGTAAGTTGCGCCGTTCGAGGTGGACTCCACGAAGGACTCACGTGGTCTTGGATAGAACTCCTCCAAGGTCCGACAGGCCATTAGAGCACACACGCTTAGAGCATGATTTCTAACAAGGAAATTCTCTCTAAACTCCACATTAAATGTACCTAACCCAACAGACATTGTTTAGAGCCACCATTTCGGAACTGTCACGAAATAACCACTCCAATTGTCACTTCCCAATTGATCACCATTTCCATAAAATGGTAACACACACTCACACACAACAAATAAGTGAAAGTCGGACATACAAAATATCCTCTAGGTGTTCGGACTCACTCTGATACACTCAGGAGCTTAGTTTGATCTGTCGGATCACCCGACACCTCCTTTACTTCTATTTGTGAATGACTTGACCGTCGGAGAGCCAATGTCGAAACACACTCCCCAGCGCTTGGCCTTTTTGCAAAACTCGTCAGCGAGAAATAGGCCCACCGAGCACACATGAAAGGATCGAGAGACGTTCCCCGATCAATATATATATATATTGTTTAGTTATTGTTGGGGTTGGGGTATCAACCCAAGTCCTACATCTGAAAATAAGCCAAGAATTGGCTAACATATAAGTGTTTCATCTACTCCATTAGAATGAGATTTTTTGAGGAGGTGTCCAAGAACAAAACTGTGAAGGCTTAGGCTCAACGTCGTAGGAGAAACGGGTCCAACAGTTATGTAGAGTCATAGTTGTTGTAGTGATGTAGATTTTTTATCAATCACATAAATATTTGTGTCTTCTATTTTTATGATTTAGTTGTGTTTGTCTTTCCATCCTAATATATATTTATATATTTATATATATGTATGTATGTAAATCCGACACACAAAAGAAAAGAAAGAAAAGCTTATGTGGCTATAAATTAATGCCCTCTTTGATTTGTACTTTGGCTATATTCCACGTTTTTCATCACTTTTAAATTATTTGGATTATAAAAAATGATTTCAGTGGCTATAAATACTTACCCTCTCGAAGTTTCATCAAAACATATCTTTATATTTCTTTACCAGTGGCAACATAAGTTCTTGGACATGGAAACCCTAACCCTATATTTCATGCTTTCGCTACTTTTTCTGTTGACGTCCTTTTTTATCAGCCCAAAAGTAGTAGCATTCAGAAACAAGAAACGCCATCAAAGCATAGCCACCAGAAATTCATCATCATCTTCTTTACCATCTCTTCCACCGGGTCCCAAGCCATGGCTGCCGGTTTTCGGTAGCATCTTTCAAATGGTTAAAAACAAGCCCACCTACAAATGGATACACAAAATTATGAACGAAATGAAAACTGACATTGCATGCATCCGTTTAGGTCGTGTTCATGTCATAATTGTCACGTCTCCCGAACTAGCCCGTGAGTTCTTAAAGAAACAAGACTCAATCTTTTCGTCAAGACCGCTTTCAGGTACTGCTGAGATGACTAGTTATGGATACTTATCCATAATCTTCTCGCCTTCAATGGAAGAAAATGAAAAGAATTCTCGTTTCCAACATGACTACTCCGACTAAATATGCAATGTACAGTAACACCATGTTTAAAGAAGCTGATAATTTAGTTTCTTAGGTTATGAATCAATGCAAGAACAACAAAAACTCAAGAATTGGAGCAGAAGTGATCAATGTTAGAAATGTAGCAAGACACTACGGTGCTAACGTGATGAAAATGATGATCTTTAGCAAGAGATTCTTCGGAAAAGGAACGGAAAACGGAGGGCCAGGAGTCGAGGACGAAGAACACGTGGATGCACTGTTTGTGCTTCTTGCTTATTTGCACTCATTTAGTGTCTCTGACTTTTTACCATGGATAAAAAACTTGGATCTTGACGGCCATGGCAAAATTGTGAGAGAAGCACTAAAAATATTGAGAAAGTACCACGATTTGGAAATTGAAGAGAGAATTTTGATGTGGGAAAAGGGTTTGAAAGATAAAGAAGTTGATTTTCTTGATGTTCTAATCAATCTCAAGGATGAGAATGGAAAGCCACAACTTAGCACCGATGAAATCAAAGCTCTAATTCTTGTAAGAAATTGATATCCTCTCACTCCCAATAAATATATATATATATATATATATTCTCTCTAAATTTTGACTTTTTGTTTAATTCAATTTTGACTTTTATTTGCAATTGTTATTTTGAGACTATATGCTTTTAAGTAAAATTTTGGTGCTAAAAGTGAATTTCTAGATATTGCGAAAATGATTTTTGGTTGATTTTGGAAAATTCTATGATAATTTTATTTCCATAGGATATATTTTTTTTTTATTAAAACTTTATTTAGATAAATATGAATGTTCACTGCAAATTTTTAATTCATTAGAAGATACTAAACTTTTATCTTTAAAAAATGTTTACATAGGTAATGAAACTTGTGATTAATGGTAAAACACATATTCACTTGTTGAAACCTAATTCTATCTTTATAAAATTTTCAATATATTTTCTTAGAAACTTTTGTTATAGCATCTATTTAACACATAGGACAATGACTATACATACAAAATTTCATGAGTATAACTAATAATAAATCATTACATGCATGAATGCAGGATTTGATGTTGGCAACAGTTGATAATCCATCAAACGCAGTTGAATGGGCATTAGCAGAGATGATAAACCAACCGGAAATGCTAGAGAAGGCAACAAAAGAACTAGATACCATCATCGGAAAAGAAAGATTAGTGGAAGAATCCGATATTCCAAAGCTAAATTACATTAACGCCTGTATAATGGAATCTTTTCGTCTCCATCCAATCGCTCCTTTTAACTTTCCACATGTTTCCACACAAAACACGATCGTTTCTGGTTATTTCATTCCAAAGGGAAGCCACGTGTTGGTTAGTCGTCGCGAAATCGGACGCAATTCTCTAGTATGGATTGACGAACCTCTAAGGTTTAAACCTGAACGCCATTTGAAAGAATTAAGGAAGTTCTGAAGTTATCTTTAATGATCCAGAGTTGAATGTGTTTTCATTCAGTACCGGAAGGCGAGGATGTCCAGGTGTAGCGATAGGTTCCACCATGAGTACATTGATGATGGCTAGACTTGTACAAGGATTCACTTGGACAACACCACCAGGAATCTACGAGATTGATTTGTCTGAGTCCGAGAATAACCTCTTTCTTAGGAATCCACTTCTTGCATTTGCTAAGCCAAGGTTGCCAAACTATTTATATCCTCAATATTTATTATATATATATATATTGTTAGAAAGCTTAATTTCTAATACTGATAATTGCTATTATTGTACACACAGTAGTATTAAAGAGACGATTATCATATGTAATTCTGTCCATGACAATTCGTTATAATTTCAGAGTTAAGAGATCTTTTGGTAATTGGACAAAATATGACATAAATGATTAATTAAAAGGGTGTCGTTGGATATGATATATGTAATTAAAAAAAAAAAAATGGTGTCGTCATATTGGTCATTATATCGTTAAAGGGTGAATTGAAGTATTACGAATTTGACATATGAAAATAGTTGGTGATTGATTGAAGAACGATAAGAACAATATAAAATCTTCAAGTTATTATTTTGTATTCATTTAGTGTAATTTTAATAATTACGTCCATGACTTTGTTGATTTAGTTATCTATTAGGATTTCCGTTAATTAATTGTTTACGCATTTAAGATTAATTGCTTTTTTTTTTCAATATATTTATGCAATGCATTAATAATATCAAAATAATTCTTTGCTTGTTTGATTCAAATACAAACAATTACTTCTTTTCTTTTATAACATCAAAATATAAAATTACAATACATTCACTTTATTTGATGAGAAAAGTAAATTCTCATTTCAGATACACATAATGAAGTAATATTTAGGTTTGCAAGTCATTAAATAGGCCATTTATTTATAAAACTCCATCACCCAGAGATCACAAGAAACACATACTTTCGTTATCCCTGCAAATCCAGCTTCGGAAGCCAGTGCCAGAAATTCTTGTTCCGTGCGTTCTTTTCCGCCCGGATGGTACAGTGCCAGCGTGAAGAGATCAACCTGAGTTGTGTGTTTGGTTGACGAACTATTATCAGGATTCATGGGAAGAATTGCATCTAAAGCAATTACTTTACCATTTTCTGGTAAAGCATTGTAGCAGTTCTTTAGCAACTTTATGCAGTGACCATCATCCCAATCATGAAGTATCCACTGTTTCAAATCAATTATTTTAAAATTCAGTACAAGAAAATGTTTATGTATATATATATATAATATATATTAAAATGTCACTTTGCACTAAAAGAATAATAACCAATAAATAGGATAAAGAAAATTATTTAATTTTTATATATATATAGATATATATTTCCATTGGGTATTATTTCAAGAAAATTTTACCTTCATAAAAATAGCATCTGCACTTGGAACACTTTCAAACATGTCTCCACCAATGTGTTCCACTCCTATTTAATGTATACACCAAAAAAGCCAATTTTGTAAAAATTGTTAATTAAAATAAGTGCATGATGAAGAATTAATTAATGCATTTGGTCACAATCCTGGTTCAAGAGCATAACCTTGACTATATAGGATCGCCAGTACTCACAATACCTCAATTCAACTGTTTGAAATGTTATAATATATATATATATATATATATATATATCTAAGTTTATTTATACGTACCGGGATATGTTGGTGCATGCTCTATGACATGAGGCAAGTCATAGTTAATGCCCTTCAGATTAGGGTATTTTGATGTTATCAATCCAAGAGTAATACCAAGACCACCACCAGTATCCACCAGTGTTTTCAGATGTTCAAACCCTCTATAGCATTCTAGAACCTTCTGCACAACCACCTTAGTATGGTTTATCATGGCCGTATTGAATGTCTTGTTGAACTTCTGATCTAATCCCGTGTACTTAAATATGTGCATGCCGTGAGCCCTATTGAATGCAGTTCCACCTTCAAGAACTGCAGGTCCTAATTCATACCTGACAAGAAATCACTGTCTTTTAAAAAAATACGAAAATTTGATATAGTTTTATAAAAACATCAATAAACATTGAATATTTTCGTAATCACCAGATATCATTCAAGACTTTATCTTGAAGCAAGTCAAGGAGAGGACCAAGGGAAGCTCCATTTTCATTCTTGACAAAGTACTTGGACACTGGTCCAAGTCCATAAACCCTATGACCAGAGCCATGGCTAGCGGAATCATCATCAACCAAAGAAGAAGTGAACAAAGAATAGCTAGCCAACATCCTCAGCATCCGATCCAACATGATCGGAGCTTCAGGATTTTCAGTTGGCATTTGGGATACAATCTGAGAAGGGGAAAGCTGAGCACCATGGCCGGCTTTTGCGATGATTTCGAACACGTTGAGTTTTATTACAGTGTTCAAAACCATTGGCAAAGCTCCAGAAAACACCAGCTGCAAAGCATATGAGCAGTGATTGATATCTTCATCGTTCTTGAAATTCATTTCAGACAAATCCATAATTGGAAGATTTTAGGAAAATTGTTAACTATGGAAACTTGGTTAGCTTAAGCAATAATATCTTCCTTATTTATAGGAAAAATTATTTTAAAAGGACAAGAATTGGAAATCTTCATAAGATTCAGGTGATGTTGGGATTCGGAATTTTAAATTTGGAAATTGAAATATTATATTGCAGCCGCCACTTATCTTTAGGACAAATTTTACACGTTGTGTGATAATATAAGGAAATGAATAATTAATTAGGAGATAATGTAACCTTTAAAGAATTTTCTCAGAATATATAATTGTAACAAATCACATAATATTAATATATATATATATATATATATATATGTATGCGGTGATGATTAGTCAATCCATCAATCAATCCATCAATCCATCAATCAAGTATACGAGAATTAAAAGAGGTTTAATAGATTAAAAAAATTAATTTTAAAAAAAAAAAAATTAGATGTGTTTGAGACATGATAGAAGTTAGGATTTATGAAAAAGTAAAAAAAAAATTTAAAATATTATTTTTTTCAATACATAAGATATATTTTGATGTTATTAAAATAGTTAAAATTGAAGTTCGTCTTTAATTAGAGTCTCTTCCTCAACTAAAAGGTTGAGGTTCGAATCTCTCATGGTCATTGGTGTAAGAGTTTCTCCCTTACCTCCCTTGTCAAGAGGTTAAAGGTTTAAATTACTCACCCGGTTTACAGTGATATATCCGAAAGTCAAGATATACCCGCATAGTGAGCCTTCCTAGGTAGATTAGTCTAGGTCGGAGGCCCGAGATACCACCTCACAAAAAAAAAAAAAAAATAGTTAAAATTGAAACGTTTAAGGTTGAGAGCTAAAAAAATGCCGTAATATATAAACAATCCATACCTATTGATGTCGGAATTCAGAATTTTTAAATTTGAAAATTAAAGTATTTATGTTGGAGCCGCCACTATCGGAAGAAGAAGTTTAGCACGTAGAGTCATATAATATATATAAATTTTCTTTTTTTTTTCCCTTATGTCACGAATTGGATGTCCCCAGCTATAGGCATATTGGTATTTAAATTAAGTTTCAAATTTTAAATAGTTGTCTACATGAGTTCGGGTTTAATCTCGTAACCTTACTTAAAGTTATAAAAACTTCTTACCAACCCACTTGCACATTGAATTAATCATACATAATAATGATGAACACTTAATTAGGACATGTTGTATCCTTATAAAGAATTTACGTTGATTTTATTCAACCAAATTATATAATATTAATATATAATATATATATATATATATATATATATATTTTGTCATGATCCAAATTTCGTGAGATTGCAATGCGATTATGGATCTTACAACAATTATAGTTAATAAGATAGAAATTATCGCGTGTAAGAAGAACATTTCGAGTTAGAAATGAAGATTAGTATCGTAATTTATAATAATTTTTTATTACATATTTAAAGTATTATTATATATATATATATATATATATATATGACGAGTAAACGTAGTAGTCTTTCTTACCAAGCAATCATAAATATTATATAAAATTAGTAAGTTTTTGAGCCAAAGCCGTAACTTTTTTACATATAAAAGTAATTATAATTTTTAATTTGGGATACTTTTAATATAAAAGTATTATATTTTTAATTTGGGATAACGTTAATTAATTATATTAATTATATGTAATAAGTTTCATATGATTTTTGTGCTAACGATAAAACAACACATGATTGTTTCTAAACAAATTAATTAATATTTAAAGCTGTTGTCATGTTAGGTTTAAAATGTTATAATTAGTAAATTTTTGTCAAAATTTATTTTTTTTTTTTTGTAAGCTTTTGTCTAAATTTAGTTACCTCTTATATCAATCATGCATAAAATACATTTAAAATACATATTTTTTCTCAAATATATATATATATATATATATGAACATTTGTATTTAAAATTAACAGAATTTGTATTTGTATATTGAAAAAATAAACTTGCATTAGTATTAGTTATTACAAAAGTGTATATATATACAAGAGATGCATAACAAATTATATAATTAACAAACTAAGAATTCTACTAATAGCTTGATTATAATATTTGAGTTTAGGAACTACATAAGTGTTACAAATATGAGATTGATATTTAGGAGGAATTCTATTAAAGGAAAGGAACATTATTGTGAAGTGTAGTTTTGGCTTTCCACAAAGAAACATGATAAACCCGATAGCTTAGGGAGTTGGTAAGCGGACTCCTAATGCTTCCTCTAGGGTGGATGATCGAGGGTTTGAATCCCCCTGAGGTGGTTAGCGCCATGTTAAAAGCTCTGGGCTAGGCCCTAACCCTTAAGTAAGAGTTGAACTCCTCCCTCCACAGCCCGAGTCGGATTAGTCTCACCGAAAAGGTGGAGGGACACCGGCCCTACATAGAAAAAAAAAAAAAAAAAAGAAACATGATAGATAGTCTTTATACTTCTGAGGTAATTGAACATTTTTTAATAATCTTTATGAATTTCAATTTTAATGAGAAACGGAAGCAAGAAAGTCTACAACATCATCTGAGGTGAAAGAAGTAGACATACAAGAATTGAACCACACACATGTAGATTTTTTTTTTTTTTTTTTTCCCCCACTTCTCTTTATTTCATTATCTACTATCTAGAGTCATCACGATTTAACTAATCTAAATTTGGCTCGAATTATACTCGTAAAGTTCAACTCTTACTTAGGGGAAGACCTCATCCTAGCTCTTACATGGAACTCACAACGAGTGTCGAACTTTCGATCTCATATAGCAATCACAATACGTTTTCCTATTGTGCCAAATCAAAGGTTTACACATGTAGATTTTAATTTTTTTATTTTTTATTTTTTGGTAGACCATGTGGTATCTGGAGCCATCACGACTCCAATTAATTTAGATTCGGTTCGTGTTGTGCTCGCAGAATCCAACTCTTACTCGGGGAAGACCTTACTCTAACTCTTACATGGAGCTTCCAACGTGTGTTGAACTCTCAAACTCGTGTAACATTCACAATGCATTTTTCTATTATTTCAAGTCAAAGGCTTACACAAGTACCTTTTAATATTGTCTAGTAAAATATCAATTTGATAAACAGAAAAAATAACATAAGTGAAGAGACCATAAGCAAAATCTAAGCACATTACACTTTGTCCTATTTATACTTTTGGAGACCTTTTTTTTTTGGTACCACTTGGGGCACGGTGTCCCCATCTTTTCGGTGAGACTAATCCAGACTCGGCCTGTGGAGCGCTCGCAAATTTCAACTCTTATTCGAGGGTTAGGGTCTGACCCAAAGTTTTTAACATGACGCTAACCACCCCAGAGAATTCGAACCTTCGATCATCCGCCCTGGAGGAAGACCTTTGTAACCAAGAAATTAAGCACGAGATTATTACACTTCAAACAAGCATTATAACAATAATTAAACTCTACCCCACGGCTGCTGGTAAAATGATTGTGTAGTCCAAGATTATCGATTTTGCACAAAAGGTCCTACATGTACAACAACCATAGGACATGATGTTTTTCTCTTTGATACAATGAACTTGTAGATTATATATAGTCTACTAGGTGATAGAAAAAGAAAAAAAAATTGCATTATTTTAATTACAAATGTATATAAATATAAAAGTTGCATAACAATCTCTCCGACTAATTCAAATTCTTCCCGAGTTGTATTGCCAGAGTCCAAATTTTACACGGGGGAAGACCTAACCCTAACTCTTACATGGCGTTCACAACAAGTGTCGAACTCCGGACCTCGTGTATCATTCACAATGCGCTTTCCCGTTGTGCCAAACTATAAGGGCTTGGTAACTTGGTATCCTTATCGGGCTAATTTGAGAGAGATTTGTGATAAGAGAATTCTAAAACCACGACACAGCTAAAATTGCAGTATAAAATTGTCTCTGGTATGAGTCAAACTCAACACGATGGAAGACCTGACCCTAACTCTTACATGGCGGCGTTCACAGGAAGTGTTGAACCCTGGACCTCCTGTATCATTCACAATCCGCTTTCCCGTTGTGCCAAACTATAAGGGCTTGGTGACTCGGTATCCTTATCCGACTAATTTGGGAGGCATTTGTGAGAAGAGAATTCTAAAACCACAACATACAACTAAAATTGTAGTATAAATTGTCTCTGGTATGAGTCAAACTCAAGACATCTCACTTGACAAGTTAGATAACGCATCTAAATAAGAGAAACTAAACCAAATAATTTTCACTTATTCTCAACAATCTTTATAATTAACTAAGTAGGAACAACTAACAAATTATCATGGGTTAACAATAAAATAAGAACATAACTAATTAACAAACTTAATACAAACTTTTATATATCCTCTTAAATAAAAGGCGAATTTTGATATTCATAATCTATCAAAAGATTTACAACTAATTAATTGGTAAAAATCTTATTATTATTTAAAAAATTATAAGTTTGAAAAAAAATCTCAAAAATTTTTTTTAAAAAAATATATATATATTCATTATCAACCTACTTTTAACACACTAAAAATAATTATATATAATCTCTCAATCCCACATTTCAAATACCTACAAAATAAATATATATATATATATATATATATAATAATATTAAAAAAAAAAATCATAAGTATTCTCTATTATTTATTTTCGTTTTTATAATTGCTTGTATTTGCGTGTATCGATTTTTTGATATATATTTATATGTGTGTATATCCGACAAAAAGAAGAAAAAAAGAAAAGATTTTTGTGGCTACAAAAAAATTAATAACCTCTTTGATTTCTACTTTGACTGTTAAAAAGATTTTGTGGCTATAAATTAATACACTCTTTGATTTCAATTTTGGCAGTTCATGCACGGATGATATTATTCCACGTTTATAATCACTTTGTTAAAAAAATTTAATTAAACTGGAATACATATATATCATGTGTATAAATCTATATAATATCCTAAATTGTTTGATTAAAAAAAAAATGATTTTAGTGGCTATAAATACTTACCCTTTCGAAGTTTCACCAAAACATATCACAACCCATGCAACATAAGTTCTTTGACATGGAATTGAGGAAGAGGAGAAGAAGAAATAGAATGATAAAAACAAGAAACCTATTTTGGGAAAAAAGTGAAGTGGAGAGGTTACGTATATATTTAAATTATGTAAAAAATTAGCAAACAATGATGTTTAGCTCAGCGGTTAAATGCTATGTCTTCATGCATGAGGATGCGGGTTCTACTCTCGACAGCGGCAAAAATTTTCAAATTTTCCATAATAAAATATATCCAAAGTGAAAAGACAAAAATACCCTTAAATAAAAATTACAAATTTTTAATATATATTTCTAAGGTGAAAAAACAAAAAAACCCCAAAAAAAAAAAAAAAAAAAAAAAAAACAAACGGATTTTTTGGACGGAAGGGCAAAAGAAGGGACTTTTTACAGTTTAAGTGCAAAAAAAGTGGAAAAAAAATTCGGGTGCAAAACTCGGAATTTTGAAAAGTTCGAGTGCTGTTTGGATGATTTACCCAAAATAATATTGATTTATTAGATAATAATAATAATAATAATGAGAGAGAAAGACAATAATATGTTCACTTGAAACTAGATTTGAACACTTGTTAGAATATGAAAATATTTTTGGTTTTTTATTTGATTTACAAAAATTCAAAACTATGAATAAAGAAGCATTGAAAAAATGTTGTATTAATCTTGAAAGTCATTTAAAATTCAATATTTGTAGCTGTTGCTAGAGATGAAAGAAGTTTTTCTAAATTAAAATTAATCAAATCCTATTTAAAGATCAACCATTACAAAATAAATTAAATGCATTAACTATTTTATCTATTGAAAATGAAAGGTTGGATGATTGTAAAGATATATATAATAAATGATTTTGCATCTCTAAAGGCTAGAAAAATAAATAACTAAAAAGACCCAAAAAAATTTCGCCTTAGGCCCCCGAGACCCTCTACACGGCTCTGCTTGGGAGAGTTGGTGCGCGGACTCCTAATGCTTCCTGCAGGGCGAATGATCGAGGTTTCGAATCCCTTGGGGTGGTTAGCGTAATTTAAAAAGGTCCGGATCGGGCCTCACCATCGAGTAAGAGTTGAACTCTGCGAGCGCTCCGCAGGTCGAGTCCCGATTAGTCTCACCAAATAAGGTGGGGACACCGGCACCCCAAGTTTCAAATTTTAAATAATTGTCTACGTGAGTTCGGGTTTAACCCCGTAACCTTATTTAAAGTTATGAAAACTTCTTACCAATTCACTTGTGCATTGAATTAATTATTCATAATAATGATGAACACTTAATTAGGACATGTTGTAACCTTATAAAGAATTTACGTTGATTTTATTCAACCAAATTATATAATATTAATATATATATATATATATATATATATATATATATGTCATGATCCAAATTTCGTGAGATTGCAATGCGATTATGGATCTTACAACAATTATAGTTAATAAGATGGAAATTATCGCGTGTAAGAAGAACATTTCGAGTTAGAAATGAAGATTAGTATTGTAATTTATAATAATTTTTTATACATATTTAAAGTATTATTATAAACGTAGCAGTCTTACTTACCAAGCAATCATAAATATTATATAAAATTAATGAGTTTTTGAGCCAAAGCTGTAACTTTTTACATATAAAAGTATTATATTTTTAATTTGAGATAAAGTATTATATAATTATATGTAATAAGTTTCATATGATTTTTGTGCTAACGATAAAACAACACATGATTCTTTCTAAACAAATTAATTTATATTTAGAGTTGTTGTCATGTTAGGTTTAAAATGTTATAATTAGTAAATTTCTGACTAAATTTAGTTACCTCTTATATCAATCATGCATAAAATACATTTAAAATACATATATTTTCTCAAAATATATATATATATATATGAACATTTTTATTTAAAATTAACAGAATTTGTATTTGTATATTGAAAAAATAAACTTGCATTAGTATTACTTATTACAAAAGTGTATATATATACAAGAGATGCATAACAAATTCTATAATTAACTAACTAAGAATTCTACTAATAGCTTGATTATAATATTTGAGTTTAGGAACTACATAAGTGTTACAAATATGAGATTGATATTTAGGAGAAATTCTATTAAAGGAAAGGAACATTATTGTGAGGTGTAGTTTTGGCTTTCCACAAAGAAACATGATAAACCCGATAGCTTGGGGAGTTGGTAAGCGGACTCCTAATGCTTCCTCCAAGGTGGATAATCGAGGGTTTGAATCCCCTTGGGGTGGTTAGCGTCATGTTAAAAGCTCTGGGCTAGGCCCTAACCCTTAAGTAAGAGTTGAACTCTGCGAGCGCTCCGCAGACGAGTCCGGATTAGTCTCACCGAAAAGGTGAGGACACCGGGCGCCCCAAGTGGGTACCAAAAAAAAAAAAAAAAAGAAACATGATAGATAGTCTTTATACTTCTGAGGTAATTGAACATTTTTTAATAATCTTTATGAATTTCAATTTTAATGAGAAACGGAAGCAAGAAAGTCTACAACATCATCTGAGGTGACAGAAGTAGACATACAAGAATTTGAACCACACACATGTAGATTTTTTTTCTTCTTTTTTCCCACACTTCTCTTTATTTTATTATTTACTATCTAGAGTCATCACGATTCAAACTAATCTAAATTTGGCTCAAATTATACTCGCAAAATTCAACTTTTACTTAGGGGAAGACCTCATCCTAGCTCTTACATGGAACTCACAACGAGTGTCGAACTTTCGATCTCATATAGCATTCACAATACGTTTTCCTATTGTGCCAAATCAAGGGTTTACACATGTAGATTTTAATTTTTTTTATTTTTTATTTTTTGTTAGACCATGTGGTATCCGGAGCCATCACGACTCCAATTAATTTAGATTCGGCTCGTGTTGTGCTCGCAGAATCCAACTCTTACTCGGGGAAGACCTCATTCTAACTCACATGAGCTTACAACGTGTGTTGAACTCTCAAACTCGTGTAACATTCACAATGCATTTTTCTATTATTTCAAGTCAAAGGCTTACACAAGTAGATTTTAATATTGTCTAGTAAAATATCAATTTGATAAACAGAAAAAATAACATAAGTGAAGAGACATAAGCAAAATCTAAGCACATTACACTTTGTCCTATTTATACTTTTGGAGACCTTTTTTTTTTGTACCACTTGGGGCACCCGGTGTCCCCATCTTTTCGGTGAGACTAATCAAAATTCGCCTGCGGAGCGCTCGCAAAGTTCAACTCTTACTCGAGAGTTAGGGTCTAACCCAAAATTTTTAACATGACACTAACCACCCCAGAAAATTTAAACCTCGATCATCCGACCTGGAGGAAGACCTTTGTAACCAAGAAATTAAGCACGAGATTATTACACTTCAAACAAGCATTATAACATAATAATAAAACTCTACCCCACGGCTGCTGGTAAAATGATTGTGTAGTCCAAGATTATCGATTTTGCACAAAAGGTCCTACATGTACAACAACCATAGGACATGATGTTTTTCTCTTTGATACAATGAACTTGTAGATTATATATAGTCTACTAGGTGATAGAAAAAGGAAAAAAAAATTGCATTATTTTAATTACAAATGTATATAAATATAAAAGGTGCATAACAATCTCTCCGACTTCAATTCCCAAATTTCCAAATTCTCCCCCCTTTTCACGGGAAGACCTACCAACTCTTACATGGCGTTCACAACAAGTGTCGAACCCCGGACCTCGTGTATCATTCACAATGCGCTTTCCCGTCGTGCCAAACTATAAGGGCTTGGTAATTTGGTATCCTTATCGAACTAATTTGGGAGAGATTTGTGAGAAGAGAATTCTAAAACCACAACACAACTAAAATTGCAGTATAAAATTGTCTCTGGTATGAGTCAAACTCAACACGAGGGAAGACCCGACCCTAACTCTTACATGGCGGCGTTCACAGGAAGTGTTGAACCCCGGACCTCGTGTATCATTCACAATGCGTTTTCCCGTTGTGCCAAACTATAAGGGCTTGGTGACTCGGTATCCTTATCCGACTAATTTGGGAGGGATTTGTGAGAAGAGAATTCTAAAACCACAACATACAGCTAAAATTGTAGTATAAATTATCTCCGGTATGAGTCAAACTCATGACATCTCACTTGACAAGTTAGATAACGCATCTAAATAAGAGAAACTAAACCAAATAATTTTCACTTATTCTCAACAATCTTTATAATTAACTAAGTAGGAACAACTAACAAATTATCATGGGTTAACAATAAAATAAGAACATAACTAATTAACAAACTTAATACAAACTTTTATATATCCTCTTAAATAAAAAGACGAATTTTGATATTCATAATCTTTCAAAAGATTTACAACTAATTAATTGGTAAAAATCTTATTATTATTTAAAAAATTATAAGTTTGAAAAAAATCTCAAAAATATTTTTTTAAAAAATATATATATATTCATTATCAACCTACTTTTAACACACTAAAAATAATTATATATAATCTCTCAATCCCACATTTCAAATACCTACAATATATATATATATATTAAAAAAACAAAATCATAAGTAACCATTATCAAGGTAACTTTTGATACAACAAGAATTGATTTCCAAATATTTTATCGTTTTTGCTATCGAACACCTCACAATCCCATTATCTCTTGTGCATTAAAAAATTAATAACAAAATATATCTCCAAATTCATGATGATAACCTTTATTTTTAATTTTTTTTTTGAAACCGAAAAGATGTATTCATTCATAAATTGTGTAACCAATCATATTGTATGTCATCCACCATAAGAGGATGTGTGGAATACAACCAAAGTACAGTGGAATCTAAATAATGCCCAATTTTAGCCAAACGATGAGCTGCACCATTAGTTAATCTAGGACAATATTGGAGCACACAAGATCCAGCCTGTTGAAAGAGCTGAGCCAAACCATCCATAATACTGCCAAGTACGGATAGATTACAATCCATCTGTTGAAATTGTGACACCACCCGTTGACAATCTGTGGCAACAGCAATTTGAGAACTCCAAAATTCTTGAATGGAACTTAAACTCAGCCAAATCGCCATCATCTCGGCATGTTCCATCGACGTCATGCCTGTTAAAGGTCTAGCACCCGATTTCATAATTCTTCCCTCATGGTCTCTCAAAACAAACCCAAACCCCGCACCAGTCGAACAATAGGAAGCATCTGTATTGAGTATTAACCGACCATGCGTTGGAGGGAGCCATCGAGAAGGGTGGTCCTGTCGTTGCGTACATCCTCGCAAATGACTCTCCATACAGCTCCTAAAAGAGTCAAGAAAAGCTAGGGAACTCTGCAGAACACTCCTTGGATCCACATATTTACCCGAAAAAATCAATCATGTTGCGAGAAGTCCACAATCCCCAATACACATAATAACTTGGGTAAGTAATAGTGGAAAACCCACCTGGCCTTCCAGCACGTGAAAAAGGTGTACCACGAAAATGCCTTGGTGTTGTATCTCAAAATTGGCAAACCCGAAGCACTCCACAACTGCTTTGCATATTCACATTGAAAGAAAATATGTACATCATCTTCAACATGAAATTTGCATCTTGGACAACCATCGGATTGTCGAACATTTCTTCTCATTAGATTATTTCCAGTCGCCAAAGAGTTGTTACATAATTGCCATGCAAACAACCTCACTTTAGGGGGGATTTTACAATTCCATAGCACATGCCAAGAGTTACTTGGAACAGAACTACTCGCAGCCTTTCCATTCTCGGTTTGAAAACCCAATCGATATGCGGAAGAAACCGTGAATACTCCTTTGGGGTATAGTGCCAAATTATTATATTGTCCCCTCCAGTCGGACTCAAAGGTATGGAGAAGATCGCTGCTTTGTCTGCTGGACAAAATATAGAATCCACCAATGCGGAACGCCAAGTCCCATTCTCAATTAAAGATGATACGCGAACATGTCCGTTTAGAAACCAAAAAGGGGTAGTTGGTAGGAACAACCCCGAAATTGGCAGCCAAGGATCTTTAGACATCCGAATTTTCTCCCCATTTCCTATCCGCCAACGAAAACCCTTATGTAAAAGCTCCCTACCGAAAAGAATAGAACGCCAAACATATGATGGAGAACACCCTACTTTTGCCACTAGGAAATCTGTTTTCCTAAAATACTTACTTTTCAGTACCCGAGCCATAAAAGAATCGGGATACTGAACCAAACGCCGGGCCTGCTTTGCGAGTAAGGCTTGGTTAAAAATATGATGGTTTTTAAAACCCATTCCACCAAGGCTCTTTGGTCTACATAACTTATCCCAAGCAATCCATGCCATCCCTTTGTCCTCACCACTTGAATTCCACCAGAATTTTTGGATCAAAGCTTGCATATCTTGACACAATTTCAAGGTAATTTAAACACCGACATTGCATATGTCGGTATTGCTTGAAGCACCGATTTAATGAGTACTTCCTTCCCACCCCGAGACAAAAGCTTCTCCTTCTAGCCATGTGTTTTTTTCCAAATCCTATCTTTTAGATATGTGAATATCTCCTTCTTTGATCTCCCGATGAGATAAGGGAGTCCCAAATAACGTCCCTCTCCTCTACTAATTTTCATCCCCGGTTGTTGCGCAACATATTCCTTATGTTCATCAGATATATTTTTGGAGAAGAAAATAGAGGATTTGGACACATTGATTTTTTATCCCGATACCTGTTCATATTTACCCAGCACATCTAGCAGAGAACTTACACTTTCATCAACATCCTGCGGGAATAATAAACAGTCATCTACAAAGAACAGATGAGAGAGCATAGGAGCATGTAGACCCATTTGTATACCCCTCCGGAGGCCCCTAGAAACTGCATGTTGAATTAAACAAGAAAAGCCTTCCGCACAAAGAATAAATAAATAGGGAGACAAAGGGTCCCCCTGTCTCGGACCCCGTGTAGGTGAAAAATCCGTCGAAGGTTCCCCATTAACAAGAATTCGAAACCTCACAGTGGATACACAACTCAGTAAAAGTCCTCCGAGACCGGTTGGGAACTTCATTTGACGAAGGAGCCAAATAAGATATGTCCACTCCACCCTATCATAGGCTTTACTCATATCAATTTTGATAGCATAGGCTCCTTTCTCCCGAGGTTTCTTTCCTGAAGTAAGCCGATGGAAGACTTCAGAAGCAATGATTATATTATCAGTAATCAATCTATTGCTAACAAAGGCGCTTTGTGTTTCTCCAACCAGCTTATGCAAAAAAGGCTTGATTCGGTTAACCAAAACTTTGGAGAGGACTTTATACAGTACATTACATAAACTAATGGGTCTGAAATCCACCATAGACTCGGATTTTGAACTTTTGGAATAAGAGTAATGAAGGTGTCATTAAGAGCCTCTAGCGAGGTACCATGATTCAAAATATTCAGCAACATCTGAGATATAGACGGACCTACCTTATGCTAGTGTGATTGGAAAAATTTTGCATGGTATCCATCTGGTCCAAGAGCTTTGGTAGGGTGCATTGACTTCAAAGCCAGCCATACCTCTTGAGCAGTGTAAGGAATATTTAACAGTGCAACATCTACATCACAAAGCTTTGGGAACCGTACACCCTCAAAAATTCCATCAAAATCAATTCCACTTTGCTCTGTAGAAAACAAATTAGAAAAGAAATCTACCGCAACTGAAGACACCTCCTGCTGCTTCGTGACCACAACACCATTTTTATCCCTAATTTTATGGATTTTGTTACGTCTATGTCGATGATTTGCATGGTGATGAAAATAAGCTGTGTTTCTGTCTCCACAAGTAAGCCAATTAGATCGAGATCTTTCCCACCATGGTGATGATAACCTTTATATATATAATATATATATATAGAGAGAGAGAGATATTATTAAATTAATTATTTACACGTTTCTTGCTTTCAGTACTACTTTAGTCTACTTGTCGGAGATCTTAGCAAAGGAGAAAATCTTGTGTTTAATATTAATTCATTTTGGTAACTTAGTTACGGAATCTTATAATAGACATTGGTAGTGTTATATATATTAATTGTAATAATAATTTTATATATAGATAATTTTAAAAAATATTACATATATATTAAAATCAAGAATAGTAAATAATTTTTTTTTTTAAAGTGGTATCACAGACCCTTTTAGCCAAGACTAATCCATCCAGGGAGGTCCAACAGTGCAGGTATACCCGCACTTGCAAATATATCTCGAAATGTAGAACCCGAGTAAAGTTAGACCCTTATCCTGTTGACAATGAGGTTTCAAATAATGACGAATACAAATACATGCAGTATTTGATTAATACATGCATGTATTAGACCCTTATTCTTAGTAAATAATATTTGATTAATAGCATGTATTTGTATTCGTCATTATTTGGATCCTCATTATCATAACCTCTGTATCAACTATAAGGAATTAAATTATTATAGATGAAATATATTTTTTAATTAATTTCTAATTGTAGAATTACATTGAAATCAAATAAAAATTTCTTGAAATTAAAAGAAAACTATTCACAAAATAGAATAAATAGAAAGATTATTACAGCTGGAATAGAAGGTTTGATACATTATATTTTTTTTTCTTCACTTTATATATATATATATATATATATATATAATTTATGTATGTATATGCTTGTTTACGTTTGCAATTAGAAAACTACAATACAGTTTCATGTTTCACGTGTAACTATTTATGAACAGATTGCTAATTACTTTAAGAAAGAAACCCCAGTTGAAACTGGAAACAATTAATTTACAATACTCTATTCCCACATCTAAATATTATATATATATATATATAAATCTATTATAAAATATGATGATAGATTTACATATGTCATATAATATCTTCCGATACAATTAGACAATCTAAGATAGACAATTACACAAGTCAAAATCATGACTCAGCAATCACTCAGTGAATCTCAAATTAGATACAGGCACCTTGAGTTATAAGGACATAAGTCACCGATGTCAATTTTTTTATCAAAATATATATATTGTTGAGTTATGTAAAGTCGACATGTAGGTGTTATGTGTAATTTGTATATTACTTGTATTTGTGTATCGATTTTTAATATATATTTCTATGTGTGTATATCCGATAAAAAGAAGAAAAAAAGAAAAGATTTTGTGGTTATAAATAAATTAATACACTCTTTGATTTCTACTTTGACTGTAAAAAGATTTTGTGGCTATAAATTAATACACTCTTTGATTTCAATTTTGGCAGTTCATGCATGCATGATATTATTCCACGTTTTTTATCACTTTGTTAAGAAAACTTAATTAAACTGGAAAACATATATATCATGTGTATAAATCTATATAATATGCTAAATTATTTGGATTAATTAAAAAAAAAAGGAAAAAGATTTTAGTGGCTATAAATACTTACCCTCTCGAAGTTTCACCAAAACATATCACAACCCATGCAACATAAGTTCTTTGACATGGAAACCCTAACCCTATATTTCATGCTTTCGATACTTTTTCTCTTGTCCTCCTTTTTGCTCAGTCCAAAGGCAGTAGCATTCAGAAACAAGAAACGCCATCACAGCTTAGCCACCAGAAATTCATCATCATCTTCTTTACTATCTCTTCCACCAGGTCCCAAGCCATGGCTGCCGGTTTTCGGTAGCATCTTTCAAATGGTTAAAAACAAGCCCACCTACAAATGGATACACAAAATTATGAACGAAATGAAAACTGACATTGCATGCATTCGTTTAGGTCGTGTCCATGTCATAACCGTCACGTCACCAGAACTAGCTCGTGAGTTCTTGAAGAAACAAGATTCAATCTTTTCGTCCAGACCGCTTTCAGGTACTGCTGAGATGACTAGCTATGGATACTTATCTATAATCCTCTCGCCTTACGGTCATCAATGGAAGAAAATGAAGAGGGTTCTCATTTCTAACATGACTGGTCAAACCAAATATGCATTGTATAGCAAGATAATATTCCAAGAAGCTGATCATTTAGTTTCTTACGTTATGAATCAATGCAAGAACAACAACAACAACTCAAGAATTGGAGCAGAAGTGATCAATGTCAGAAATGTAGCAAGACACTACGGTGCTAACGTGATGAAGAGGATGATCTTTAGCAAGAGATTCTTCGGAAAAGGAAGGGAAAATGGAGGGCCAGGAGTCGAGGACGAAGAACACATGGATGCACTGTTTGTGATTCTTGCTTATATACACTCGTTTAGCGTCTCTGACTTTTTACCATGGATCAAACACTTGGATCTTGATGGCCATGGGAAGATTGTCAGGGAAGCCCTAACAATAGTGAGAAAGTACCATGATTTGGAAATTAACGAGAGAATTTTGACGTGGGAAAAGGGTTTGAAAGATAAAGAAGTTGATTTTCTTGATGTTTTAATCAATCTCAAGGATGACAATGGAAGGCCACAGCTAAGCACCGAAGAAATCAAAGCTCTAATTCTTGTAAGAAATTGATATCCTCTCACTCACTATACATATAGTTTTTTTTTTTGTTAAAAAAAATGATAAACTGTCACTTAGCTGATAGACAAGGATTAATATGTGCACACAAACTCTCGACCTTCCATTCTAACAGTAAAGAGTAATAAATTGTTACAAACTTTAAAACTCTAAAAATTTAAGTTCAACGAAACTAATTATAATCGTTACATGCATGAATGCAGGATTTGATGTTGGCAACAGTTGATAATCCATCGAACGCAGCTGAATGGGCATTAGCAGAGATGATAAACCAACCGGAAATGCTAGAGAAGGCAACAAAAGAACTAGATACCATCGTCGGAAAAGAAAGATTAGTCGAAGAATCCGATATTCCAAAGCTAAATTACATTAACGCCTGCATAATGGAATCTTTTCGTCTCCATCCAATCGCTCCTTTTAACCTCCCACATGTTTCCACAGAAAACGCAACAGTTTCCGGTTACTTCATTCCAAAAGGAAGCTACGTATTGGTAAGTCGTCAAGGAATCGGACGTAACCCTAGAGTTTGGATCGATGAACCTCTAAAGTTTAAACCAGAACGCCATTTAAAGAACAGAAGTTCTGAAGTTATCTTTAATGATCCAGAGCTCAAGGTATTCTCGTTCAGTACCGGAAGGCGAGGATGTCCCGGTGTAACGATAGGTTCCACCATGAGTACATTGATGATGGCTAGACTTGTACAAGGATTCACTTGGACAACTCCACCTGGAATATCCAAGATTGATTTAAGTGAGTCCAAGAATGATCTTTTTCTTGGGAATCCACTTCATGCATTTGCTAAGCCAAGGTTGTCAAACTATTTATATCCTTAAATATTGATTATTAATTATGTAGGTACGTAATAGTTTAGTTTCATAGATATATTATTATATATATATATGATAGATATTATTATATCTCATAAATATCTTGAAGATATATATCTTTTAGTATAATTAGGATTTTTTTGTAATATCGATCCATCTATGCATTATGACGTTATTTTTTACAATAATATAAGTTGAATTTTTATACAACTCTGTTTGCTATTATGCCTTCTACATTCGATTGAGAATGGTATTTCAACACCATGATTTGAGTTAGTTTTATTTGTATTTAGAGAAGGCATTATTTCACTATTAAACTGAAAATTTCTTGAAATTTAAGTAAAAGAAAACTATCCACAAAATAGGATAAATAGAAAGATTATTACAGAGGGTTTGAAACATTATTATTATTATTTTCACTTTATATTATATATATAATTTATGTACTTATCACCAAAAAAATATATAAATATATATATAATTTATGTATGTATAAGCATGTTTACGTTTGCAATTAGATTATCTGTCATTTCTATCCGCAAGAGAGTCCATTATTGCTGAGAAAACTACAGTGCAGTTTCATGATTCAGGTGTAACTATTTGTGAAAAGTATAATAAATATTTAGATAAGTATTGTGAATTATAATATCTTTCCATACAATAAGAAACAGTATAAAAAGTAGACTCAACAAAAATCGAAATGGTGACTCTATTCAACAACTCAAATCAAATCCCAAGAGTTATGAGCTGTTGTTTGACAGATGTTCTTATATATGGTTGCGTGCCTGTTATTGTTTCACCTTTTTTATCAGAAGAAATCCAATGAAACTGTTATATATTGTAAGAATATGATTCGTGATTTGTATTATGTATTCAAAAAATATATACAATTGAGTCAACATTACAAAAGGAAATAGAATATTTCTAAAATATTCACAATATCCTAGGAAATCAAATCAAATAATATATATTAGGAATAATATATACCTACATTAAGAGAGAATATCTAATGATATCTAAAAATATCTAATACTCCCCCGTAGTAGAAACGGGAGGTGAACGGACGTTGAGACTATCTCGAAAATCAGTAAAGAGTTGCAGCAGAAGACCCTTAGTGAAGATATCAGCAATTTGAGATCGAGATGGAACATGAAGAACACGTACTTGACCACGAGCAACTTTTTCACAAACAAAATGAATATCCATTTCAATGTGTTTAGTGCGTTGATGTTGGACGGGATTATCGGAGAGATAAATAGCACTAACATTATCACAATAAATGAGAGTTGCTTTTTGAATGGGACAATGAAGCTCTAGCAAAAGATTGCGAAGCAGGACTCGGAAACAACATTGGCTACTCCTCGATATTCAGCCTCAACACTAGAACGAGATAAAGTAGGTTGCCTTTTGGCGGACCAAGAAATCAAATTGTCACCAAGATAGACACAATAAACCGAAGTCGAACGACGGGTATCCGGGCACCCTCCCCCAATCAGCATCAGGATAAGATAAAAGAGTGTGAGCGGAGGAGGAGAAGAGTTGAAGACCAAAGTCAAGCGTACCTTTAACGTATCGAATAATACGTTTTAAAGAAGACATGTGATGAGTGCGAGGATCATGCATAAATAGACAAACTTGTTGAACAGCATAACAGATATCTGGTCTAGTGAAAGTCAAGTATTCGAGAGATCAAGCGAGACTTCGATATTCAAGTGGGATCATGATATTGATTTCCTGCAGAGGCACCGAGTTTAGATTTTGTGTCAACGGGAGTAGAAGATGGTTTGAAGGAAGACATGTGAGCACGATCAATGATTTCTTGGGCATACTTCCTTTGAGAGAGAAAAAGACCAGAGGATGTACGAGTAACAGATATCCCCAAGAAATAACCGAGAGGACCTAAGTCTTTCATCGCAAACTCGGAACTCAACATAGCCATAATGGATTTTCAAGGTTCCTCGGAAGAAGTAGAGAAAAACACAACGAGAGATGAGACAGTATATCATTCCCTTTACGGTAGATAAAAAGAGAATGATCCGAGATACTATGAGAAAAACCCAAGGTATGGACATAGTCAGCAAATCGTTGATACCAGGCACGTGGAGCTTGTTTGAGACCATAAAGAGATTTCTTGAGGAGGCGGACATAATCGGGATGATGAGAGTCACGAAAACCCGGAGGTTGATGCATGTAAACAGTATCGGTGAGATTACCATGAAGAAAGGCATTTTTCACATCCAATTGATGAAGACACCATGATTTAGAAAGAGCTAAACCGAGAACAATACGATGATGGTGGCGAGTTTGACCATCCGGGCTAAAAGTAGCACCACAATCAATACCATGTTGTTGACATGTATCATCACCCACAAGACGAGCTTTGTAACGTTCAAAGGAACCATCGGAGTGTGGTTTTGTGCCCGAATAACGTTGGCATTAGGCGGGGACGGGGCACCAACTCCAATGTCTTATTTTCAATAAGAGCATCAAACTCGTCTTTCATGGCTAATTTCCAATTAGGATCATGGAGAGCATGAAGTGGATTAGTAGGTAATGGAGAAATATTAGAAGAAGAAGTGTGTAAATTAAAAAGAGTTTTTGGTTTGAAAATACCATGTTGGGCCCTAGTTACCATTTGAGGGGAAGGAGGAGGCGGGTTGAGGGAGGACCCAAAATAAGATGGAGATGAGGAATTAATGGGCTGGCCCGCGGTAGGTTGTGAAGGAGTATCTTGAGGAGGTGAGGAATGGGCCGCCAGAAGATGGGGGGGATTGGGCAGCCCCGTCGACCGAGAGAGATCACCGAGATGGTGGTGAGGGTGTGTGGCCCATTGACAACCGTGGTGAAGGAAAAGTGGAGAATGGTGGTTGGGCCTGCTAGACCGGCGAGGAAGGTGGACCGAAATTTAAATGAGCAGGTCGTTGGGCTTGGACCGTAGGGGAAGCTGGACCAGAAGAGGATTTATAGAGGGGGTCGAGCTAGAGGGGGCCTTGAGCCGAGTATAATGCCGAGAACAAATAGAACCGCCCCAATTATAATTAGAAAAGGGGGACTGCAATTTAGAGAAAGGAAAACTAAATTCATTAAATAAAATATGACGGGAAATGGAAATTTTATTTGTAGACAAATCAAAACATTTGTAACCTCGATGATTGGGAGGGTACCCCAAAAATACACACGGCGTAGAACGAGCCTGCAATTTGTGATGAGAAGTAGAGGGAATAAGAGGGTAGCATAAGCATCCAAAAACTCGAAGATGGGAGTAGGAAGGATTTTTATTATAGAGAAGGGAAGTAGGAGACCGAAAATTAAGATTCTTGGAGGGAAGAATATTTAATAGATAGGTAGCCATTTGCAGAGCGTGAGGCCAAAAAGAGAGGGGAACGGAAGCATGAGTGAGGAGAGTGCGGAGAGCATTATTTATCGTTCGGATTTGGCGTTCGGCTTTGCCATTCCGAGGAGAAGTGTAAGGACATGAAAAATGCAGATGAATACCGTTAGAATCACAAAAATTTCGGAAAGGACCATTATCACATTGGAAGCATTTAATATAACGCTCAAATTGTGTCACAATATAAATATGAAATTTAAGAAAGACAAAATAAACTTGAGATTTATGGGAAATAGGAAAAGTCCATAAAAAGTTAGTAAAGTCATCAAGAAATAAAACATAATAGCGATGACCACTAGAACTGGAAACGGGAGAAGTCCAAATATCACTGTGCACAATATCAAATGGCAAAGTAGTAGAAGACAAAGAAGAAGTAAATGGTAATTTAGTTTGTTTGCCAAGTGGACAAGAATGACAAAAAAATGTATCTCTCTCTTTATTACAAGAAATAAAACGACGATGACGAAGTGTGCTTAAAATAGAAGCATTGGGATGACCAAGACGACTATGCCATAATGCAGGAGAGATAGCAGTGAAAGAGGATGGAATCGAAGAGTCAACGGAAGGACGACTGGTGATGGGATAGAGAGCACCCAAGCTGTTACATCTCATTAGTTGTATTCTTGTCTGAAAATCCTTGACAGAAAAATCGAAAGGGTCAAACTCCACAGAAACATTATTATTAGTAGTGAATTGACGCACATAAACGAGATTTTTAATTAAACGAGGAGCATGTAAGACGTTATTTAAAGAGAGAGGGGGATGAGGAGTGGGTAAGAAAGTATATCCACAACCCTGAATAGGAATAGTATGACCACTGCCAACAGTAATATGATTATTGGTGCTCAAATTGAAATAAGACGAAAGTGTACCTCCTTTTGCAGTCATGTGAGAGGTGGCGCCGGTGTCCATATACCATTGATCTTGGGGTAGAGTAAGGGACAGTGTGTGTAAGGCCTTAGAGATGTCTGTTGGAGCATAAGAGGAAGAAGGGCTTGGAGTAGAAGCCAAATGGGCCTGTTGAGGTGGCAGTGGACTTGGGCCCAAAATTCCGGAAGATTGCCTGGAGGATGGAGGTGGTCCGGCCCAAGCTGTGGTTGGATAAGGGTAAGGAGGAGAAGCCCATGGTGTAGGTGGAGTGGACCAAGATGGCCATTGGGCCCAAGGTGGAGGAGCAACCCATTGTTGATGATGGTTCTGCCATTTTTGAGATCGTCCTCCACAATTGCCGCGCGATGCTGTCCGCCACCACTGCGCCCTCTGCCAGAGCGATTGTCGTTGCCGGTCCGACCTCCGATATGACCAGGTACACCGCGTTGACCGCCGCCACGTGGCGGATTTTGCCCACTGTTTTCGCCAAGGAGATCGGGGATGCGATGTAAAAAAACCACAAGAGTCTTGCGTGTGTCCCCCCCTTTTTCTGCTGCGCCCGTTTCTTCCAACACCAGCATGGAACGAGCCTTGTAGAACAAAGGCAGAGTATCACCATAGCTGAATTTGTGTACCTACAGTGGAGTAAGCATCAGTTAAACCTGCAATTAATTGAAGAACTAATCGATCGTTAGTAACCGGAGCGCCGACATTGGACAATTGATCAGCCAAAGATTTGAGATGTTGACAATAGGATGAAGCATCTGCAAAATTTTCCATGTGAACATTGGAAAATTCCTGTTCAAGATAAAGAGCCCGAGAATTTTTGTTATTAGAAAAAATGTCACGTAGTCGAGTCCAAGCCGGCGGCAGTGGTATCGGGCTCCAAAATAGTGTTGAGAAGATCATTGGATATAGTGTCATATATCCATTGCAAAACAATCGCATCAATGCGAACGGGATCGGGATCGGTCATGGAGGGAAGAATCCAGAAATCAGGGAAGAATATGTCAAAACCCGATATGCCCGAGCATGAATTTTTTCAACCATGTGATATACTGACCCGTTTCAAGATCTAAAGTAACCTTAATGAAGTTAGCAATATTAGGAACTGCAAGAGCGGGATGAAGAAGAGAGGAGGTAGGTTTTGGGTCTTTGTGGTCGGCCATGGTAACGAGAAAACAAAGAAGGAAAGGAAAAGAAATATATTTTCTTAACTAATGCTCTCATACCATGTAAGAATATGATCCGTGATTTGTATTATGTATTCTAAGAATATATACAATTGAGTCAACATTATAAAAGGAAATAGAATATTTCTAAAATATTCACAATATCCAAGGAAATCAAATCTAATAATATATATAAAATGAATAATATATACCTACATTAAGAGAGAATATCTAATGATATCTAAAAATATCTAATATATATATATATATATAATATATATTATATATATTATATTTATTAGTTTGTAGAGTTATAGTTGTTACAAGTTGATGTAGGTTTTTTATCAAATTACGTAAATCTCTGTATCTTCTATTTTTATGGTTTACTTTCATTTTTATAATTACTTGTGTTTGTGTTTTAATCCCAACATATATAATATATATATATATATATATATATATATATATATAAATCCGACACGAAGAAATAAAGAAAAGATTATATGGCTATAAATTAATGCCCTCTTTGATTTCTACTTTGGCCATATTCCACGTTTTTAACACATATAAATTATTTGGATTATAAAAAATTATTTGAGGCATAAATACTTACCTTCCTCGATGTTTCATCAAAACATATCACAACCCGTGCAAGATAAGTTCTTGGAGATGGAAACCCTAACCCTATATTTCATGCTTTCGATACTTTTTCTGTTGACCTCCTTTTTTATCGGACTAAAAGTAGTAGCCACCAGAAATTCATCATCATCTTCTTTACCATCTCTTCCACCGGGTCCCAAACCATGGCTACCGGTGTTTGGAAACCTCTTTCAGATGGTCATAAACAAGCCCACCTACAAATGGATACACAAAATTATGAACGAAATGAAAACCGACATTGCATGCATCCGTTTAGGTCGTGTTCATGTCATAATTGTCACGTCTCCCGAACTAGCCCGTGAGTTCTTAAAGAAACAAGACTCAATCTTTTCGTCAAGAATGCTTTCAGGTACAGCTGAGATGACTAGTTATGGATACTTATCCATAATCTTCTCGCCTTACGGTAATCAATGGAAGAAAATGAAAAGAATTCTCGTTTAAATAAAATGAAAACTACTCCAAAAAAAAATGAAAAAAAAAAAAAAAAAAAAAAAAAAAAAAAAAAAAAAAAAAAAAAAAAAAAAAAAAAAAAAAAAAAAAAACTAAAATAAAAATGGAGGCTATTATGGATGCGCAAGGGACATGGGAGGCTATAGAACCCGGACGGGGTAGTCGTGAGATGAGAAGAAGAATAAGGCAGCCAGGGCATTCATCTTCCAAGCCATCCCCGAAGACACCCCCCGGATGCAAGTAGAAGAAGTGAAAGAAAGGAGGTATGGGACAGCCTAATACTAAGGTATGTTGGTGCTGATCGGGTAAGTAGGCTCGACTACACACCCTCAAGATAGAGTTCGAAAATCTACAAATGAATGAGAATGAAACCATTGATGAATTTATAGGAAAATTAAGTGGGATGATCAGCAAATACAACAACTTAGGAGCCACATTAAGTGACTCAGATTTGGTGAACAAATTGTTGGACTCCGTCCCCAACAAATTCTATCCTGTTATTGCAGGAATTGAGCAATTCTTTGACATCGAGACGATGTTGTTCGATGAAGCATTTGGCAGGTTCAAAGCATTTGAAGAACGGGCACGCCAAAGGAACAGCCACAACAACACCGATGATCATTTGCTCCTTACTCATTCTGAAGGGCAGCCACGACAGAGGAATGGAGGGACTGACCGAACCTCATTCCGAAATCGTGAGAAGAGCGCTAACAAGACAGAAACTCACGGGCGCAGTAAGGGTCGTGGGTGAGGAAACTGGAGGGACAGAGATATTCGGAATACAACAAATGAATCTCGACAGAGTGGTCCAAGTCGTGATAACAACCACATCAAATGCTTCAATTGTGAGCGCTATGGCCATTACGCTTCGGATTGTCGATAGAGGCGACGTAATGAAGAAACAAATCTCACATACACTGAAGAAGACTCTCCAGCATTCTTTGGGCACTAAATGAAGAATCAAACAAATTGGCCTTATTGAATGAAGAACAAGTAAAACCAAACATGAAGGTTAACTCAAATATATGGTACTTTGACAATGGTGCTAGCAACCATATGTCCGGAGATCGGGCTAAATTCCGCAACTTGGATGAATCCATTCATGGACAAGTAAGATTTGGAGATGGCTCGACGGTGAGGATAGAAGGAAAGGGTTCAGTAATGTTCCAATTCGAGGATGGAGAGCAAAAGGTCCTTACGGAGGTATACTATATACCAGCTCTTTCAAACAACATAATAAGCATTGGTCAGCTTATAGAAGGAGGTAACAAGGTCATTATGGAGGGACAATTCATGCGGTTATATGATTCGAATGGGAGATTACTCATCAAGATCAATCGCTCACCAAATCGACTTTATAAAATCACAATGGATACATCCGAACCAGTTTGTTTGCTGTCCCGAATTTCAGAACCAGCATGGCTGTGGCACGCAAGGTTGGGTCATGTAAATTTTCATTCTCTCAAAACCATGACGGACAAAGAAATGGTTCTCGGAATACCAAAGATAAAACACCCAATTCAGCTTTGTGAGGCTTGCCTAACTGCGAAGCAGACGCGACAACCTTTCCCTCAAGAAGCATTGTTTCGAGCAAAGGAGAAACTCGAACTCATTCATGCAGATCTTTGTGGGCCTATCTCTCCACCAACTAATGCCGGAAATAAATATTTCATGCTCCTTGTTGATGATTATAGTAGGAAGATGTGGGTGTACATGATGAAGGAGAAAGGAGATGCATTCGAGATGTTTAAGAGGTTCGTGATTTTTTCCGAAAATGAAACAGGAAAGAGAGTGAAGATACTGCGGACAGATCGAGGGGGGGAGTTTCTCTCCAAAAATTTCAGCACATTCTGTAGATAAAAAGGGATCAAGCGCCATCTTACCGCCCCATACACACCTCAAAAAAATGGTGTAGTCGAAAGGAGAAATCGAATAGTGGTAGAAATGGCGAGAAGTATACTCAAAAGCATGGATATGCCATCAACTTTTTGGGGAGAGGCAGTACGACATGCTATCTACATTCTAAATAGGGTGGTAACAAAAGCTCTCATCAACAAGACACCATTTGAAACATGGTATGGTAGGAAGCCAAATCTTGAACATCCGAGAGTATTTGGATGTAAGGCTCACATGAAAAATCCCTCAACGCAAATAAAGAAACTTGATGATCGCAGCATCTCGGTGGTTTACCTTGGAGTGAGACGGGCAACAAAGCATATAGACTCTATGATCCTCAAAGTGGGAAGATAAGGGTTAGTAGAGATGTGGTGTTTGAAGAAGGAAAAGCCTGGGATTGGAAGAATATAAAGGACAGCACATTACCTTCATTTATCATCACTGAAGGTGAAGGAAGCATGGAAACAACTGTTGAACCAAATTTCAGCCAGCAACAGTACTCTTATGAAGCACTGTCCGATCAAAATCAAACAAGCACAACAGGAGCAACAAGTACAACAACAACTCCATCACCTTGCACTCCAGCCACAACACACCCACTTGTATCCAGTCCAGCTACAACATCAACTGAAGATACTCCGAAGAAGTATCGAAATCTCAATGAAATTTATGAAGCCACGTAAGAAATTGAAGTCCCAATTGAGGAGCTAATGAAAATTGAAGAGCTCGAACCCTTAACATACGCAGAGGCAGCCAAGAAACAAGAATGGATTGAGGCAATGAGCCAGGAAATGGCTTCCATCGAAAAAAATTAGACTTGGCAACTATCTACATTGCCGGATGGACATAAACCCATTGGCTTGAAATGGGTTTTCAAACTAAAAAGGGATTCAGAAGGAAACATAGTCAAACACAAGGCCGGACTCGTTGCCAAAGGATATGTACAACGGGAAGGAATTGATTATGAGGATGTATTTGCACCAGTAGCAAGGATTGAGACGGTACGATTAATACTTGCACTTGCAGCTCAAAATAACTGGCAGGTACATCACGTGGATGTCAAAACAGCATTCTTAAATGGAGAATTGAAGGAAGAAGTATATGTACACCAACCAGAGGGATATGTGGTGAAACAACAAGAGAACAAGGTATACCGACTGTCAAAGGCATTGTACGGACTTCGACAAGCGCCACGAGCATGGAATACAAGACTAGACAAATGTCTCACAGGTTTAGGCTTTGTGAAATGTCCTCAAGAACATGCAGTTTACACGAGGGGTCATATGGATCATACCCTAATAATTGGAGTATATGTTGATGACTTGATCATAACCGGGAAAGTTGTTGACCAAATTCAGGAATTTAAACACCAAATGATGAATGAATTTGATATGTCGGACCTCGGTCTTCTATCTTATTATCTCGGTATAGAGGTGGAGCAAGGAAGTGGAAGAATCACCCTCAAACAAACTGCATATGCAAAGAAACTACTACAACAATTTGGAATGCAGGACCGCAACCCATGCAAATGCCCCATGGAGTCGAAACTGCGATTAGGAGTTGATAAAGAAGGAGAAATGGTGGATCCAACAGAGTACCGACGAATGATAGGATGCTTGAGGTACATGCTACATACACGGCCGGACCTCGCATACTCTGTTGGGATGGTTAGTAGATATATGGAACGACCAACCATGATACATAAGAAGGCTGTCAAACAAATCCTAAGGTATCTAAAGGGTACAACTGAGTTTGGTTTGGAATATGTAAATGGAGGTGATGGGAAAATTATTGGTTTCAGCGACAGTAGCTTAGCCAGTGATGTGGATGACGGTCACAAAGCACAAGCAGACAGATATTCTACCTAAATAGAAATGTGATTTCATGGGCCTCACAGAAACAGAAAAGCGTGGCACTATCGTCTTGTGAAGCAGAATTCATGGCAGCAACATCAGCCGCATGTCAAGCAATATGGCTGAGAGGATTGTTGAGTGAAATAACCAAACAACCCCCGGAACGTGTTAAACTTTTCATTGACAACAAGGCAGCAATTGCCTTGGTAAAAAATCCTGTATTTCATGGGAGGAGTAAACACATCAACACCCGATTCCATTTTATTCGAGAATGTGTTGAAAGAGGTGAAATTGAAGTTGATCACATTAGTGGAGACAAACAATGTGCAGACAGTTTCACCAAGTCACTTGCCAAAGTGAAATTTTCAGAAATGAGGGAGCTGATAGGAGTCAAAGGCCTCCCTAAACCAAGTCCAGATTAAGGGGGAGTTATGTTAGAAATAATCAAGACTTGGTTGATTGAAACCGAGTCTCAAGGAACATGCAGTACGCACATTCAGTTTGTTGCAACGAGAATCTCGGAATCTGATTATTTTGAACGCTTTTATAGGAAGTTAATTCTGGAATTTTTTTTTTGTTTTCTTCAGTATAAATATTAGGCTGGTTGAAGCCAAATAATGTAACTCATAAAATAATCTTTGTTCAGAAATAAAGATTTATCATCTTCTCTTCATTCTGTGTTTTTATCTTGAATTATTTGGGAACAGTCCTGGGTCTATAATTAAGTTAGACTCCACACGTGGTATCGGAGCTGCATGCCCAAATATTTGAGATACGACACAATGGCAGTCGTTCCCCAAGCAGCGAAAGAGCACGACGGTGTGCCGTATCAGGTACCTATGTTGACAACCACAAACTACACAACGTGGACAATCAAAATGGAGGCTATTATGGATGCGCAAGGGACATGGGAGGCTATAGAACCTGCAGCTGGGGTAGCTGTAGATGAGAAGAAGAATAAGGCAGCCAGGGCATTCATCTTCCAAGCCATCCCCGAAGACATCCTGATGCAAGTAGCTAGAAAGAAGTCAGCAAAGGAGGTATGGGACAACCTAAAACTAAGGTATGTTGGTGCTGATCGGGTTAAACAGGCTCGACTACACACCCTCAAAATAGAGTTCGAAAATCTACGAATGAATGAGAATGAAACCATTGATGAATTTATAGGAAAATTAAGTGGGATGATCAACAAATACAACAACTTAGGAGCCACACTAAGTGACTCAGATTTGGTGAACAAATTGTTGGACTCCGTCCCCAACAAATTCTATCCTGTTGTTGCAGGAATTGAGCAATTCTTTGACATCGAGACGATGCTTGTTTGATGAAGCAACTAGCGGGTTCAAAGCATTTGAAGAACGAGCACGCCAAAGGAACAACCACAACAACACCGATGATCATTTGCTCCTTACTCATTCCAAAGGGCAGCCACGACAGAGGAATGGAGGGACTGACCGAACCTCATTCCGAAATCGTGAGAAGAGCACCAACAAGATAGAAACTCACGGGCGCAGTAAGGGTCGTGGGGAGGGAAACTGGACGAACAGAGATAATCGGAACACAGCAAATGAATCTCGACAGAGTGGTCCAAGTCGTGATAATAGCCACATCAAATGCTTCAATTGTGACGTTATGGCCATTACGCTTCGGAGTGTCGACAGAGGCGACCTAATGAAGAAACAAATCTCACATACACTGAAGAAGACTCTCCAACACTATTATGGGCACTAAATGAAGAATCAAACAGATTGGCCTTATTAAATGAAGAACAATTAATACCAGACATGAAGGTTAACTCAAATATATGGTACTTCGACAATGGTGCTAGCAACCATATGTTCGGAGATCGGGCTAAATTCTACAACTTGGATGAATCCATTCATGGACAAGTAAGATTTGGAGATGGTTCGACGGTGAGGATAGAAGGAAAGGGTTCAGTATTGTTCCAATTTGAGAATGGAGAGCAAAAGGTCCTTACGGAGGTATACTATATACCAGCTCTTTCAAACAACATAATAAGCATCGGTCATCTTATAGAAGGAGGTAACAAGATCATTATGGAGGGACAATTCATGCGGCTATATGATTCGAATAGGAGATTACTCATCAAGATCAATTGCTCACCAAGTCGACTTTATAAAATCACAATGGACACATCCGAACCAGTTTGTTTATTGTCCCGAATTTCGGAACCAGCATGGCTGTGGCACGCAAGGTTGGGTCATGTAAATTTCCAATCTCTCAAAACCATGACAAACAAAGGAATGGTTCTCGAAATACCAAAGATAAAACACCCAATTCAGCTTTGTGAGGCTTGCCTAACTGCGAAGCAGACACGACAACCTTTCCCTCAAGAAGCATTGTTTCGAGCAAAGGAGAAACTCGAACTCATTCATGTAGATCTTTGTGGGCCTATCTCTCTACCAACTAATGCCGGAAATAAATATTCCATGCTCCTTGTTGATGATTATAGCAGGAAGATGTGGGTGTACATGATGAAGGAGAAAGGAGATGCATTCGAGATGTTTAAAAGGTTTGTAACTTTTTCTGAAAATGAAACAAGAAAGAGAGTGAAGATACTGCGGACAAATCGAGGGGGGAGTTTCTCTCCAACACTTTCAACACATTCTGTAGAGAAAAAGGGATCATGCGCCATCTTACCGCCCCATACACACCTCAACAAAACGGTGTAGTCGAAAGGAGAAATCGAACAGTGGTAGAAATGGCGAGAAGTATACTCAAAAGCATGGATATGCCAACAACTTTTTGGGGAGAGGCAGTACGACATGCTATCTACATTCTAAATCGGGTGGTAACAAAAGCTCTCATCAACAAGACACCATTTGAAACATGGTATGGCAGGAAGCCAAATCTTGAACATCCGAGAGTATTTGCATGCAAGGCTCACATGAAAAATCCCTCAACGCAAATAAGAAAACTTGATGATCGCAGCATCTCGGTGGTTTACCTTGGGGTTGAGACGGGCATCAAAGCATATAGACTCTATGATCCTCAAAGTGGGAAGGTAAGGGTTAGTAGAGATGTGGTGTTTGAAGAAGGAAAAGCCTGGGATTGGAAGAATACAAAGGACAACACATTACCTTCATTTATCATCATTGAAGGTGAAGGAAGCATGGAAATAACTGCTGAACCAAATTTCAGCCAACAACAGTACTATTATGAAGCACTGTCCGATCAAAACCAAACAAGCACAACAGGAGCAACAAGTACAACAAAAACTCCATCACCTTGCACTCCAGCCACAACACACCCACTTGCATCCAGTCCAGCTACAACATCAACTGAAGATACTCGAAGAAGTATTGAAATCTTAGTGAAATTTATGAAGCCACGGAAGAAATTCAATACCCAATTGAGGAGCTAATGAAAATTGAAGAGCTCGAACCCTTAACATACGCGGAGGCAGCCAAGAAACAAGAATAGATTGAGGCAATGAACCAGGAAATGGCTTCCATCGAAAAAAATCAGACTTGGCAACTATCTACATTACCGGATGGACATAAACCCATTGGCTTGAAATAGGTTTTCAAACTAAAAAGGGATTCGAAGGAAACATAGCCAAACACAAGGCCGGACTCGTTGCCAAAGGATATGTACAACGGGAAGGAATTGACTATGAGGATGTATTTGCACCAGTAGCAAGGATTGAGACGGTATGATTCATACTTGCACTTGCAACTCAAAATAACTGGCAGGTACATCACATGGATGTCAAAACAGCATTCCTAAATGGAGTATTGAAGGAAGAAGTATATGTACACCAACCGGAGGGATATGTGGTGAAACAACAAGAGGACAAGGTATACCGACTGTCAAAGGCATTGTACGGACTTCAAAAAGCGCCACGAGCATGGAATACAAGACTAGACAAATGTCTCACAGGGTTTGTGAAATGTCCTCAAGAATATGCAGTTTACACGAGGGGTCATATGGATCATACCCTAATAATTGGAGTATATGTTGATGACTTGATCATAACCGGAAAATTTGTTGAACAAATCCAGGAATTTAAACACTAAATGATGAATGAATTTGATATGTCCGACCTCGGTCTTCTATCTTATTATCTCGGTATAGAGGTGGAGCAAGGAGATGGAAGAATCACCCTCAAACAAACTGCATATGCAAAGAAACTATTACAACAATTTGGAATGCAGGACTGCAACCTATGCAAATGCCCCATGGAGTCGAAACTGCGATTAGGAGTTGATAAAGAAGGAGAAATGGTGGATCCAACCGAGTACCGACGAATGATAGGATGCTTGAGCTACATGCTACATACACGACCGGACCTTGCATACTCTATTGGGATGGTTAGTAGATATATGGAACGACCAACCATGATGTATAAGAAGGTTGTCAAACAAATCCTAAGGTATCTAAAGGGTACAACTCGAGATTGGTTTGTAATATGTAAATGGAGGTGATGGGAAAATTATTGGTTTCAGCGACAGTAGCTAGTGATGTGGATGACGGTCACAACACAAGCGGACAGATATTCTACCTAAATAGAAGTGTGATTTCATGGGCCTCACAGAAACAGAAAAGCTTGGCACTATCGTCTTGTGAAGCAAAATTCATGGTAGCAACATCAGCCGCATGTCAAGCAATATGGCTAAGAGGATTGTTGAGTGAATTAACCAAACGACCCCCGTAACGTGTTAAACTTTCATTGACAACAAGGCAGCAATTGCCTTGGTAAAAAATCTTGTATTTCATGGGAGGAGTAAACACATCAACACCCGATTCCATTTTATTCGAGAATGTGTTGAAAGTGGTGAAATTGAAGTTGATCACATTAGTGGAGACAAACAATGTGCAGACAGTTTCACCAAGACACTTGCCAAAGTGAAATTTTAAAAAATGAGGGAGCTGATAGGAGTCAAAGGTCTCCCTAAACCAAGTCCAGATTAAGGGGGAGTTATGTTAGAAATAATCAAGACTTGGTTGATTGAAACCGAGTCTCAAGGTACGTGCAATATGCACGTTTAGTTTGTTGCAAAGAGAATCTCGGAATCCGATTATTTTGAACGTTTTTATAGGAAGTTAGTTCTGGAAATTTTTTTGTTTTCTTCAATGTAAATATTAGGCTGGTTGAAGCCAAATGATGTAACTCAGAAAATAATCTTTGTTCATAAATAAAGATTTATCTTCTCCTCTTCATTTTGTGTTCTATCTTGAATTATTTGGGAACAGTCCTGGGTCTATAAATCTGTTAGATTCCACAGATATAATCTCAAAGAATTTGGCATACCAAACGACAAATTGAGAGAAGATTGAAGCGTTAATTGAGCTGATTGCTTGAAGCGAAACAGAAAGAAAAGGGAAGATTGAGAGATAATTGAGGGGGTAATTGCTTCATGCTGGGAAAGAGAGAAACGGATGGAAGATTGAGGTTTTGAGTGATTGTGTAAATTCATTTTTCAATTACGAATAAAATTACAATAATACTCTTAAAAATATCAAAATTATTTCATCTCCTATCAGACTTTTGTAATCTTATGTATATATAAGATATATATTTTGTTGGTGGAAATATATGTCTCGGTCTATATATATATAAATAATAATAATAATAATAATAACAAGGTAGATGAAATGTATGTATAGATTGACCATCATTAACGACTTTAGCGGATTCAAAGTTTGAAAATTTGTAAAATCAAGATCTGATTGCAAAGATTTGGATTGTCCAGTTCCTTTTAGAGCAATTTGCATGGAGGGAAAATGCCTTTGTTACGCTTTTCTTTTTGATGAAACAGGCAACAAATGAAGAGCTTGAATTATTTATTTATTTTTACTAATATTGATAAAGGAAAAAAGAGTAACTCATTTCCTATTATAGAAGAATAAAATATTTTGCAAGACTAGACAAATAATTCCCAAGAAACGACGTAACCTTATGGAAGGCTTAACTCTAATACCATGAATAAACAATTAAATAATATATGAATATTATGTATAGTTTTTATATTTTTACGATAGAAGCAATGGATATTTATATTACATAAGCTATCTAAAATAGGAAATATAACTACTTTAACTAAACTTACAATAAAGCCTAATAATGGTCAAGAATATTGACAAATATATAAATATATTACATATCTTAAAAAAAAAAAATCTCCTAGAAATTTTATTCTTCTAAGAAAGATATTTTAATTTTTTTGTAACTAAAAAAAAATTTCCAGCTTTTATATTTTATTTTATTTTTTCAAATGGTGTGCAAACTTGTGAAAGATAAAAAATAAAAACAATCTATATGGAGTAAAAGATTTTTATTACTAAACACACACGTATATATATATATCTAATTGTAACTCTTTTAATTATAGGAGTTTTTCAAAAATCTATGGGTTAGATTTTTAATGATTTTATATAATAATTTATCTAATCTTGTAAGTTAAGCGTTCTCTATTTTTATCTTATAAATATCCATCATTCAATACATTTCAAAGCATCATTACAAGGTTAGAGAAGCTTAGAAGCAAAAAAACTGGAAAACATCTGCAAAATAATGAAGCTCTTCAACCTGGTTTTCATGGCTGTTCTTCTTTTAATCGGTTCTTCTCTCTCTCTTTATATATATATGTGAATACCTATAGGCTATAGCAAGCTTTTTTTTTTTTTTTTTTTGCTTTCTTTCTGTGTATATATATATATATATTTTAAAAAATAATTATAATGATGTAAGATGAAATGTATGTCTAGGTTGGTCATCATCGACGACTTTGGCCGATTCAACTTCGAAAAACTGCAAAACAAGACTGGATTGCCTAGATTTGGATTGCCGAGATCCTTTTATAGCGATTTGTAAGCTGGGGAAATGTTGTTGTTTCCTATATGTTCCTAATGAACCAGGCATCCCTTGCTGACTTTTTTCATTTCCTATTATAGAGAGCAAAATCATTTCCATTTGAAGGGAAATAAAAAGAAAAGAATTTCCATAATTAAGGAAATTAATTAATTAATAATAATCTCCTTTATCATCTTGCTTTTTTTTTTTTTTTTGTCCCTTCCAACTGGTATTAAATATTGTCAAGCAACACCCTCACTTATGATCCAAAGGTCAAGACACACTAAAAAGTTAGAATTTCTCAAAAAAAAAAAAATTGGTATTAAATATTGAAATTATATAAGAAAAAATGAATAGTTAAATTGACTTTGGCAAGGTGATTATTCAAAAGTGAAAAAAAAAAAATTTATTGCCAATAATTTTTTTTTTCAATTTTTCTACACAAATCTTTTAACTATATATTTGAATAATTTTTTTAAAGGAATATCCATTAAAAAGTTTTTAAGACAGTAAATCTTATAATTACAATGACATTATCAAAACAACATAAGTTTTTTCAAATAATGGTAAATTTTTTTTTCTTGAATATTATAATTATTTGATATCAAATAATTATTTTATATATTAAATTTTATAAAATATATTAAAATTTATTAAGGCATATTATCTTTTTAATTCTACTCAAAATTTCAACAACTATCCTAATTTTAAACTTGGAAATTTTTTTACTAAAACTAATATATTAAATCTTATAAAATCTAATTTTGAATATGTATGTATCTAGTAAATGTAAGGCAAATTGGTCAAATTCATCCCTTAAATTATAAATTTTTTGCGATTTCATCATTTTTTTTTTTTTTTTGGAAAATTTCATCCCTTATTTTATAAATTTTGGCAAATTACATCTTTTCCGTTAATTTTTTTGTGGTCAACCGTTAGTCAACTGTTAATTTAATAAAAATTATTTTTTCAGGGGTAAAAATGTCAATTCATTATTTTTTAAAAAAAAAAACCCAAAAATTATTTCCTCATTCCCCTCCTCCACCATCTCCCCCCGCCTCCATCTCCGCCACCGCCATCTCCCCTCCCCAAAAATAATTTAAAAGTTGTTGAAGTTTCAATTTTATATTTTCCTGCTGTTGCTGCCACAATTTGGCCGTAAATTGCTTTTCACCACGGATGATTTTTATTTCGTATGGGGTCACTCTTTAGTTTTATGCCAACCCTGTATCTTCTTTTCTGCAGGACCCGTGCGGGAAAAAAGAGTCAGAATCTTGTGAAGCCTGTGGTCTAAGAATCTCTCCTAAAATCCCGAAGAAATTAAATGACTCAAATGTTGGAAGCCACCGCTTGTGTGCTTCTTGTGCCAGGGTTTGTTAGATGACTTGGCCCGCATCTTTTGCAATTTCTTTTCTGGAGTTTCTGTTTCAAATTTCTGTGAGCTAGATGATGTTTATTCTAATTGCGGGTTTTTTTTGGTACCAGTTAAAGAAAATAAAGCATTATTGTGCCATATGCAAAAAGATTTGGAATCATTCTGATAGTGGGCGGTGGAGGGGATGGAGGAGGTGGAGAAGGAGCTGGGGGAGATGGCGGTGGCGGAGATGGAGGCGGGGGAGACGGTGGAGGAGGGGAATGAGGAAATAATTTTTGGGTTTTTTTTTTTAAAATAGTGAATTGACATTTTTACCCTTGAAAAAATAATTTTTATTAAATTAACAGTTGACTAACGGTTGACCACAAAAAAATTAACGGAAAGGATAAAATTGGCCAAAATTTATAAGATAAAGGATGAAATTTTCCAAAAAAAAAAAAGAGGGATGAAATCACAAAAAATTTATAATTTAAGGGATGAATTTGGCCAATTTGCCATAAATATAAATATAAATATATAATATTTGATCCATACTTATATATAATTCTAAATTTTAAATGATTTCCTATAAAATTATAAATAAATTAAAGTTCATTAGATCTGATCAGACTCAAATTCTATACCCTAATATTTTCTCTCAATTCTATTTTTTTATTTTTTATTTTTGCTCAATTTTCAAGATAGAAAGAATTCGGCAAAAAAATTTCAATGCACATAGTTTCTATGGAAATCTTTTACCAAAGTAAAATTAATTCTTAATTGTTACAAAAGACTAAATAAATATTTTTAAAATTTTAAAATTTTAAAATTTAAATGTGAAATTTTTATGAATTAAATTAAATTTTAAGAAAAAATTAAAAAAGAATTAAACAAATGCATCCTATAATTTCGATGCTTTTACAAAATATTATATAATATGTATATATAAATTTAAAAATTAAATGATAATCAAAAGAGGTGTATTATTGATTTTCAATGGTGAATTCACATCAGATTCCTAACAAATACTAATACTAAAAAAGAAAAAAAAAATGCAAATACTACTTATCTCACTAAATAAAAAAATAAAATAAAATTCAAATAATAATCACTAAAAATAAATAAATAATTCTAAACAGTTGCACCTCCAACGACGATTGGAGTCTTTACTTGATGACGACCATTTGACCAAGTAAACCCTCCAAACACGTAATTTGGTAAAAACCACTTAGCTTCCAAAGTCAACTTAAAGCTGATTTCTTCACCGGTTTTACTAAAACGCAGCGTTTCAGGCTCGACCGATACGGAAACTCCAGGAATAGGATGGATACGGGCAGAGTACGTAGCCGGTCCATCACCCACATTCTTGACTGTTCTTGACACTGTAACTTTGCCAAGGGGGTTGAGGTTTTTGCGACTGAAATGGACGGATAGTTAAAGTTGTGGATACTAGCATCCTTAGGACATACATATGACGATCCACTAGTTACCGCTTTAATAAGTGTCTGGTTGTATCCTATGGCACATAGAAAATAAAGATGATCCTCTGGTTTTAAGTCGTAGATCAATCCAGGATCCCGGCTCTGTTCGGTTCAATATGACCAGCTCCATAATCAAATGGATTTGTGCTATTGAAATAATAATCTATGGTTTGTGTTGTCTCTTGTTCGTGCTGTCACAAATTAATTATTCACAAAATATTAAAATAAAATGATATATATATATATATTTTTGTTAATCAAAAAAAAAAAATATATATATATATATATATATATATATATCTCAACATTATGATCTCGTGAATTTGGTGTAAGTACATACCAGATGTCATGATTGCAGATCGAATGGCTGCAGGGGACCAATCAGGATGGAGGTTCTTGAGTAGTCCAGCAACTCCAGCAACGTTGGGGGCTGACATTGAAGTTCCAGATAATATGCTGAAATTACTATTCCTCAAGTCACCGAGTACACCTGATGTGCCAGCTAATGGAACATAGGAAGCAACTATCTTGGCTCCAGGTGCAGTGATATCAGGCTGTAAAGATTTTAATATCCATTAAAAAAATATATATATTTAATTAAAAGAAATAATAAATGTGAAAGGAAATTATGCCATGGGATAAAAGTCAACATCAAGTAAGTCAAAAAGGTCAAAATCTGACTAATTAAAACAAGATCGAAGTAAGACGACCCAGGCCGAAGTACAATGCCGAGCTAACTGGTAAAGACGAAGAGAAAACCAGCGAAGTAAGAGACTAGTGAAGTAAATGACTGACGAGATATAAGTCTTGGATATTTCGCTCACTTATTTTTATTTAAATACAATATGAAGTAAGTGGTGGGACCCACAAAAGGCAATAATTATGAACTAAATGTTGCATGACCAAAAGTGGATAAGTGGTAAAAATCTCATGACACATTTCCACTAAATAACAAGGAGGTTTGCCTAAAAGGCAAACCACCTTATCATTTAGGGATCTCTTTATTTTTTTTCTAAATCTTTTCCAACTTTTTACAAAATATATATATATATTCTTAAGAGATGGGTAGTTGAATTTCATGCAAAGAGCCATATCTTAAATCTTTTATTTCCCAGATTTTCTTCCTCACAAAGGATTGAGCATTATTTATGAACTTTATTCTTTCCTAATTTCTGAATTCTCTTGACTAATTTGACCGTTGGAGAGTTTAAACGGAGAAATACCTCTGTTTGAACTTGTTTGCAGGTAAAAGGTTGTTGGTTTTACTATCAAGATTATAAACAGCAGGTCAACTTCAGTTTTCTCTCATATTCGACCCTTTCTTCAACTCAAAATCTCCAATTTCAATTTGATTGATTTCTTGCAACATCAAAATGATTATAGATAGAATGATGATTACCTTGAGAATGTCTGCTGTAATTATATTTGGACCGACGGAGGAGAAAGGTGCCATGGCGGGAAAAGACTTTACACCCAAAATGGAAGTAGTGTGTGTAATATAGGCCTTGGGTTGGGTGGTGGATAGAGTTGTTCGCGAACAAAGCTCGTTCGAACTCGTTTATGCTTGGTTCGAGCTCGTTTGTTTATTAATTGAATCGAACTCGAACAAATTTTTAGGCTCGATTAATTTTCGAGCTTACTCGAACACTTGTTCGCGAAAATAATCGAGCGTTCGCGAACATATTATTAATTTTTTTTATTATAATTTATATATATAATATTTAAATAAAAAAAAAAATGTCATAGTTCGCGAACTCGAGTTCGAACTCAAGCTTTATAAACAAATAATCGGACGAACTCGAGCTCGAGTATGCTTGAAAGTTAAACGAGCGAACTCGAGCTCGAACTCAAGCTTTATAAACAAATAATCGAACAAACTCGAACAAAATTTTTGGCTCGAATTATTAAACGAATGAACTCGAACAGTGTTCGAACACTTAATCTAACGAGCTCAAATTTCTGATGTTCGGTTCGGCTCGGTTCGTTTACAGCTCTAGTGGTGGAGTTCATGTATTTGAACAGTGAAATTGAATCTTTTTGACGGATGTGTATTGTTGGAACAAAATCCATTTCGCTGTTAACAAAACGACGTCATTTAAATTAATATTGAAGTGACATTTGTTAAACGAACCCAAACGACACCGTTTCATTTACATAAAATGGCGTCGTTTCACTTATTATGAAATTTATACGAAGTTGCATTTTCGGAATGCAACTTTCCATTAATGGAAAGGTAAAGTAGCATCCTGGATATGCGACTTCTATTTTTAGCAAGTTGCATTTCTAGAATGCAACTTCAAACTAAAGACGTAGTTGTTGGTTGCGATGAAGCCATTTTGTGTAATGATTTTGAAGTATGGGTCGGGTATGTAATTTCACAAATAAATTGAGCCAAACTTGGATTAAACCCTAAATATTACATGCATGTATGCATGGTTACGTAGGAATATATATATATATATATATATATATATATATATATATGTACGTACTTGTTGCAAGGAACAGTAGTATCATTGCTATTGCATCCTCCCTTCCAACTTTGGGGAATAGGACCAAAACCATCGTCGCTAAAGCTTTTAGAAGAGGCATGAACACCTAAAATTAAATTATTTAATTAGTAATAATTAAGGCTAAAATATGGGGAACATAATTAAAATAATTAAAAATAAATATATATATATTTTTTTTTACCGGTATCAATATGGGCAATTATTACATCTTCACCAAAGTTAGCTCGTTTCCACAATGAACTCTTGGGAACTACACCTTTCCTTTCCGGACCAAGGAATTCCCATGTATGTGTTGTGTGCAATTTTAGCTTTTCATTTGGGAATACAGAAACCACGTCCGGATGATCTACACGTACCACATTAATTTTATACATATATATAAGGAAATCATTTAAATATTACTTAATTGTAAATTTTCACTCTATAAAAATATATATATATATATATATATATATATATATATCAAAAAGACGTAACTCAGTTGGTTGCACCCTCACTTATAACATGAGAGGCCATGAGTTTGAGACATGATAGAAGTTAGGATTTAAAAAAAATATATATGTATGTATCGTACTTTTAATATTTGCTGCCTCTTCCTCTTCCAGCATTGCAGCAAAACCATTAATGTGCCTCTGGTAGGAGTAAAATATAGCATCCTTGGCCTTTTCTTTGCTGCAGAATAAAAATTAAAAAAAACACTATTTTTCCTTCATTCTTCTTCTTTATTTTTGTTTCTATACTTATTTATTTTTTCTTTTAGGTGGAACTTTTAAAATAATCAAACATTTTCCTCTAAATAATAAATAAAAATCTAGCATTAATGTATCACATTTTCTCTTCTAGCAGTAAAGAAGTTATCAATGGCAATAACATCATTACATCTAGCAATCAATTTATCCACTAAATGACTTTCAATAAATCCAGCTCCGTTAGTCACCACTACCCACACGAACTCTCCCAATCCCCTTATTATTATTGTTGTTGTTGTTGCCTCCAAAGCCATAGTTATCATGATAGGAGCTATTATTCACAGACATCTGTGAATAGGTTGACGTCGTAGTGTCTTCTGATTCATCATTTACAGAAAGGTGTGATCTGGGTTGAGGGCGACCGGGAGAAGGATTGAGGAGTAATAAGCTGGGCTAAAGGATGAAAAATGTGGAACCAATTAGAATTCCATACGAATTAATATTTTATTATATATTAATATTTTTATAATTTTAGAAGATATAATTTTATTTGGAATTCGAACGTAGACTAATTTGAAAGTTAAAACAAGGGCTTGGAATATACATATATAAATCTAAGACAACTCATTTAGTTCAATTAACTCTATTTTTCCTTCTTTTTTTTTTTCTTTTCTTTTCGGTGGAACTTTTCAAATAATCAAACATTTCCTCTAAATAATAATAATAATAATAATAAATAAAAATAAAAATAAAAATCAAACATTTATTTTCCTTCAATTTTGATTAAATTTCAAATCCACGTCTCATGTTCTCTTCTATGTAAAGAAGTTATCAATGACAATAACATGATCACCTCTGGCGATCAATTTATCTACTAAATGACTTCCAGTAAATACAGCTAATAAAATAAATGGTAGACTTTTGGATATATAATTTTTAAAAATTATATATTGATCCCAATAGAAAAAAAAAAAGCAAAATAAAAAAATTATTGAAATAAAATTATTACTTTGAATAATAATCCTACATAAAAAATTATAGTACTTTATGAAAACTCGACAAATTGAACTTTAAAAATAATCGAGAAATATATGAAAAATAATACTGAATTTTTCAAATATTACATAAAAAATAGTAGAATACAAAATATATATATATATATATTGAAAAATATTTAAAGTTTAAATACGCCTTCTTGACAACTATCTAATAGAAAAAAATATTAATAATATGAGAAGATAAAAGTTTAAATAAAATTAAAATTTAATATATTAAAAGAAGATTAAAGAAACTATTGGTAAAGTAACAAAAAAAATAAAAAAATTACAAAAATAATACCATTAAAAAGTTATAATTTTATATATGAATCTTATATATATCATTTTGTTGAACCTCAATCCATTTAAAGAATCTTATTTATTAATCATATTTTAGAGATATTTGTATAAATTTAATTAATTCATAAAAAAAGCATCAATATTTCAAAAAATAATTTAAAAAAACAAATTAAAATAACTTTTAATATTAATATAGTGTTATTTTTATATATATATAATTAAATTAAACAAATTTATATATAAATAATTCTGTATTTAATATAATGAGAGGGTTATATATTTGTAGATAAACATCATCTAGTCGTATATATACATTCATCTTCATGTACTATCAATAAATTTAACAAGCAACCCCAACGTTTCACACGTGGGTGCTCATAATAATACATACAAAGTTTCACCATAATACCAAAAAGAAGGTGATTTTAAGATTTGAATTATTGTATTTTAAAATATTATATAAAATTACGAGTTTTATATTTAAATTTTATTAAAGTAAAAAATAAAATTTTATGAGCACAATTTGATTAAATTTAAATTAATTAAAATATTTAAAAGAAAAAAAAAAAAAAAAAGTTAGAGTTATGGGATTACTTATTTAAACTTCATTATATGACTCAAAGATTCTGCTTTGCTTGTGATTGGACGATCACTTTTCGTACTTAGGGTTGTAAAAAGAGATGTGACTTGTATTTATATATATATAATTTCTATATAATCTCAACAAATTTATCTTTACTAATTTAAGTTCTAAATTTTTTAAAAATAAAATTTTATTTATTTTTTAAAAGTTTATTTGAATATTTTTTTTTTTTTTTTTTAAAAAAAAAGTAAATTCTTATTCATTTTTCTTCTATCTTTGCTATTTTAAAGGGAAAAAAAATCAAAATTATTTATTAAAGCTCAAGGGTCCATTTGGACAAAATTTAACTTTCTTTTTTTCTTTTTTGTTAAAGGAAAATTTTTATTTAACTTTTTTTGATGTTTTATTTTATCATCCAATAATTATTTTATTTTTAGATAAAACAAATTTAGGTAAAAAAAGTTTAAAAATTTAAAATTTAAATTAAAAAATCTATATTTTTATTTTTATTTTTATTTTGTTTTATAACATCGATAATTTAATTATTATTTTTATAGAATTCAAAAATATTTATTAATCGTATTTGGACTATCTTTTTGATCATCTTATAACATTATAAATGTAATTCTTTATTCATCGATCATGTATTTTATTGCTTTTATACTTTCCTCTTAACTACTTCCTCTTTTCTTGCAATTCCAATTTTTTTTTTTTTCAAAAATAATAATAATAAACACGAAGTCAAAGTATAAAAAAAAATTCTGTTACTATAAAAAAGAAAGTCGGCCCGCGGGAGCGTACACTGGTCAACTCATTTTTTAACTCAGTTCCCTTACCCAACTGCACTACGTGGTTTAAGTGTTCTTGGCACATAAGGAAACTACTCGGAAGAAATTTGATATTTTTTTAAAAAAAAAAAAAAAAATCCCGTTCCCATTCAGGTAGATAAACTTGATTTGATTGATTTCTTCAAAAAAAAAAAAAAAAACTTGATTTGATTGATATGTTCTATATTATACACAACAATATGTAGGAAATACTTTTTTGCAATTGTATAATCATTAGAATAATGCCCATTCGAATTTGTGTGTGATTTCTGGAAAGTTTCTTGATTTTTCAAGGAAACGGGCGCAAAACCCATTTACGGATTTTGATAATAGGAAAAGAGAAATTTTGCACAATGTTTGTGTTGACGAAAGGTTTTTTTGTAGTTTTTTAATAGTGGGTTTTAGGGATATTTATGATTGCGGTTTCCGAGCAGACATAGGAAGAAGAAAGAGAGTACTATTGTGTATCTCTGTTTCTAAGGAAAATCGCAGGAAAAGAATAATTCCCTACGTATTCAGGGAGTGAGTAAGGATGATGATTAATTTTGCAGGCATTGTAAAGCAGAAAACCAAGCAGGTATTTATTTGATCGATGTTTATTCTTTTTCATATGTGGTCTTTTTGTGGCATTCATTTTTTCATACTTTGATGGTTGTTCTTTCAAATTTTTTTCTTAGAGCTCTCCTTTAAAAAAAAAAAAAAAAAAAAAAAAAAAATGCGTTCTTTGACATAATATTAGCTATGATACGATCATCTTGACATGGCCGATTGTGTAAAAATATGAGAGGCAATGTTTAAAAACATTCAGGACATGGTATTCATTCAGAATGATAATTGGGGTTTTAAGATTTTTTTTTTTTTTTTCCTCTTTTTTAATATGTAGAATGGTATTCTGAGGTATTTCCAAATTCAAGATTTATGATCTATTCTGCTAAGCATCCTTTAGTGTAATCCTTTTAAGGAAATGATATGATGTTATTTTGTTGCACAATTACTGTCAGCTCAACCTTTTTAGTCATAGTTGTTAATATGCTGATATAGCTTTCGGTACTCTTAGCCTCAAATTTGTGCCAAGAACTATGAGATTGCATGATATAACAAAAATGTCATACAGAACAATGACCTGAAAACATGTACATCAACAATGGAAAATGGAAGTAATTTCACATGGACAAGACAGAAAGCATTAGGCCTTAGTTTTGTCTTGCATCCATGAATTTGAGTATTCTTACATTTTTGGGTGTTATGTTTAATATCTATAGGTTGTCTTCCAAGAAGTTTTCTCTGCATCTGATCCCAAGACACTTGAGGAGCTGAAAGAATTGAGCTCCAGAAGGAAAGCAATCGAAGAGTCCATTAATGAAAGTAACTCTATTACAGAAGCCATTGCAAGAGAAATGTCAGGGGGGTTGACTTCACGTTATGAACAGGTGATACAAGTAGTTAGTTGTAATGATTGTATGTTTACTATATGTCCATCTACAGTTCTTTCTATCAATTCTTATTCAAAACTCAATTTGTTTATAGACCAAAACATATAATGCTGTCAACCTGGACATGGAATATTTGACTGTTTTTGGGATGTTTTAGATTTAGAATGTTTGTTTCTATATTATATTGTAGATTTTTGTTTAGTTTTTCCATCATAATGTATCACTTTGTGCAATTTTCTTACTGATTGACAAGAAAACTATATATAGCAACATTGTCGATTTAAAATGACAAAGATAACTTGTAATGTGTAGCTCTTATTCCCATCTCTTATAGGACATTCAGAAGTTGGAGCAGTATCTACCATTACTGGAGAACTTGTTGTATCACGTGTTGGTTTATAAAAATTCTAAAGTGGCTCACTGGATATCAAACCTAAAGATATCATGGTGTAGCTCTCTTACATCATCACTTTTCTTCTACTCTAAAGGGATAAAATATTTTGAGATTCATGATTTGAGGTTCGAGCAAGGAATGATACTTTTTCTTTATGGTGGAATGATTCGAGAACGGGCCCTAGAAGTTCTTCAAACTGGTATGTTTTATATGTTAGTCTTTGTTCTGATCCTTATACAGAATATCTTTTCCAAAGTTCTGCAATTTATTTTTTTAATATTTTCATTGTAGATATGGTGCAATCTGCAACTCTTCTCAGAAAAGCTGCTGGAGTTTACCAATATTTAGCTGAAGACGTTCTTCCCTGTTTACGAACTAAACAAGGTGTAGAAAGGCCTCCGGAATGTATGACTAAGGTGTCTTCTGCAATGAGTCTTCTTTGCTTGGCTGAAGCCCAGGTGAGTGTTTATCAGTGAGAGTTGTTGGCTGCACTGAGATCTTTTTTTTTTTTTTGTTTCTCTATAGTTTCTTCTTCCAGTGATGATTAAATGTCTCCCAACATTTGTAGGCTGTGACTGCAAGGAAGGCAGAAGAAAAAGGAAACACTCCAAGTCTTTTGGCTAAACTGCACCGTGGTGTTGGAGACATCCTTTCCGAAGCTCTTGACTTCCTGCATTCAGTGTCCAAGGAGTGTAAATATGTTTCATCAAGACTTAAGGTATGCCAAGTTATCTGCTTAGTATTTTGTTGGTATGTCTACTGCAGATAAAATATACACTCTAATTTATAAGTATCTTTTATCATAAAACTGTTCATTGGTAAATATCCTTTAGTGTTAAAAACTTGCTGCAAATTTTGGTGATACTTCTTTGGTTCTATGACCTTAACCTGAAGTCATTGGTAGTGTTTGTAGAGCATGTTTTTGTAGTATTATATACAAACATGTGATTTTCTCACAAGTTTTTGACAGCTTAATTGTTTTGGAGTACCTTAGTTTTGAAGCACAAAATCTTGGAATTGTTAATCACATGCAGAACTCTTAAGGTTTCCTTTCAGGGATAAACTTATCATTTACATAGTTTTGGGGGATGTTTTATTATGTATGCAGGATTTCATTACAAGTAATCAAGTTCTTCACGAGGTAAAGAGTTTCAAGTACTTTGCAGAAAGCCTAATGAAGGATGGTAAGATTGGTGCAGCAATTGGAGTTCTTCGGAGTATATTAAACTATTTAGAAAAGAACACAACCAAAGAATTTTCATGGAAATTGGTATTTAAGCAAGTAAAGGAGGAGTTAACAACATTACTTAGAAAATATGAACATGAAAATGAGATTGTATGGCATGAGAAAATCCCTCATCATCTTGATATATGTCCTGAATCCACCAAAATCGTGAGTTCTATACCTTATAAATCTGAGAAAAGTAACACAAGTCTAGTTTTCCAAGTATAAACTACAAACTGTACAGAAGTTTTGTTATTTAATTGTCCTTTTTTGCTCCATTTCTTGAGAGGGAGGCTCCCTATGAAGCAAACTGTGCATCCTCTGCTCAATATTGTACTTTGCTGGGGCGGCTTGAACTATACAAAAATCTATAGTATACATTTGGTCCTTGAGAACATCTGTTTATTGCTTAGATTAGTGGTTGCTGCACTCTTGATAAGGCATAAACTGAAATATGGTGATATATATAAAGATTTGAATTATGTTGTTTTGTTGTCTCTGGTTTTTTTTTTTTTTTTTTATACCATCATGATTCCAATTAATTCATATTCGACCCAAGTTGTTGCGATTGTAGAATTTAACTTTTACTTGGGGAAAGACTTTACCCTGACTTGTCGAACTCTCTAGCATTTACCATATGATTTTCTTATTATGTCAAGTCAAGTAATTGTGTTTATTGCTAAACATCAATTTGCATTTTGTGTGGTTAGATTTATACTTTTCATCATTATTTTTTGTGTTTTTTTTTTTCTTATATTGGTATCTTATTAAGGATCAAAAAAAAAAAATTAATACATATTTTTAAATTTTAAATATATAATATAAATAAATACATAATTGTTTATAGTAATAAATTTAATAATGAATATATACATGGTTGTCAACAAAAATAATTGTTTTGTAACTCCAATTTATAATTTTTAGATTATAAGTAAAATTATTTTGAATTTAGTATGTTTATTATTAATAATATCCTTTTGTCTAAAAAAAAAACTCAGAAACAAACCTAGTTAAATCCAGGATCAGGATTTGACAGATGGGAGCAATAGAACCGTCCAAATCGTAAAGGAAAACGTACAAATTTTTTTTTTTTTTTTTTGATAGATAAATTGCTGAGATTGTTAATTGTTAAAGAATTGGGTGGTTACAAAAAACACGGATGGCGTTCCGGGAGCAAGAAAATTCAGACAACGTCATTGGACTTCACGAATACACGACTAAACGAAACACAAGTAACATTATCATCAATAAACCAAGTAATATCTCGATAATTCAGCATTCATGATTCTTGATTAAACATCCATGGCTACTCAGTGCAGCTTTACTTCGTGCTTCGCTGTGAGGCCGACTAATACCAGAGAAAACATAAATCCATTTCCATTTACCCATTTCAGTTGTTCATTCAAACAGAACCCACTTTGTATTTATCCCAATTCACTGAAGCTTTTGAATTCTAGGTAAATTGAGGATGTAATTTGTTTTGATTCTTGGTTACTTTGGCTATTTTAAGAATTTTTTCTTGATGGCGAGATTGGGTTTGCAGGTTGAATAGAGGTGTTTCTGCTGTTGTCTCTGATAGCTCTGCTGTCGAATTAGGTTACAGTGGTGCTGATGTCTTCAGGCTGACTTATTTAGAGGTGGGGTTTTGATTTCCTTATCTGGGATTTTTGCTCTGATTAATTATATTGTTGAATTTTTTCCTTTTTGCTCTAATTAGGCAAATAGTTGGCTATGGGAAGTTAGTGGGGTGAAACTTTTGGTCGATCCAATCTTGGTTGGAAACTTGGATTTTGGAATTCCTTTGCTTTTTGATGGTGCTAAGAAATTTTTGAAGAATTTCAAGGTAAAAATTTGTTCTTTGCTTTCTTTGCCTATTATTTATTTGTTTTCATGTTTGCACTGAGGAAGTATTTGCTAATAATGTAATGTTGTCTTAAAATGCAGCTCGATGATCTTCCTGAGATTGACTGCTTAATAATTACGCAAAGTCTTGATGATCACTGTCACTTAAAGACCTTAAAGCCCCTCTCACAGAGGTTGCCAAGTCTGAGAGTTATTGCAACTCCCAATGCTCAATCGCTGTTAGATCCCCTTTTCAGCAATGTAAGAAAATATGTTCAAATTTGATGTTAATACATACACATGCTGAATCAAATTTTCTTGGAGGAATTAGAATTCAGTATTGTGTAAGAATATGATAAGCTGAGTTTAGGTGCTTTTACTCCCACCTGGAAGGTGCAATTGTTTTTCTACTGCATCAAATTAGGAAACGATTTCTAGTTTTTCATACTTTGAGGTATCATAAGAACTGATATATACTAGTTTTTTTTTATGAATCAACTTTCAGTAACAAAAATGGCTCCAACAATTATATCTAACCCAAGAAATGTAACTGAAATATGATTGACATAGATCATGAGGTACTGTTTAGATCATGATTGACAAGTATTATTATTCAGGAAATTTTGTACAACTTAGTCTCAAAATCTTGATTTAGTCTGTTTGTGTATCTTCAGCATGACCAACTGATGTTCACTCTGTTCTGGGAATATCTTAGATCACATACTTGGAACCTGGTGAGAGCACAGAGATTAAAGTAGAAAACAAGTCACCAGTGAAAGTACGTGCTACTGCAGGGCCAGTTTTGGGTCCTCCTTGGCAGCGCCCTGAGAATGGGTATTATTCACTACTATATTTTATCCTTGTAAAGATTCTTGCAGATTCACTCATTTACTCAGTTTTATTATGCTCCAGCTATCTAGTCACTTCCCCACAAGGTCAATTGACTCTGTATTATGAACCTCATTGCGTGTACAACAAGACCTTTCTGGAAAATGAACGCGCCGACATTGTCATTACCCCTGTTGTAAAGCAACTATTGCCGAATTTCACATTGGTTTCCGGGCAAGAGGACGCTGTTCAGCTTGCAAAATTACTTAATGCCAGGTAGAGAAACTGAAATGATGGCTCAAATCTTTTGGTTTTTTCATCTTTCTGCTTTTTGGTCTAGAAAAAAAAACAGTAAAGAGTACCTTCTAACATGCTTTGTTCTATTGCCTTGACAGGTTTATTGTGCCAATGAGAAATGGTGACCTTGATACCAAAGGTTTACTCGCCAGTATTCTCCGAAGCGAGGGAACAATAGAATCATTCAAGGTAATCATTTTTAACTCCTTGTTAACTTTTGCTGTTTTTGATTTCCATTTGGCAATTGGCAAATTTTTCATTTTGGTATTTAAATATATTGATGCAATAGGCCTTGGGATGCTTGTCTGCTTATGTTTTCCGGCAGTTTTTCATCAATGTCTTCTGTTGCAGGAAATTCTGTCAAAGGAACTAGCAGATGCAAAGGTTGTCGTACCCACTCCTGGCGTGCCACTGGATATTTCGGCCACTACCCAAAGTTCAGTTTGATGACCTTGAAATCTTGTAAATCTGCATTTTTTTCTCTAGTCCATTTGTTGTGAAATCCTTAGAACTGTCTTATCTCTAATTTGCATACTCAGGATATTAGTACTACTAATTTTGTTTCGTATCCTTGTCTCACTCCCAAATCAGGCACCACAAGATTTTTTTTTTGTAAAGGAGTGTGCATTTACTGACCATGCTTTCTGTTAATTGCAAAAAAGCTTGGAAATATGAGGACTTCTTCGATTGTCCATTTTTGGGCAAAGTATTTGATAAAAGACAAAACAAAGAGAGTAATTGGAACATATAAATAGTTTATATTTATTATAATTATAAATAATTTAAATTGAAATTGTGAATTAAATATACAAATATTTTTGGGATAGAGTTGGTAGGGGCCGCGCGAACGCAGGCCCCCACTATCACAAATTATGACGTTGGCTCTCCCAATTTAGGGAGACCATAGACAGACACCCCTCCAAAGTGCAATGGAGGTCATCTACCTAGGCCATGGGTCTTATTGATCACCCATTGACCTCGTCCAGGTAAGTAAGTTCTCTGTTGCCAACTTTGCTTCTAAAATAGGCCTGCTTTACTCTTACTTTCTTCTGTTCATCCGATGTGGTATTTTTTTTGTTAAAATACACTTTATTAAAATAGAACAAATAACATAAAAGTTGAAAAAATAATAATAATATTACAATGGAGTTATTAAAATAAATAAATAATGCTTATAAAGGAAATTAATGGAATTATATTATTCGTACAACTGACTTTCAAGATTTGTTTAAATGCTAAAAATTACTATTTTTTTTCAATTAATTTTTAAAGTTTAATAATTTTTTTAAAATATTATATAGTATTTAAAAGTTCTTAATATTTTTTAAAAAAATATTAATATTAATAATAATTAATTATAATATTTTTTAATGTTTTTAAGAAAGAAAAAATTTAAATTTGTTATAAATATATCTATTTATTATGTGAATATCCATTGTATCATATACCTTATAAATTTCTTTATTGTTTTATAGTCCAAATTTATCTAGCACTTTATTCCCTACTTTATCTAGGGTTTTATCTCTATTAATAGACAAGTCTTGTATAGAGAAGATGAATGAATAAAATTACTCTCTATTCTTTTTCTCCTTATATTGTCTCTATTTTCTCCTTATTATTATTAGTTTTATAACACGTTATCAACCCGAGTCTTTAATAATTTCAGATTAATAAATAATTTGATTATTAAATAATTCGATTATTTAAATTATTTAATATTAATCATAATTAATTATAAATTTTTTTAATGTTTTTAAGAAAGAAAAAATTTAAATTTTGGTTTTACAATTTAATTTAAATTTAAAACTAAATTATATGTTAAATAAAATACGATTAACTAAAATGTATAACTATAGAATTATATTTTAAAATATAATTTAGGGTAAATCATTCAAACTGCACTCAAATTATTTGAAATTCGAGTTGCACTGCACATTTTTTTTTCTTTTTTTTGCACCCAATTTTAAAAAGTCACTACTTTTGTCCTTCCATCCAAAAAAAAACATCATTATCTGTTAATATTTAAAGTAATTTAAATATATGGTTAACCTCTCCACTTTACTTTTTTTTTAAAATGGGTTTTCTATTTTTATTCTTCCCTTCTTCTTCTCCTCTTCCTCCTCCTCACCACCATTATCACAACTCACTTTCAATTTCCTTCCCACTGTCAACCAATTTTTTATTTTTTATTTTTTTTAGATGAGTTTCCCGTTTCTACAATTCCCCTTATTCTTCTCCTCACCACCACCTCCGACCACCATTATCGACATTATCTTTTCTTCGTTTTCTCCCAAAAATATGAATTGGTTGATTGTGAAAACCCATCGGTGTACGATATGCAAAAAGGTGAAGAACTCATCGGTTTTCGTCAAAGAAAGTTTGAAAGATCAAAACTTTTCTGTGAGGGAAAAAGAAAAGAAAAAAAAGAAAAATTATTCAAGCTTTCTTGAAAGGAGAGACAAAAGCAGTCATGGGAGGAAGTGGAGGAGTTTTGGTCAAGACAATTTCTGGGTCGATTTCTTCATCCTCCTATCCTCATGTCCCTACTTTATTCAATGAAAATGGTTGGGGAATTAGAATATCGGATCTAGAAATTTGGGGGTGAGGAGGAGGAAGAGGAGAAGAAGAAGGGGACGAATAGAAACGGGAAACCCATCTAAAAAAAAGAAAAAAGAAAATTGGTTGACGGTGGGAAGGAAATTGAAAGTGATTTGTGATAATGGTGTTGGGAGGTGGTGGTGAGGAGGAGGAAGAGGAGAAAAATAAAAACAGAAAACTCATTTTAAAAAAAAAAAAATGAAGTGGGAGGTTAACTATATATTTAAATTATTTCAAATATTAACAAACAGTGATATTTAGCTCGGTGGTGATCAATGAAGATGCGAGTTCGACTCTCACTAATAAAATTAAAGTTTTTTCATACCATCATAATAAAATATTTATAAGGTGAAAAGATAAAAAATACCCCAGAATTTCAAATAGTTCAGTGTAGTTTGTATGGTTTACCCTATAATTTAATTAAGTTTAAAATTTCCTTTCAGCTTTTGTTTAAGTTGTTTGTATTTCTCCTTTCCTAAACGTTTGTATAAGTTGTTTCCATTCTCTTAGTTTTCTCCGCCTGGTTGGTTTTTGTTTGCCAAACTTTAGTGGGTTAGTGGCCGCCACCAAAATCACTTTTCTTTCTTCTTTCTTTTATTTATTTATTTATTTTCCCTCTACTTTTACTAAAAATAATAAAATAATTAGCGCGGGATTAATTTATTGAGTAATATTATTTTAGGTAAGTTGACAAATTTATATAATTTTTGTAATTTCATATATTTTTAAAATTTTTATATGATTTTATCTCTTATTTTTATAATTTTAACTATTTTTATTATTTTATCAATTATTAACAGTCACATGTTAATCAATTTTTTATTTTTTTTTTAATATAAATTCTTCTTCGGCCATCTTCATCATATCCCCATTTCTCATAATCTTGGGATATGGAGTTCCAACGATACTTGTGAATTTGGTGATAGTCATAATTCTAGTGCATTCATTAAATTTGGAGTTCACAATATACAATATGCCAAATTACGACAAATTTAATAGGAAAATTTGCATTCATGTTTACCTAAGAGAATACAGTGCTGATTTTATATTTAATGGGTTGCAGTTGTCTAAGTACCTCATCCATTTCCATTCGCTCACTTGGCGTTACTTTTGAGCAATTCAGTCCAATTTCCAATACTGACGCAACAATCTTATGCACACTTTTTGCAATTCCTCCTTCCATGATGCCATTCTCTTCCCTTTCCATCCAAAAAAGAAAAGGATCTACAATCTTCATAACTTGTTCTTGTGACAAATTCAATTGGACATACTTGTGTAAATTCAGTCCTTCAACGAACCTTTCATCAGTTGGTCTTATTCCTGTGAACATCTCTAGCAGTAATATCCCATAACTGTAAACGTCCCCCTGAATTGAAGCTTTACTTCCCATTCCATACTCTGCAATTTCAAGAATTCTGTCAATATAAATATAACAAGTGAAAAATGCATCAAAATTTCATTTTTTTTATAGTGGGTTTATTGTTAATTGTTACCTGGAGCTGCATAACCAATTGTTCCCTTGATTGCCAAAGAACTGTTTGTTCTTGGTTCACTAAATTCATTAGCGGTTTTTGGTAGAAGCTTTGCTAACCCGAAATCGCCCACGTGAGCAACAAGACTAGCATCAAGAAGAATGTTACTTGGTTTTAGATCACAGTGTACAATATTTACTACTCCACAATCATTATGAAGATAATGCAATGCTGAAGCAACATCAATTGCAATATTCACTCTTTGTACAACATTTATGTTTCTTGATCCAGAGCTTTCTGTTTCAGGATGCAGCCATGAGTCGAGACTTCCATTTTCCATGAACTCGTAAACCAGGGCCATGAATTCTTGACTCTTTGAATCAGCACTAGAGCAACAGGTTAATACAGGAACAAGATTTCTATGTCGAATGTTTCTAAATGCTTGAACTTCAGCTTTGAAGCTTTTTGAAGCACCCATTTTCTTGAGATCAAGAACTTTAATTGCAACTAGCTTATCTTCATGTTGATCCAACTTTCCTTTATAAACAAATCCGAAATTACCTGATCCGATTAAGTTATCAGAAGAAAAACCCGCTGTTGCACGGTGGAGTTCATGATAGGAAATCCTCAAGAACTTGTCTTCTTCGAGATCCTTGGAATTCGACACTTTTCTTCTATAAACTTTCTTGTAATAAAAGAACAGTCCTGCACAAATCAGTATTACAAAAGAGGAAATGGACAATGTTACAATGGTGACCAAACGCTTTACAATCTTCTTTCTGTGGAAAACAGGGCAAGATGGGAAATTCAATTCTGAAATTCCTCCACAGAGTTCTTGATTTCCAGCCAGCATTGCGATGCTTGAATTTCCAAAAACTCCATCAATTGGAATCTCCCCATGAAGCTTATTAAAAGAAAGGTTTAAATATTTCAAAACAATAAGCTTTTCTAATTCTTTAGGTATTTCCCCTGTCAAATTGTTCTGTGATAGATCCAAATGCAAGATGCCCTTCAAAAGACCTAAACTTGAAGGAATGGTTCCACTGAATAAATTCCCTTGCAATTGCAAGTCCTCCATTTTTGAACAACCACCAATTGTTCTTGGAATTTCACCTGCGAATCTGTTGTATGAAATATTAAATGCAAAGACATCTGCCAAATTTCCAATTTCCACTGGCACTGAACCACCCAACAAGTTATGCGATAAATCAAGAACTTGAGGTGAGAAGGACCCTCTAAAAATCTCAGAGGATAAGTTTCCAGTGAGTTTATTTCCAGAAATGTTTAGCTTTCTCATACTTTTGCAGTTTCCAAGAATTGGAGGAATGTTGCCCTCAAAATTATTGCCTCCTAACCGAAGATCATACAAAAAGGATAAGTTAAAGAGACTGTATGGTATTGTTCCAGAAAATTTGTTTTCTTGAAGATTCAAGGTTTGTAAATTCTGAAACTGACCAAAATCGCTTGGTATGCTTCCTGAAAGTAAACTTCCCTCCATGTTGATGTTGTACAAGAATTCATACCTTCCAAGTCCTAAAGGGATATTTCCATAAATATTATTAAACCCACCTACCAGTTGTTGGAAATCAGATGAAAAATTACTAATAGTTTTGGGTAATTCACCTCCAAAATTATTAGTATCAAAGCCTAGAATCTGTAGACCGCTACAGTTAGTCAGTGATGACAAGAAAAGCAAATCATCATTGGAATTTCTGCCAAACTGATTCCCAGCAAGATTTATCCATGTGAGATTCCAAAGATTTCCTAAATTATAAGGAACTCTTCCACCAAAATTGTTGTAGGAAAGATCAATCATTTCAAGACTAGAAGCATTGAGGAAGGAATTTGGAATGTTTCCACTAAACTCATTCGAAAAAGTAGCCATCACTGCTAATTTTGGTAAATTGACACCAATATGGTTTAGCAGATTCCCATGAAAGAAATTATTTGCTACTGAGAATACAAGTAGAGACGAAAAATTGAAAATCGAAATAGGGATTTCTCCAGTTAATTTATTTCCATGAACTGAAAAACGAGATAATTTTACTAAAAATCCCAATTCATTTGGAAGATCACCTTCCAATTGGTTTTCTCCAACATTGAATACTTGCAGAGACGATAAGTTTCCTAAAGAAGGAGGAATTTTTCCTATCAAATTGTTCTTTCCTAAAAAAAGAATAACGAGCTTACTCAACGAGCCAAGTTGAGCTGGAATTTCACCTGTAAGTCCTCGAGGATCAGTAGTAATAATTAAGCTCCTAAGCTCTGTACAGTGACTCAAATTAGCTGGAATTTCTCCAGTCCATGAGTTTAATGACATATTAAGTAACCTTAATCTGAACAAACGACCAATCTGCTGAGGAATCTCACCATAAAATCTATTAGCTCCAAGTTCCATAAACTTCATAAAACTAAGATTTCCAATATGAGGAGTAAATGTACCAAGCAATTTGTTACCTCCCAGCGCTAAGGATATGACTCTCCCGTGCCGGGCACTGCATTTAACTCCTTGCCACAGACAATGGTGCTGAGAATCATTCCATGAATTGAGAACTCCATTAGGATCGTCAGTTATGCGGTTCTTGAATTCCAGCAGGGCATTTCGATCAGTCTCGTTCCCAAATTGAGTTGCTTGAGCTGAAACATGGTGTTGCTGATGATGATCATCATAAGGAGGAGTTAATAAACTGATCATCATTACTATAAAAAGTACCCACCAATTTGAAGCCTCTGGTTTCATGTTTTCTTTTGAGATAACATGGAGAAAAGGGAAATGGAAGTAATTAAATGGAGCACTTACTTTCTTTTTTATGAGGAAACTGACGAAGATTTCATAAGCAAAAGTCAACGACAGTACAATTATGATGGCAGAGATTTCAGCGAAGATTTCGCAGCTTATTTATGGGGAAAATAATAATAAATTCAGCTTAGATCCAAAATAATTGGAAATGAAGAAAAAAAAAACTCTGGATAATATTTAATAATTGATCAAAAGTGATTTAAAAAATATATTTTATAGTTAAATTGCATAATTTTTTTTTCCAACTATTAAATATTAACCTAACAAAATGATTAGAACATTAATTAAGTGGTTGAAAGCCTTTGCTTGTAGGGATAGTAAATAAATGTATTGTTTATTGTGAATACCATTTATTGTAAATATTACGTAAAAATCAAATTGAAATAGTATATAAGAGTGAACAAAAATTAAACTCACAACTCCAATAAAAATATATTAATCAAAGCTGACATTTCAAATATTGAATAATTTTTAACCCAAAAAAAAAAAAAAAAAAATTGCTATATGAAGGGAAGGAAGACTTAACAATATAAATTTTCAAAGTCTGTGCCCCTCAAGTCAATAATAGCAAGATTATCCAGAATTCCTTAAAAGGAGTAAGTCAACAAGTCCACATCTACTTTTAAAGTCAAATGTTCATTATTATTATTATCATTCTTAGAAACACCCACAAAATTATTTTAAAATATAAAATCAGTGGAAGGATTTGCTATTTGAAGGAGGGGAGACTAATAATATAAAATTCAAAGTTTGTGCCATTGAAGTCAATAATAGCATGATGTCCAAAATAGCTGAAATGAGTAAGTCAATAAGTCCACATGTACGTTACAGTCATATTTATTACTCTTCTTTCCTTTTTTTTTTTTTTTTTTTTTCCCTTTTGTTTTTCCTTAACTCTTTTGCCAAACAATTTTTTACTAAAAGGCTTTAAGATTTTATTTTTTTTCCAAAAATTTTCACTGTTACAAATAAAATAACATGAGGGAGTACTGCAAAATTTTGTACTTGGTATTTAATCGATATTAAGATTAGTGATAGATGTTAATGCCTTATATTGAGGGTATTCGGAAGTCTTTCAAAAACTCTTAACTTTCTTCTCCTCTCTTCTCTAGCCACCACTCACCAGCCTTCTTCTTCCCTCCCGACCAAGGGAGAGCTTTCAACCCCAGCTATAGCTCTTTTTGGCCAAAGATCAACCTTTTATGTCTCGTATTTCTCTCCTTTCTTTTTTTTTTTCTTTTTTTGTGATTTTCTTGTTTTTTTCCTACTCCTTCAGTGTTTGTTTCATTCTTGAGTTTTGTTAATGTTGTTGTTTTAGTCTATTCTTTCTTCTTCTTTAGTTTTTTATTCTAATTTCATTTCTCGAATGCATAGTTCTTTACTGATATATCGGTTCTTTTTTATTCTTTGAAGAAAAATTTGTCAAACTTAATCATTTATATTTGGGCCTTTGTTCTATTTTTATCTTTTTTTTTTTAGGCATCTTATGAAATTTTTTATATGCCCGGGATATGGATTAGGTTGTTGTTGAAGGAAAAATGTGAAATCAAACCCTCAATGCAATTGAGTTTCGTGTTTAACAGTTGGAATATTGAAGATTTAGATAGGATATCTGTTGTGTTTTTTGTTGCTTTATTTTTTTTTTTTTTTTTTTTTTTTTTTAGTTTTATATTTAGTGATTTCCAACTCACCTAAATTTTTTAAGTTGAGTATTTTATCTCCATCTAATTTTAGGTTGGTGTTTTGTTCTAGTATCGTGAATGATTTTAATCATTCAACTGTGTAATATTTATGTTTATTGAAATTTCACTTATATTTAAAAAAAAAAAGAAAAAAGAAAAAAGAAACTTACATTGAGGGCATTAGAAACCGATGAATAATTCATGGTTCCATTGTATTCGAGGTTTTCAAAATTATATTGAACTAACCAATTCCACCCATTGAGCTGAAAATTTAATCAAAAAAATTATTATTATTATCTACAATCATAATGGTCAAGAAAGTGTAGCTCAGTTGGTAAGGATCCTCATTTATGATCTCGAGGTCATAAGTTCAATACACACTAGAAATTAAAATTTTTAAAAAAAAAAAAATTTATTGATTAAACATGTTTTATCTTTTTTCTTTTTATAAAATATAACTATTTTGTTAATTTTATTTATTTATTAATATTGGTTTGTCTTCGTTTAGTTTTATATTTCTATAGTTTCTATTTTTTTCCTTGTTTTTAAGAGTGTCACTTACTTAAAATTTCTATTATTTAGTTTTTATCCATAATATGTTTTAAAAAAATATCAAATAAAAAATGTTGTGAAAATTTTTTTGCCTTAGGCCCCTGAAACCTTCTACGCGCCTCTGTGTGTCATGGTGATGAACTTTCAATTGGGGTAAGAAAAAATATAAATATATAGCCATATTTGAAGAAGAAGTACAAGAACAAAGAAAAAAAGAAAAAGACATTTTTACCTTTTTAAATATAACTACTTTTATAAATAAAATAAAATAAAATAAAAGTTGAGTAACAATTAATTGTTAAAATTATAAAAATAAAGGATGAATTTATACAAAAATTTTAAAGAGAATGAAATAACAAAACTTAACTTAAGGTCAAATCATAGTTTTATATTTCTATAGTTTTCATGTCACTAGATTAATTCTAAAGAAGACTCTGGAGATACTTTATGTAACCTCTAGGCAGAATGAAACCCAGTTGGGTAGTTAGGCTGTTTGTCCGATTTGGTGCTACTATTGTAGCTTGTACAGTTCTCATTATATTTTCAATATATAATCCCATTTTCAAGAAAAAAAAAAATCATAGGAGGTATTATTTTTAAGAGCACTTTCCAATGATTAAATATGAGAGAGAGAGAATATTTTTTTTTTTTTGAACAGAGCTTTCCTTTGTCCTCTTCAAATGTAATATTACCTTTCTTCGCCTATGATAGAGTCAATTGGAGCTTTTTGTAACATGTACTGATCATGGTGGGTTTTTTGAGCAATATGACCAAAATTATATTGTACTGCATTTCTTCAACTCGGATCTCGGTTATGTGGAATGGGAAACGGCTTCCAGCTTTCTCTCCAACACGGGGCTTAAGACAAGGTGACCCTTTGTCACCTTATCTTTTTGTTCTTTGCCTTGAAGTACTTGGGCAGAAAATTCAGCACGAGGTGGAATCGGGACTTTGGAAGGCAGTCAAAATCACTCGGATGGGTCCCATAATCTCACATGCTTTCTTTGCGGATGACCTTTTACTTATAGGGGAAGCATCCATGGAGCAAGCTGTTGTTATGGAGAAAATCTTGAAGGAGTTCCGCATAGAGTCCGGGCAGAAAGTGAGCAGCTCTAAATCTAAAATCTGGTTCTCTCCTAACACTAAAGGGGCTTTGGCTGCTGTCATTAGCAAGAAAGTGGGCATGATCAAAACCAATGATCTTGGTATGTATCCGGGTATCCCGTTGCACCACGGAAGAGTTCGGGTGAGGGACTACTCCTACCTAATTTCAAAGGTTAGGAACAAAATGGAGAGTTGGAAATGGAAGCACCTCTCCAGAGGAGCCAAGACCTTACCGATCTAGACAATAACCAACATAATTCCCCTCTATGCGATGCAAACATCACTCCTACATAAAGGAGTAGTTATGGAGTTGGAGAAGATCAGTTGGGCTTTCCTTTGGGGATCGATGCAAGGGGAGAGGCATTGTCATCCGGTTGCTTGGGATGTTGTGTGTACTGAAAAAGATACTGAGGGTTTAGGAGTTCGCAACCTACGAAGTTGAATCTAGTGACCTTGGCAAGGCTGTATTGGTGGCTGTTGCGGAACCCGGAGGCCATATGGGCTCGTTTACTTGCCGCCAAATATGGGGAATTGGGTTCCCGAACTGGACTAATCGGAAGAGTTATCTCTTCCCATACATGGAAAAGTATACTTCGGGGTTATGATGCCATGAAGGAGGGGATGAAGTTTAATAATAACGGGCATACAGCGGGAAGAGGGGAGGTCACTTGGCAACTAACTGAATCGGGCAGGTTCACATCCAAGTCAATGTGGAAATTACTTAATCCGGGCCAGTTGGAGGTGAATAGGGATAATTGGGAGAGGATTTGGAAGTTTAAGGGACCATCAAGCCCTTCTTTCACATTGTGGTTGGCGAAACGAACTAGGCTACTAACCATGGAGCATCTTGCTTGGCGTCACATTGTACCCTCGGATACGTGTTTGTTGTGTGGACAGTGTATGGAATCGACACTTCATGCTTTGAGAGATTGTTTAAGACCGCGGAATCTTTGGCTTTGGTTAATCCCAGATGTGGATGGTTTGCATCCCTTTTGGGCTTGTAGTTCTATGGAAGAGTGGTTGGTGTAAATCTTGTTCATCCTTGTAGTAGGTTTAGTAATCTCTATGGGTGGCCTTATATATTTAGAGAATCCATCCATGTAATTTGGAGGAACCGCAACTTAGAGCTATATCGGAAAGAGTGTTTTGGCCCTTCCCTTGCTTATCTAGCTAGGATTATTCTTGAGAATGTATTTAAGTTGCTTTCTGCTTGGAATGTGGATGCCTATTACTAGCAGTCACTAGCTTTTGGAGCCACCTTTTGTACAGGTTGTATACCTGATTGTATATTTTTTGCTCTTTCGTATGAATATATTCAATCCCGGTTTTAAACCAAAAATATTACCTTTCTTCATCGTTTGGTCCCTTTCCATTCTCTTGTACTATTCCCATGCAGCCTTCTGAGATATTTGTCCATAGTGAGCTTGGGCCTCTTGGGCCTATCTCGACTATTGGTGGATACTCCATGGGCTGATCTGTTAATTATGAGCTAACCTAGGTTTTATTCGAATTTCATTGGGCCTTGTTCATTTGGCCCATCCCAGGTCCATCCCGCTCAATACTTTTTTTTTTTTTGGTTATTATTAAATTTTTTTTTTTTTTTTTTGTAAGCGGTTATTATTAAAATTTGAACTTTAAGTATAATAAAAAGTCAATTAACAAAATTTTTTTTCATATATAATATACTAGATAAAATATATAAAATGCATGTATTATAATTTATTTTATATTAAATAATTGGTCAATTTGGTCTCAAACAAATTTATGTTTATCAAGTTTAAATAAAGTGGTTTTCACAAATACCATTACAAATTTTTAAAAATTTAATAATTTGTGTGTTTGTTTTGTTAAGTAAGAAAATGATAATTAAGTCAATTTATATAAAATATCTATAAATATAGAGTAAACATGGGAAAATATTACCAAAAGAATATATATATATATATATATATATATATATATATATATATATATATATATATATATAAAATAATTTGATTACTCTTCCCTTTTATTTAGTAAACCACACAAATTGTTAAATTTTTTAAAAATTTGACAAAATTCGTAAAAAAATGACCTTATTTTTCTTAATTAAAAAATATTAGGACTTTAAAAGAAAAAAAAATATATTTTAAAGTTAAATTTATCAAATATAAATTTATATAAAACCAAATTCACCAATTAATTTATTTTATTTTATCAATTTTCATGCGTTTAATTTATAGGGTATTTTTTTTAGAAGAGAATGGTAGTTTCTTTTTAAAGGCTTGTCTGAAAAAGTAATAGATTTTTTTCATATATATATTTTTTTATCCAAAAAAGCATAATAGTAATCGGATTCTCCATTTAGACCAACATGGAAGATAAATAAGGAGACAAAAACAGGACATTATAACACAAAAAGATGAAAAATTTATTTGAAAACATCACTCATTAATGTTTAGAGCTTTAATTTCTTTATTTTTGAACAATTAATTAATTTCTATTCTGTTTGATTTTATTTTCTTATATTTTGATATTTTGTACTTCTTTAATATTTAATAATATATAATATAATATATAATCTTTACTGGGGAGGAAGGATTTTTCAAAAAAAAAAAAGGAAGTAGAAAAGAAAGTAAAACCAAAATTAATAACTTAACTTATCCGGTAACCAATCCCCCCAAAAAAGGAAGAATATTCTAGTGATCCAGACTATACCCAAAAAATATATGGGTCCCACTGAATAGGTAGTGGTGGCACAACGTGATTAGGTTGTACAATTCACGCACCAACTTAAGTGATTAGGAGTCAATTAGTGTTTCAGCTGCTGGCTCTTTGAGGACACGAAAAGCCAACTTCATTTCAATGGAACTTTGTCTTCATTATTTTCTACGCGCCATCAATTGGAACGTGTTATTCACTCACTCTCTCTCTCTCTATCTCTTTTTTCTACAAGATTCTTTCCTTCTATGCACACCAACATTTTTCATGATTCTTCTTCTACACCCTCCCAAGCACAAGTATATTCCAAGCAAAAATATATATATATTATATATATTATATTTATATAGTGTGAGAGAGAAATTAGTCTAGAAATAAAGTACAAATTTGAGGAAGAATCAGCTTCTCTAAATTACATTTTTGCCCCCATCAAATTTACTTTCTTTTTTTCTGCTTTAATATTTTTTTTTTTTTTCATAAGCATCTGTATCCGAACTCATACAAGTTAACTAATCCGGATTCGATCTGGGGTACGCTCACAGAATCTAACTCTTACTCTAGGGTGAGGGTCCGACCCAAAGCTTTTTAACGTTGCATTAACCACTTCGGGAGATTCGAACCCTGGACCATCTACCATGAAGAGAAGTTTTAGGAGTCCACTTATCAACTCTTCCAAGTTGTTGGGTTCTCCTTTAATAATTTGACTTTTTTTATCTTTTATCTTTTTTTAATAATAATTTGCTCCTATCCAAAAGAATTCCTATTTTGCCTCTCTTTTCTATTTATAGTCTAAATTTCTTATCATATAATGGAGCCAATGGTTTTGTACATTATAGACTATGTGGTATATTGGTTCATAATTATTTTTTTTATATATATATATATATATTTTTTTTTTTTTTTTGTGATACTACGTCTCACATCGATAAATGATACGAATATGTAATAATATATAAGAATTAACTTAAGTACTCATAATCAACTCGTGGTATTTTATTTATATAATCAAAATAATACCAAATAGTTAATTGTGGAGTCTGTCAGACCCGTAGTCACAAAAATTTCTATAAAGTCTTACATGTATAAACAATATTGAAGATTTAGATAAGTTGATTATTTTGTATTTTTTCTATTGTTATTTACATTTTTAGCTATTTTTGACTTACTTAATTTATTAAATTAAGATTTTTATCTTAATTTTAAATTATTATTTTATTCTATTATTATAAATAATATTAAATTATTTATTCGTGTAATATTTATTGTTTTGCCAATGAAATTTACAACTTCATTAGATTAAATTTTAAATTTACAAAAGTAATATCATTTTACTTTATTATATTTTAATATCGATAAAGTATTTGTGATTTTGAAAGGGAAAATAATTATTCATAGTTAGGAAAGCTAGTACAAAATATTCAGAATATATATTTCTTTATGGAAGAGAAAAAATATTATTATTATTATTTTTTTTTTTGTAGAATTTATATTTTTTAAAAAACACCACATTCTTAATTTCAAACCAAGCTTTAGTACCCCCTCCCCCCCATCCATTCATCACCCCTTATTTTAATATATAATATATGTTATTTAAAAAAAAAAAAGAAAAATTAAATAACATCTAAAAAAAATGAGAATTTTTTTTAAAAAAAAAAAAACTTTTAATGAAATTATCACTAATTGGTTAAAATCTTTTCATTTTTAGCATCTTCCCATTTAGATTGAATTTTCCCACTAATATGTTATCTCTAAATAGAAATATTTTAGTGCGACATCTATCTTCCTTTTCTTTTTATTTTTTTATTTATTTTAAACTTCTAAAAGATTAGAAAGGAATGATAAATTATTACACAAAAAGGAAAAAAGGAAAAAAAAAGTTTACTATTGTCTGAATTACATAAAGTAATAAATATCTTGAATAGGATGTTTTATTATGACAAGTTGTTTATTATATTAATGTACAAGTTAATTTCCATTTGTCATGATTTAATTCTTGTTGGATATATTATTATATCTTTCGGACAAATAAAAAAAAATCTTTAAATAAAATAATAAGAATATTTAATGCGATAAGGATTAATAATTAGAGATTTTATATATATATTTTTTTTAGAAATTCTAATTTCTAGTGTGTTTCGAACTTATGACATTTATATCATAAGTGAGAGTACTTATCAACCGAGATACACCGACAATTAGAAATTTTATATATAAAGCCAATTAATCATGCAAGTTTTAAAAATTAATATAAAAATAAACATTTTCACTCTTTTCTTTTCTTTCCATTTTTATATTTCTTATTTTGAGCTTTATATAATAAATAAACATTACTTTAAAAAGTATTTTAAAAAGTATTTTCACAAAGAAAAAAAAAAAAGAAAGAAAGAAAGCATTTTTTCCTTTTATATTATATTCATAAATAGAAAGTAATCGGAAATAAATTGAAATAGATATATACACATAATAAATATAATTAAATTATGTTTGCAACATAAATACTTCTTTTTAGTAAAATAATTTTATGTGTCATTTACGTTTTATTATATCTAAGTAATTAATTTAAATAATTTGTAATATCTAACCACATTTATTAATAATCTAATCATCAAAATGTGATTCACACTAGACACTCATATAACAAATTTTTTAATTAACTTTTTTAGTATTATATTAATTTTAGTAATTTGTTTTCAAAACTATTTTCTCCTTCCTCTTTATATTTATAAGAATCTCTTCTATAAAATGAAAATGGTATTTGGATTGAGTTAGTGAGTATTTTGAAGGAAAGAAAAACACAATTTTGATGTGATATAAAATCATATGCATATTTTTTTATTTTTTTCCCCCGAGTGATAATAGATTTCTATCTAACCACTCCAGAGGATTCGAAATCTCGACCATTCGTCCCGAGGAAGCATTAGGAGTTTGCACACTAAGTCTCTAACTTACCAAGTTGATAATAGATTTCTTTGTATATATATATACACACACGTAAGACATAACAAGTTTATTTTTATATAAAAATCGAAACATTTCACAAAAAAAAAAAAGATAAAATCTTCAAAAATTAACTAAACAGAATAATTTTCTTTGAAAGATTTTAAACTTTTTATAAAAATTCCAACCAATTTTTATAAAAAGTAAATTAAATGATGTTTTTTAAAGATCTATCCAAATGCATCCATAGTAAAAAGAAATTCCAACTACACAAAATATTTTTTTTCTTCAACTTGGTTTCCAAAAATAAAAAATAAAAATAAAGAAAAGAAAAAAACACATTCAACTTCTCAAACGGATAAGACCTAAAGATGTAGCAAAAATCGACAAGAAAAGAAGAAGGAAAACCGAAAAGCCAAGAAAACCTTTGGGGATTCAAAACCTTAAAAACTCTTCTCATTCTTCTTTAAACCCTAAATTCATTATTTTTCAACAACAATAACAAAGAAGAAGAAGAAGAGAGAGACAGAGGGTAAGGGGTAGAGAGAGTGGGTCTTTTTTTTTTTTTTTTTTTTTTTTTTTTTTTAGTGACGGGAACCCGCTCGCTATTCTTTGAGTGCGCGCTGGGTAAACCCCGGTTAGCGCAATGTGCAAACAAACCACGCCAGCCAGGTAAACTACACTAAAAACCCGCGTATAAGTTTCGGCAAACAAGGCGTTGGCAGGATTCGAACCCTGGGACCTTGCAGTCACCAGGATTCCTACCCACCAACTCGGCCACCCTTGCGGGTAGAGAGAGTGGGTCTTTGATCTTATCTAAAACGGCCATACCCAAATAAATGTGTTACGTCAATGCCAGCCCATGTTCAAAGAATCACACCATCGAATATTCAAAACTCTCTCACTTTCTCTCTCACACACTCACACACTACTTTTTCAGTTTTTTTTTTCCTTTCTTTTAATAAAAATCCTCATTTTATCAAAGATTCGTTTCGTACGCGACGCCCCGACCTCGACACCACGCACTCTCTGGTTTCTCCTCCCACTATCTTTCTCTCTCTATCTCTAAAAATCTTAAAAAAAAAAAAAAAAAAATTGCAAGAAGAAAGTTGGGTTGTTTTTCTTTGTTTATAGAGTTTATGGAAAGCCAAATATAAATATATATATATGGTAGAAGGAAAATTTGATTTATATATTTCTTTTCCTTGTGAGCTAAAGATTATTCTATTTCTTGATTCTACTTAATATCCCTTTATTCTCATATTGTATCCGGATCTCTCTATGCTCTAGGACAAATCCAAGACCAAAACGGCTTCCCATTTAAGTCTGGTCCCCTTCCTCTTATTGTACTGTTAAAAAGAGATTTCTTGCAAAAAAAAAAAAAAAAAAAAAAGGGAAAGTTCAAAATTAGAGGGATAAGGAGGGGTAGATGATGAACATGATCAATCATCATAATTTCAGTGAGAAAATGCAGAGAACTCAAGAGTATATTGGAGCTTTAGAAGAAGAACGTCGAAAGATTCAAGTTTTTCAACGTGAACTACCTCTTTGTCTTGAGCTTGTCACTCAAGGTACTTTCCTTTCTCATTTTGTTTGCTACTCTTCAAACATTTTTTTATGGGTTTTTTTTTTTTTTAAGTGGGTTTGTGTGTGTATTTGCAGCTATTGAAACATGCAAGCAGCAATTATCAGGAACAGCTGAGTATAATTTTCATGGCCAATCTGAATGTTCTGAGCAGACATCAACAGAAGGGCCAGTTTTGGAAGAGTTTATTCCATTAAAGAGGAGTTCATCTTCTGATGATGAAGAAGATGAACACCAATCTCACAAAACAAAGAGGAAAGATAGGATGGATGTCAAGAATAATGACAAAGCCTCCTCTAAAAAATCTGACTGGCTTAGATCTGTTCAGTTATGGAATCAGACCCCAGATCCAACACCAAAAGAGGTAATTTTCTTTTTTTTAAGTTCCTGGGCTACTGGGATTTTGCTTATTTTGATTAAAGATTGAATCTTTTTAACTGTTTTGTATTTTTTACTTTTGGTACAGGATGAATCACCCAGAAAAGTTCAAATTGTGGAGGTGAAAAGTAACGAAAATGGTGGAGCTTTCCACCCATTTAAGAAAGAGAAAGAAAAAGAAAAAGAGAAGTGTGTTGGTGTTGTTGTTATTGGGAGTAGTAGCCCTGCTGCGGCAACACAACCGGCAATGACAAGTTGCAGGTCATCAGGGCCGGCAGCTGCGGCTAGTTCCACGGCTGATACAGGTGGCGGCGACGGAATATGCAAGAAAGAAGAAGAGAATAAAGAAAAGGAAGGACAATCATCATCTCAAAGGAAAGCAAGGCGTTGTTGGTCGCCTGAATTACACAAGAGGTTCTTGATGGCCCTTCAACAACTCGGTGGCTCCCATGGTATATATATATATATCTCAAAAACACAAATTTTTTTTTTCTAATTTTTCTTTGAATTTTCCTTGAATTTTCTTGAATTTTGTTCTTCTGCAGTTGCTACACCAAAACAAATTAGGGAGTTAATGAAGGTAGATGGACTCACCAATGATGAAGTTAAAAGTCACCTACAGGTTTGTCCTTAATTAATTTCCCCTCTATTAATATCTAATCGATTTAGAAGGGGAAAAAAAAAATCCACTGAAAGGGAAACTGGGATTTTGGGATACAATACAACAAAGTGTTAGATGAAAGTATTTCTCATAATTTCATGTTCTGAAAAAGACATTTTTTTTCTTGAGTTAAAACAACTTGAAAAGTTGCTACCTCGTACATTTATTTAAATCTTCCCTTCAAGATCATATATATATATATATATTAATTTTGGGATTTTAATTACAGTCCCATTTGATTTCAATTGTGATAATTATATTATATGATATGATCGCAGAAATATAGATTACACAATAGAAGACCAAGTTCATCAATTCACAGCAGCGGCAACAATAACAACCCACAAGCACCACAGTTCGTGGTGGTCGGAGGAATATGGGTGCCACCACCGGAATATGCTGCAATGGCCGCCACTACTACTACTACAACTACTGGTTCAGGGGAAGCAGCAAATTCTAATGGAATTTATACTCCAATTGCTACATTAGCATCTCCTCCTCCTCCTCATCCTCGTCCTCTTCTTCAAAAGCAATGTAACTCAGACGATCGAGGCAGCCATAGTGGTGGTTCTGGTGGTGGTCGTGGTGGTTCTCATAATTCTCCGGTAACATCTTCGTCCACGGACACCACCACTGATATGTGTTCTTGATTCATAACTCTCTTGTTTTTCGATTTTTAACATTGTAGAAAGTTTTGTAACCAAACATGTCTTTGTAATGTTGCGATACATATCATGGTACATAGGTAAGAAGAAAAAAAGATCTATAGAGTTGTTTCTTTTTCTTTTCTTTTTTTTGGGTCATTTTCTACCATATTTTGTTTATTAGGATCTTGAATGCCTTTGACAGTGATAGTAAATTGAATAAGAATAAATTTTGATCCCACTATGCTGGAGGATTGATTAATCAAAATACCTTTGATCTATGTTGCTTTGTTTCTTTTTCTTAATTTACTGTTGTGCCCTCAAAGCACAATCATATTAAAACTATAAAAATAGAAACTTTATCAACTATTATCATTGTTGTGTTTAATTCAAATTCAATTAGAATTGTGTCTATTTATTTAGTGTCTAATTTATGACCTTATTTAGTATTTATAAAGTGATTCATTCAATATACTAATTGATCTTCCTCAACATCTGGAGAAGATCTGCACATTGTACATAGGAGTAGAATGCTGCATCTTTTTTTTTTCCTCTTTTGAATTTGTTTG